>VZDJ01000216.1:2568192-3035502 GCA_008694505.1 Cyanoderma ruficeps | reverse complement strand
TTTTTACCTAAAGGGGAAATTCTCCTGTCTGTAATACTTTCTTAATTCCCAAAGTCGGTCAGGAATGCAGCCACTGAGGTTTGTGCTGTCGTGAGTCACGGTGTGCTCAGCTGTTGGGAATGCTCCCGTTTGTCAACTGCTAAATTGCACTGGGAACAATAAACACAAAGTGGAAGTATTTCATCGTTTGTTTCATCTTAATTTGTCTCGAAGGAAGGGGATAATTGATTTCGTTTTCCATGAGAAGCTGGCGCCAAACCCGCTGTGGGGATTGTGACTTTTCAGGCGTTGAAGCGAGTCGTTAGGGATGCTGCTGCAGGGAGAGATGAGCCAGGCAGGCGGCATCACCCCGGGGAAGCACAAACAGCCTCAGCACATCTCCAAAATCGGCAGCGGGACGGGGCCAGGCGTGGCAAGGGAGGCTGCGAGCCTCCTCCCCGTGCGCCCTGGGGACTCAGCGCACCGCCGCCGCCTGTGCCTGTGATCAATCAGGGTGAAGGGTGAGGAGTCCTTACAGTGCCGTCAGTTTTCCTCCTCTGCCCTGGTGAAGAGATTGCGGGAAGCCCTGCAGGAGCCCTGCAGGAAGGAACACTTGGAGAGAGATGGTGCTGCCCGGCAGTGGGAAGCGGGGCTCTTTCTGGAGATCTTTATTACTGCCCTCCTGCAATGGCTCACGGTTGCTTACCCAAGGGTAACCGGAACGCAGCCCTGCAGTGATCCAAGAGTTGGAATAAAGCTCGTATCCTGCAAATGTGGGCCAAGGGAACGTGGTGGGAGAGGCCGAGCTAGCAGTGTTGATCCTCTGGATGGTGCTGTTGTGTTGTACAAACAGCAGAGAGGGCCCGCAGAGCTCCGACTGAACATTTCAGGTGCTGTTAGTTCCGGCGAGGGTTAGGGATGTGCTCAGTCCTTTTCTATTCGCAAATCTCCCACAAATCCCATATGTTGTGATCCACCTGTTCTCCAGAATTCCTGAGACTGGCTAAACTTAGCTAATGACTACTGATGAGAAAACTCGTATTTCTGAGCAATTCCTCCTGGTCAGGACCAGGTGGTTTTTTCAGCATCTTATTTTAAACTTCCCTCAATCCCCCAGCTGCCAAGGGTCTGTTTCACTCGTGGGATGAGTATTTGTTGGCTCGAGGGAGTGCACTGAGCTGGCCTGGAGTCGCAGGGGGGAAAAAAAGCTTGTTTTCAGTCTTGATTAAACTTCACTGTGGGGGAAAAGAAGGCACATGCCTCTGAGGAAGCCGGCGTTCCAGAGGCCAGGACTCTGGTGTTTGAATGTTGTTTGTCTTCATAGCTCCAGATAAAATCTGAAATAGGTATTTCCTACTGTAATGTGTATGACCTTTTCCTAATGGTCTTGGAACTTTATTGTTTTGTTTTATAACTCTGTCATAAAGATATAACTGCACTCCTTACAGGAGGAGAGGACATTGTGGATCATTGCCTCTGTCATTTGTCTTTCTTGTCAATGCTGTTATAACCCTTTTGTCAGAGAGAAAAACAGCAGCCTGTGTGGTGTAAGATACTGTTTTGCAACTGCCTGTGACTCAGTTCTGCTCCTGATAATTGATGGAGGTAGAAATTAACTCAAATGCTTTTTCATGGAAATGGGAGAGTGGTAAAGGAGTGGTGGAAGCTTGTAGTTTAGGCGTGGTTTAGCTTGTAGTAAGCAAGGAAGGTCTCCCTGGCTCAGTAACTCTCCTGGAACGTGGTGCTTTGACTTCGTAGTGCCTTCCAGCATCAGAGAACTGGCTGGTAGCTTATTTCTTTGCAGATACCCCAAACTGTGGTAGCAGAGCATTGCAGAGAAAGCTGCAGTCTGCTGGCAGTCGCTGTTTCTGACGTGCTCTGCAAGTCCATGGGGTACAGGTAGAGCCCCCTGTGTGACAGCTCAGAGCTGTGTGTGCTGTCCCTGGCCAGGCCCCTGCAGCAGCTGTGGTGAGCTAAGCAAGAGCTGGTGTCCAGGATGTGAGCAGGGTGTGCCTAACCAGAGACTGGCTGCTCCCACCCAGCGTGGGGGAAAGCAGAGGTCAGCAGAGGGATGCCAGTGGTTCATACACGAAGCAAGCCCTGACTTCAGATGAATAACGGCATCAGATTCATGCTTTAAATCCTCATCTTACTGGAACCTGTTTGAACACAGTAGTGGTTCCCCACTGAAGCACAGGATCTTTTTAATCGGTCCTGTCACCCTGAATTCCCTTTAGCTGCCACTCTGTGTGGAGCGTGTCCTTTCATGTCAGCAAGGACCACTGAAAAATCCAGCTGTTCAACTTTGGAGGAGAAACAGCCCAGCAGCTAATGGAGATGACTGTGACCTTTGGTGGGAAGGGACACTTAGTGAAGATGGGACTGAACAGATAAACCAGACTGCCTGGTGAAACAGATTTTCAAGGAGATGGAATGACTGACTGCTCAGGCTTGTCCCAGCACCTGACTCTCTACTAAAAGTTAGAGCTAAAATGGAAGATCTATAGTTTCTGGATACTTCCAGGTTGTGGTCAGAATGGCTGGGAGGGAGACTCACACACCTGTTGATTTCTGAACTTTCTGTTTGTTTTGGCTTTTTGTCAGAAGCTCTCCTCTCTGTGTGCTTACGTACTTCAGTTTTGAAGGATCTGACCAGATATTGTCTGTTCCTCTTCCATGCTCTTTGTTATGTTTGTTTTTCCATTGTGATGTGAAGCCCGTGGATCAGCTACAAAGGGTGTTACCAGCACAGCAGCAGGAGAAACACCAGTAGAAACCAAATGGAGAAAATAGAAACCCCAACTTTCCTCTGTACAAACTACACTGAAATTTTCACACCCACACACTTAAAATCAACTTTATAGTGGTGAAGTTTGATTTTTGGAATGAGCAAGAAAACTTCTATTTCAGGCAGCATGACATGAAAATTTTAGGTTGGGTTTGCCAATTCTTTCTCCTCTGTGGGCTGTGTTTTTTTTTCCTGCAGTAAAGGATCCCTGTGCCTCATCTGCTGTCCTTGTGGCAGGAAAGAGCTGTATGACCTTAGTGAAGAAGGGGACTGCCACTGTGTCTGAACCCAGTGACCCTGAGACAGGAGCAGAGGCATTCTGAAAACTTATTTTTAGGGGGAAGGTTATCTTCTACCTATTTTCAAGCTGCCCATGAACAGCCAAGAGTCTTGGGCTTCATTTTGTGTGTAGACCATGACAGTTCCAATAGCCCTACAGTGGCACTTTTAAATTGGCAGTGCTGTGAGTGGGTTGATGGGATGGTTCCCTGAATTTCCTGAGGAAATGTCACTCTTTTTAAACTCTGCTGGCAGCACAGCTGAGGTGGGAAGTGGCTCCTCAGGGAAGTGGTCACAGCTCCAAGGCTGACAGAGCTCAAGCAGTGTTTGGACAATGATTTCAGGCACAGGGTGGGATTTGTGGAGCTGTCCTGTGCAAGGCCAGGAGTTACACTTGATGATCCTTGTGGGTTGTATTGGGTTTGCATGGCCAGGTTTTGGTAGCAGGGTGGCTACAGGAATGGCTTCTATGAAAAACTGCCAGAAGTTTCTTCTATGTCCAGCAGAGCCAACTCCACCTGCTCCAGGGTGGACCTGCCACTGTCCAGTGCCGGCCGATCAGTGATGGCAGTAACACCTCTGTGATAACATATTTAAGAAGGAATAAAAAGTTATTGCACTGAGGTAATTGCACTCAGAGAAGAGAGGGATCAGAATATGTGAGAGAAACAAGCCTGCAGACTGCAAGGCCAGTGGAGAAGGAGGGGGAGGATGTGCTCCAGGCACTGCAGCCTGCCGGGCAGAGCGTGGTGAAGCAGCTGTGCCCCTGCAGCCCATGGAGGTTCATGTGGGTGCAGAGATCCACCTGCAGCTCCTGCACCTGCAGCTCCTGCAGGAGTCCTGAAACAGAGAGATGCCTGAAAGAAGGCTGTCAACTCCTGGGAAGCCTGAGCTGGATCAGGGTCCTGGCAGGGACCTGTGGTGAGAGGAGCCCATGCTGGAGCATGTGACCTTGTGGGGGATCCACACTAGAGCAGCCTGTTTGTAAAATGTTTGAGTGCCCAGGCAAAGAAGATGTTGGACCTGCATCCAGTACCTGTTTCTTTATGTAGGTGTCCAGACCAGTGGACAGCAGTGCTGTCTTGGATGGCCCCTCCATTCCCTGGCTGCTTCCTAACAAAGGTCTGTCTTTGCCAGCCAGGCAGCTCCTCCTATGGCCTTTTGTGGCAAATCGTTTCTTCCTAAAGGGTGGATTATCCTTGTTTGTACATGGATATACTGCACCCAGGAGTGATCTCCATCGTGCCTGGCACTTTGGTGATATTTGTACTGACAAGCCTGTGATGGTGGGGCTGATGTCCCTGCTCACCTTTCTGCAACAAGAAATGAGGCAGAGAGTCTCAAAATGCTGTGAGCTTTCTCCTGCTCTCTGCACTCATAGCAGCTGACTCAGCTGAGGAAAAGTGATTGTTGCAATGTCTTTGGGGGCACAGACATGCAGACCTTTGGGGTTGGGATCTGGGAGCCCAGGACTCAGCCACTGTGATGTTGTGGGGTAGGAGAGCATGTGGTGATAGTAATGGCAGGGTTCTGTCCCAGCAGCCTTGGGGTCATCAGCAGGTGGCATTATCCAAGACCCCTTGTACAAACCTTCTTTCTTTAAACAAACCTACCAGAGGACAAGAGATCTTTTTCTTTCTTTGTGAGTGCAAAATAGGACAAAATTATCCATATGTACCTACTTTTGGAGAAAAAGTTGGCTGGAGTGTTGAGTGCCCACAGTCACTTACCATGGTTATTTACTTACAGGCGTGTTTAGGTGCATGTAGGATGGTGTAAGGGTGATCTGCTCATCTCCTCCAGGTATGAATTCCACTTACCAGTCGCAGTGTTGAAACACAATTTGATCACCTTGGCTCTGCACCAAGTCAAACCAGGTTAATAAAACTGGTGACCAAGTGTCTGGAGGTGTGAATGTGCCTCAGTTTGGCCTGCAGGAAGCCCTGGCAGTGTGGGTGACCACCAAGTCCTTTTTAATGAAGCATGCACTGATAAATGGAACTGCAGGCTTCTGCCTCACTTGAGGTTGTAAGGCCAGACCTTACAAATTTTGGTATTAATAGAAGCACAAGGCTGGCTTGAATACAGTATTGTACAGGGAACAATAAACAACGCAAGGAAGTTTAGGCATTCTAGGAAAACTGACCTTCAATTCAACTGAAATCCCTGGACAAGAAATTGTTTCACAGGAGAACACGAAACCCAAGGCTGACCACGTGACAAGGCAGGAAGTTTTTATACATGGATAGATTAGATAGCAAACCACGTGAAATTCCACAATAAGATGCCACCTATTTATATTCAAGGAGGAAGAGACAAATGTGCATTTTGTAAAGCTAATTCTCAAATCAAATTGTATATGAACTTCCACCAATCAAACAGTGCAGTTATTTTAATGTGTTTGTAGGGTACTTGACTTATCAATATGTTTTTATTAGATTGGTCTCCTGAACAATGTTGAAATATTTTGGCAGTGGCAAAATAAATAACCTGCCTTTGACTTGTGGGCTGCAGGAGCCTGGTGGCTTCAGCCATCAGGGCTGAGGATGTTGTGGTGGAGCCATGAAAGATAAAAGCTGACAGATAAAGCTGAATGTAAAAAGATATCTATGTAGTTTTGAGCAAAAGCAGAACTGTTGGCACCATCCTGGTTAAATTCTGATGTGATTAACTGCCTTTACTGCTCTGTCTCCTTTCTGTTTATTTCAGAGATCTTCTGTCTGGAAAAGTGTGGGGTGCTGTAGGATGGCTCCTCATCCTTCTGGCAGCCAGGACTGCCTTTCAACATCAACTGAAGGACCCACAGTAAGATAATTTGCAAGTGCTTTAGGGTAAATGACACAAAGTTTGTCAACCCAAGGGCTTGTTATTTCTTGGTGATCCTCAGAGCACTTTACCATATGGTTTCACAGACAGCACAGTTAAACAACCAGCAGAATAACTTTTCATAGTTCTCATTTTAATACCTAGCAATGTATCTTCTTGCTCGTGATTGTTTTATGCATTTAAGATGTTATTTTAGTTAACTGAGCTTGTGTTTACTTATGGTTACAATATGAAGGGGTAAATATCAGAGCTTCCACGTGAGGTGGAGCAAAGGGGATCAGCAGAGTGTGATGCAGTGGTGGAGATTGCTTAGGGAGAGAGAGGGAAAGCTCAGGCACTGAAAGATGGACAGGACCCTGCTGGAATCTGCTTGGAGTCATGGGGTTGGTAACAGCAGGTTAACAGAGTTACACAAGGGCTGGACAGCACCCACATTTGATGTGGTGTGTAACAACTGTTTCTGTTGTAGGCTGATGCCTTGAAGGCTGACCTGAAACAGAGACTGGACAGGGCTAGAGAATAAAATAGGTATTTATTGAAAGGCCTCCGGGTTCCACCTTGGGCCGGACAGGAGCCCGACCAAGGCTGCACCCCGAGTCCACTACGAAACGCCGCACACGAAAGGCTGACCCGTCATGAGGTCCTACATTTTTATCAGTTTTGGTCCATTTGCCTATCGGGGTTTAATTGTCCAATTACAGCTTCAGGTTGTGAGGTCTCATTCTTCTTGTTCCTCTCTCCGGTCCACTGTTGTTTATACTTTGGGCCTGGAAGCCGTCCTTGGTTCTCAGCAGAAAAGGGATTTGTTTTGTCTACCTACCCTGTGAAGAGAGCTTACTAGCACTTAATATGAGGCTCAGAATTACATCCTTAGGTAACACAATCTGCAAGCTAAAGCTTAGGGTATCATTTCTCCTTTTTAGAGGCTCAACAAGGCTTTTCCCTTGTTGAGTCTCTACTCTAAATATTTACAGGGAAGTATTTAACAATAGTGAACAGCTAATCGCGATGAACATTAAACAACAATTACAAACATTTAACAGTAGTATTTTCTTGTGTGGTTAGGTATTACATAAAGAAAACAATGATTATTTTGCACAGTTCTTTTAGGTGTAGAGGAGAAATCATTTAAAACATGTCTTTGTCTGCATCAGTTCTTGTTTTTACATTAGTTCTTTGTACATTAGTACATCAGTTCTTGTTTCTAAAAGAGCGGAAGCTCTTTTAACTCTGGAGTAGTGAATCCAGGGTTCTTTGCCAGCAATTTTTACTGCAGTGAGAGTGGTCAGGAGAACTTGAAATGGTCCTCTCCATCTGGCTTGTAGAGGATCATTGTCCTACCACTTAACGTAGACCTAATTTCTTGGTTGGAAGGAATGCGCAGGTGTGTCGAGTCTTGTGGGTCCGGATAGCACGATGTAAGTCTGGAGCTTCTGCAAAGCAGAACTTAAAGCTATCAGATATTTCTGTAAATTAAGTATTTTTTTCATGTAAATTTTACTTGGAATATGGGGGACCTGATATGGTCTGCCATACAGTATTTCGTAGGGACTGATGTTATCTCTCCGCCTTGGTTGTATGCGGATTCTCAGTAGGGTTATAGGCAGGGCCTGAACCCATGTCATAGAAGTTTCTTGACAAATTTTGCTAATTTGTGTTTTTAGAGTCTCATTCATACGTTCAACTTTCTCACTCGCTTGGGGTCTATAAGTTGTATGCAAATCCCAGGTAATTTTCAAAATCTGGATAACTTTTTTAACTACTTTAACTACTGTTGCAACGAAGTGCGGTCCCCTATCTGATGACATTCCTAAGGGAACTCCGAACCTTGGAATTATATGATTGAGCAAGACTTTCACCACCTTTTTAGCTGTATTAGTGCGACAGGGGTAAGCCTCCGGCCATCCGCTAAAGGTGTCAACCAATACCAGTATGTACTGGTATTTCTTCTTGCGTGGTAACTCTGAAAAATTTATTTGCCAGTAATTTCCAGGAAGATCCTCTGCTTTAGTTACCCTTGATACAACTTGTTTCTTTGTGTCAGGGTTGTTTTTACAGCAGACTTCACATTTGCTTACCACTGACTGTATAATGTTAATCATTTTTTTTCTATTACTACTTTCTTTAGATGTTTCAGGAGGTTTTCCACCCCGAAGTGTGTGTTTTCGTGTTCTTTTTGGGCTAGTTCTTGCAGGATCGGCGGTGGCACTACGACTTGATTTTCTGGCGTGACAGCTCACTCGCTTTCTGTGATCTCAGCTTTAAGAAACTTGATTAGTTTGTGGTCTGCTTGGTTATATTTTGGGGTGAACCTCGATAAATCAATCTTTTTTTGTGGAATTGCTGCGAGAATACCTTTTTCTGCAATCCTTCTTGCCGTTTTATCAGCAAAACGGTTTTTCAATTCTGGAGTGGTTTTTCTTTTTTGGTGACCTCTGCAATACATGATAGCTACTTCTACAGGTTCTTTAATGCTTTCTAAGAGGGCAAGTATTTGTTCGGCATGTTTGATCTGGTTACCTTGAGCGTTTAGAAGTCTTCTCTCTTTTCAGATGGCTCCATGGGCGTGGACAACACTAAATGCATACTTAGAGTCAGTCCATATATTTACTTTTTTCTCTTCGTTCAGGTCTAAGGCTCTCATTAGTGCAATTAGTTCGGCTTTCTGTGACGACACATCTGCTGGTAGGGCTTTTGCTTCAATCACCTTATCTTGAGTGGTGACTGCATAACTTGTCATGTTTTTGCTATTGTTCATAAAGCTGCTCTCATCAGTAAAAAGCTCTCAGTCTGGATTTTCCAGGGGCACATCCTTCAGGTCAGGTCGACTGGGATATACCTCTTTAATTGTCTGTAAACAGTCATGCTCAGGCTCATTGTCAATTAAGGTGGAGGACAGAAACATGGCAGGGTTAGCAACAGAGGTTGTTTTCAGGGTAACATCATCCTGTTCTAACAACAGTGCTTGATATCTAAGCATTCGATTACCAGATAGCCAATGTCCCCTCTTTTGTTTTAATACAGCTGCCACGGCATGGGGTATATACACTACAATGTGTTGCCCAAGAGTAAGTTTTCGGGCCTCCTGGATCAGGAGGACCGTGGCTGTCACAGCCTTCAGGCATCTTGGCCAGCCCTGGGCGACGTTGTCTAGTATAGAAAACCCTTTGTCTGGGGCTGCTATTTGCCGGCTAGCTCGCCCCGGGAATTCTATATTTCAGAGGTTTGGAGGAACTGAGTCTCTGGCAGGAGCGTGGTTGAGGCTTGAGGAAAGAGAGGCTCTCCACGGGGTTTCAGATGGTTTATTTCTCCAGGTACCTCCCCAGAGTGGTGGAAGGCAGAAAGGTCCCTGGAGGCCACGTGGAAGAGAGAGCGAAAATCTCCTGTCCCCAGGTTATNGGGGGGGGGGGGGGATTGGGACAAACAGGGAACAAACCACTACAAACATGCAAACAATTGGAAAAATTCGAATTGCGCACCGCTACAGTCTAGCTGTTTGGAAAAGTAGGCCACAGTCCTCCGTTGATTTCTGAGGTGTTGTGCTAGCACCTCCAAAGCCATATTCAGTCTTTTATATGTAAAAAGTTCAAAAGGCTTAGTTAAGTCTGGTAGTCCTAGTGCTGGGGCTGACATTAGGGAGTGTTTCAGCTGTTTAAATGCTGCCCTAGCCTTTTCAGTCCATAGAATATTTTTTCTTTCAGCCGCTTTTAGTGCTCCATACAGTGGTTTTACCAGCAGTCCATAATTTGCTATCTACAAACGACACCAACCTACCATTCTCAGGAAAGCTTGCATTTCTCTCATAGTATAGGGTTCCGGGAGTCGACAGATGGCTTCTTTCTGTTCTTTGCTGAGCCGTCGGTGTCCACGGAAGATCTCAAGCCCCAAATAAACTACTGCTTTTTTGGCAATTTGTGCTTTGTCTTTAGAAACTTTGTACTCACTCAGTCTCAAGAAGTTTAATAAGCTTATAGTAAGTCGTATGCAATTTTCTCTGGTTTTGGTTGTAACCAGGATGTCATCTACATATTGAAGAACCACTTCTTCTGTCTTCTGTCTTCTCTAGTCCTCTAATTCTTTTGCTAGCTGGTTTTCAAATATTGTTGGACTATTATGGAAACCTTGCGGTAAAACCGTCTAAGTGAGCTGAGTTTTCTTCTCTGTCTCGGGATTTTCTCACTCAAAGGCAAAGAGCTCTTGGCTGTCTTTATGCAGAGGAATGCAGAAAAAGGCATTCTTCAGGTCTACAACAGTAAACTATCCTAATTCATCTGTCAGTCTGGTCAACAAAGTGTATGGGTTGGCTACCACCGGGTGTATGTCCTCGGTAATTTTGTTAATTGCTCTTAAATCTTGTACTAATCGATAACTCTTACTATCTGCTTTCTTAACTGCTAGAATTGGGGTATTGAATTTGGGCTCACATTGCACTAATAGGCCATACTGCAGGAATTTTTCAATTACAGGTGCCAATCCTTTGCGATTTTCTAATTTCAAAGGGTATTGTTTTTGCCTTACCGGTGTGGCTCTTGGTTTGAGTGCAATACTCACTGGCTCTGCTCGTTTGGATCTTCCTGGGACATCACTGGCCCATACTATCGGATTTATTATATTTCTAACTTCAGCAGGGATTTCATCAAATTTTTCCTGTATAAAAAGTGCAGCAACTTGGACAAATTTAGATTCAGGAATTATAACTTGTACACTTCTTCCTTTTTTAAATTTAATTTTTGCTTCTAATCTTTTTAGCAAGTCTTTTCTCAGTAATGGTTGAGGGGAATTAGGCATGTAAAGGAATTGATGGGTTACCCAGTGCTTCCTCAGTTTAAATTTTAAGGGTTGAAAGAAAGGCCGTGTTTCGGCTACCCCGGTAGCCTCAACAACTTGTACAGTATTATGGCTTAGTTTCTCTTTTAAGGCATTTAATACAGAATAGACAGCTCTCGTATTTACCAGAAATTTAACATTCTGTTTCCCCAGCTTAGCTACAACCAAAGGTTCTGCTGGGGAAGAAGCCTTCGGTCTCCGTCACTCAGAACCCGAGTCGCTTGAGTTTTGCACTACTGGCAGTTGAGGAACTGGGGATTTTTCTTTTAGTGCTGGACAGTCTTTCTTCCAATGGCCCCACTTCTTGCAGTATGCGCACTGGTCTTTCTCTGGAGGGGAAGTTTTCTTGGATGACTTCTTCTGAGTTGCTTTCTTGCTCGGATGGGTTTTAACTTTTTTGACTGAACCTCTATCTCGGAATACCTTCCAGGCAACCTCTAGCAGTTTATCTATGTCTCGAACTTCCTCTATCTTTTGCAACTTTTTTTTTATATTATTTGAAGCCTGGCCCATGAACAGAAGCACTAGGTGTGCTTTGCCATCAGTTGATTCTGGATTTAAATCTGTATATTTGAGGGCTGTTTTTTTTAGTCTCTTTAAAAAATCAGTGGGTGATTTATTATAATTTTGTTTTATTTTGTAAATCTTTGACTAATTTATAGCTTTAGGGACACCATGTTTTAACCCATGTACCACCAGGTTTTGATATCGTTTCAACCTCGCCAATTGTTCTGGTGTATTTGGATCCCATCCTGGATTTTCGAGGGGGAATATCTGTGGGACAGTACCTTGAAGTGATCTATTTGCAATGCCCACCTCGACTGAGGTAATGATAGCTTTGTTCACCATTCTTCTCTCAGTAGGGTCAAGTAATGTATTCAACATAGAATTCAGATCAGCCCAGTCAGGGTTTTGTGAGATAATTGCCCTTTCCACTAACATTGCTACTTTATCTGGGTTCTCTTTATATTTTTTCACAGTAGTTTTCCACTGCTCTAACTCAATAAGGGAGTAGGGAACCTTCATGTATCTCTGGTTACCGACAGCTTGCCTCAATGGAGCTTGTAAAACTGGTTCTGTCTTTTTTGCCCTGGTGCGTTTGGCAATTGGACTACGTTCTCTAATAGCTCGCCTCGCTATCTTCCCTCTTCTCTGCCTGCTCGAGATAAGGATTTGCTATGGGGACCCAAAGCTTGAGGGGCCAGCTGCAGAGCTGGGAAAAACCACACTCAGTGTATTTGCTGCCTGACTTCTCCGTGGCACGTGTTTTGGAAATACAGTTCATGGAGGAGATGGTGAATGTCATTGCATATCATTAGTAGAAACAGGCTGGCTCATCCTGTTGGCTCTGGCTGAGACTGAGGTGTCCTTCCTGGAATCTTTGAGACAAACCCGGATTGGACAGATACTAAAGAGCTCCCAGGGAATCAGGAGAGAATGTGTAGCCCTTCCTGATTACCAGGATCTCACATTCCCACTGCAGTAGCACAGTGCTGCTCTCCTGCCCAGCAATTACTTTGCCTGGGGATTTCCAAGTACGAGGTTGATAGGTGGTGTGTATCTGCTATGGCAAAGGTTTCCCTTTTCTCCATGGCTGACAAAAGGCTCTGTCAAGTTAAGAGGAGAAGGATGGAGATAAGTAGCACCAAATATGTATCTAAATAAAGCAGGAGAAGAACTGTTACAGAGAAGTCAAAACACAAAAAGGAGAGAAGGGAAGAGAAGCATCTGATTTTCAGCAGCTCCTCACAGGACCCTGTGGCTGTCCCACTCTTGCAGCTAAAAATGTGACTGCACTTCTCTGATGCTCCTGTCAGTCAGAAACAGAGAGGAAATCACTATGAGGCCACATTTTGCCAAGTGTAAGACAGGAAAAGGATGATTTATACCACTCAAGAAGCAGGCTTACATCTTGCATTCTCTGCAGCACTTTTCACCCCAAATGATGCCAAATGGCACATTTGTCCTGCCAGAGATGTCAAGAGCAATGGTTTCTGATGTGAAGGCAGTGAAAAGAGTATGGGGAAGACCTTTATCCAGAAATATTTCAGTTCTGGCTCTAAAATTAGTGGATCCCCACAGAGATGTGATCCTGTAATTCATATCTGTGCAGGGCCTGAGTTTTGCTGCCAGATGTGGTGTGCTGAGATAATATGCCTACTTGCCTACTTCTTTCTTTCTTTTTTTTTTTTTTTTTTTTTTTTTTTTTTTTTTTTTTTTTTTTTTTTTTTNCCAGGGGTATGGAGAGGAATTTGGGCTTTGTGATTCCTGTATTTCTTTCTCTGGGGCAGTGCAGAGTCCTTCAATACTCCTATTCCTGGAAGCTATCAGGGACAGAAGCTGGAGAAGCTGCTTTTCTGATGGGAGGCCAACTAGCCACGAGTTTAATAAATTACCTCTTCACCTGTCTGTAGTGCTGCCCTGGGTCTTGGAGGACCAGCTCTCTGAAAGATTCTCAGTCAAGGAACAGAATTTTTTCTTCCTTTCCATCAGACAGATTTTAAAAGCAGGGAAAAAAAACTCCACAACCCATCTTAGCCGTGAAGTGGTGTCAGTTTGTCTCTCTGTCTGTCAGCTCTGGGGTGATGTGCTAGGCTTCCTGCTGGGATGGCACAGACAAAAGGCTGCTGAGGGAGGCATTTGGATAAAGGATTCCCGGTTCTTTCCAGCCTGTGTAACTCCAGATGATGTTTCCAGCCATTGTTGCTGGGAGTGTATTTTTCTGTGGTTTTTTAAAATTCTCACAAATGAAGAGGCTCATCGGTCTTCTCAGCATTGTGTGTCTGAGGAAGGAATGCTGGGAGCAGAGCATTTCAGAGGGATGGGGTGAATGTGTAGAGCTCAAGGAGCACAAAGGCTGTGTGATGTCAGACTTGGTCTGCTCCACTCTGTTCGGGGAGGTTAATTATCACCCAGAGCTGTGGCCATAGGGAATAGCTCAAAAGCTGAGTCCTCACTATGCTTACAGAAAGAACTAAAACAAATTCCAGCAACCAGAGCCTGTAATAGGGCCAGATTCAGAGCACTTACCCCCCATCTCCCAGTGATTGCTCCAGGCAAGGACATTCCATGGTGTGTGGGCACTGGCTGGAGGAACTCGCCCATGGTCCCATTACCAAGTGAGGAGGGGAAAATATTCTGGGTTGGAGCCATGTCATCTGCTGTCCCTACACAGATCCAAGGCAGTTTCTTTATTGGGGGGGCATGAGCTGGCTGGGGCTGGACACCAAACACACAAATCAGCACAAATGAAAACCTGACGGGGTTTGCAATCTGTGCAGCTCTGCTCTGTGGACACTGAGCAGCCACTTGCTCATTCTGTCAGCAAAACCACTGTGTCTTTCTCTCCTGGAGCATTTTAACCCATGGAGAACACAGACCAGCTGGCTCACTAAGCTGTTCCCTCACTGCTGGCACAGATATTGGGGCTTTGCTCTGTGACAGAACTCTGGGTATTCTTGAAAGTGCCACTGTATGAGATGTGGGGGCTTTGCTTCAACAGATGCTGCTGTCTCTGGGTGCTTGTTTAGTTTTTGAAAGAAGGTTTGGTACAGAAGGGAAGGAACTAGCTGGAAAATGGTCAGAGAGTGTGGAATTATGGCGAGTTTGGGAGTTTCTGGGCTATCCGTTTCATTTGGTGAAAGCAAGACAAGCAGCTGTGCAGAATTTGCTCTTGTAATTTCTTCCCCTCCAGATTCCCAGCCTGAAAGCATTTGCTTCTGAAGATGACTGCTGAACAGGGAGGGGAAAACAAGACCCTAAGGTTGCCAAGCCAAGCCTTTGCTTGCCCCAAGGCATGACCACGGAGCAGTTGCATGCTGCAGACAATGTCATTCTTTAACTCCCCCACTTATAACTCAGTTCTTATATCATCAAATATAAGATTTGTTCACATCAAATAATACTGTGAACATGTCCAAACACCCCCAGCTTCTTTAGCAGCTTTATTCCACAGTCAGACACTGGTTTTGGTAGGTTGTAGACATCACTGAAAGACAAGTTTGTCCTGCAGCAAGGATTGATCTGTAGAACAGCTCTGTTCTTAGAGCACATCTTGTGATCTTCTGTTCTGTAGACCAGAGACATGGGAGAGTGGAAAGCACACAGGGCACACAGGCAAGTAAACAAGATTTGATGCACAGCTCTGTGAATAACGTGCACACAGATAAGTTGATGGCAGGGTCCAAATGCCAGCTGGCATTCTTAAACACACACAGTGTAAGATCTAATGACGATCACGTTTGTTTATGAATTAAGAAAAAAAACCAACCAAAANAAAAAAAAAAAAAAAAAAACCAAACCTGAAACAAAACTAGGCAAATCTGCCCTTTATATGTCCAGGATGTAATTAAGGAATGTAATTAAGGGTGTAGTGAGGTGGATGTGGAATTAAATGGGCTATTGGAGATCAAAAAGGGCTGACAGAAAACTATCTTCATTCCATGATCCCAGGTGCAGTTTGCTTAAATAAAAAAGTTGTCTTGTTTTTACAGTACTGAAGAATAGAAGAGCTTCTGCTGTAGACATTGATGCTGAGACTGGACACACCAGCAGTGCTGGGCTTGCAGTCTCTACACCATAAAAGAAGCAGCATCTCCTGGGATTGCAGGTGGAATTCCAGGTAGGACTGCAGAGAAACTTGAATTTGGAAAAGGATGCTGTAACCCTTGAGAGGCCAAGCCCTGTGCATTGTGCAGTCTCTGTATCTCTGTATCTTCCTGCCTGTGGGCTGGGAGCCCTGTGTATCCTAAGAATCTTACTTCTTATAGAGCTGTTTAGAGACCAGCTCTGGTTCTGGTCTCAGGTCATCCCTGGAGTGTTGCAATACATCCCCATTTCCCAATGTGACCTCATGTTTGAGCAAACCAGCCTGGTGCCTCAGTTCTGACAGACTGATCTCAGCAGTGGGCATGGATTGTGAGGAAATGATGCTCTGAGGAAGTGGAAGTCCATACTCTGATGGGGGGGTTAGGTTTCCTTTTCTTACACTAAGGAGGTGAAAAGCCCTGTTTTGCATATAGCAAGCCTGCTTTTGGCTAATATGCTTGCCAGATATTTGGATATTCCCCCAAGCACAATCCCTCCTGAACAGAGAGTGCTACAGACAAGTTCTCCACAATCATCAGCACAGATCCTTAAAAGCAAAGAAATCCATATTTTTCTGCTTGTAGGAATTTTTCTATCCCTTGTCGTTCTTGGTTTTGCAGTAATGTTACACGGAGGAGATTAAAGAAAAACATTTCCTGGCTCCAGAATTTCCCTTTGGGACCCCTATTAACAATAAAAGTCTTGTAGTTGTGAAACCTGTTGACTGGTTTTGCTGTGACATGAAACAGGAACTTTCAATTCTCTGGGTATTCAGTAACAGTGTGAGTGTTTCTGGGATTTCAGATACTGTCAGCAAAAGCTTTTTTTATATCTGAGCTGCATTGTTTTATAAGAGCTGTGCAAAAGCAGCCTATGCATAAGAAGCAATATGGCCATCTCCCCTTGAACTTTAAGGGTTAATGTTTAACACTATAAAAAGTTACAATAGCCCTTTGCTGAAAAAATACATCCCTGGTAGAAATAAACATTTCTCTGGCTATGGTGTCCATCTTTGCAAATCTTTCCCTCTGCTGGTGGGGTGATGTACTCCGGACTGCCAAAGATTGATTTCACACTGACTGGGGATTTTCATAACACAAACTCCTCTTTCTGTGGTGGATTTTCACCAAGTCACTTTGTTTCAAACCAACCACAAGGTAAGATGGATGTGTATCGAGCCATCATCACGAGGGGCAGGGATTGCTTCTGGATCGGAGCTGCAAGCAATTAGTGCATGAAGAATATGTTTAGGGTTATGTCTAAAACCTTGGGCAAGGTGGTGTTATGAAAGTTTCCTGGACTGTAACTATGGCCACTTCCGTAGTTTACGTGTGTTCCCAGTGCTGCTTCTTTCACATTGGAGATAAAGGTTTTCCATTTTAGGACAGACCAACATCATCAAGGAAAATACAGGAAACGTCCATTGTTTGCTGTAAAAAGCGTTCCATTCCCCGCTCTTTGTTAAATAAGCTTCTGGTGATAGACGGGAATAGTACAAAACTGATATCTTGCCTAAGAAATTGGATCTGTGTGCAGAGAGTCTGATAATGCTGGGAGGCAGGGTGTGCACGTTGTTATAGGGAGATCCAGAGGGAAGACCAGCCCAGTCCTTCACACACCTTGGTGAGGCAGCGCCTGGCGAGCACCTCTGGGCAGCAGCACCTCTGACACTCACAGGCGTCTCACCATGCACTGCTCCAGGATAAGGCTCCCAAAAATTGCCAGAGCCCTGATTTGCCTCGTTGTTTTAACACAGTTCTGCCTCTTCATGGCCAATTCCAGCTCCTTGTTTGGCTTGGCAAAGACAAAGATTTTCAGGTAAGGGTCGTGTTCCTTTGTGGCATGCACTGTCTGGTGTGAGTGCTTGTGCTCGCTTTCTCTCTCTGTCTGTCTTTTTTACCCTGATCTGAGTTAGGTGACCACTTTACTTTAGCAGAGCATGGTGTTGGAAGATCCACAGTCAAAAACCTGGTTCTCTTGGCTCACTATCTTCCAGGGCTTCCTTTTGTAGCTGTCTAAAGCAGCTTTTGCTTCATTAATCCTACCTGTTTTCATACTTCGGCACTGCATAGTATCTGCTTTTCCTGTTGGCTCCCAGAAGGACCTTATTGAGCCCTAATCCAGACTGCATTGCTGGACAGTGAATTTGATGGGATGGCTTTGAATTTATGGCAAGTTCAGCAGCTGATTCCTAACACAAAATATGCTGCACACCGGGACACCAGTGTCATGTAGAGATGATATCTTGATATCTATTTTATATAAATGGTCAAGTAAGTCCTACAGAAATGGGTGTGGAGGGAATTACAGTGAAATGTCTCCAGCATCACTGGCTGGGAGCACTGCTCCTTGCATGAGCCCTTGCAGACACCTGGGCCTTTCCCAGTACAGGAATGGCTGGTGGATGTGTTGGTGCTGTGTGTAGGAAGCACCACTCCCCAGTCTCCCCACCACCCTCACCTCGTCCCAACGCTCCCAGTGAGCTCCTCTTGGTTTGGTTCTCAGCTGAATGCCTGGACTGGTGCTGTGGGGGCAGGCAGGAGGAGTGAGGCTGGGAACATCTGCAGCTCTTCTGGAGGTGACTTGAGTTCAGCTCAGCTTTAGCAGCTTGAGACCACACTTTGAGGACAGCTGTCAACTTGGAGAGGTTGGAATCTGCACAAAGGAGGTGGGAGGGAAAGAAGAGAAGGAGGAGGTGTAGAGAAGTGAAGTGAGTTGTCCTTGATCCCAGAGCCCATCAGTGGCAGAGCTGGAACAAGAAGTGGCTCTCTATGTTCAGTTGCTTGAAGCCATTTCCTTCTGCTGTAGTTTCAGAGAATGGAAACGCCTGTATTTATACAACTTAAGTAAAACACAAGGTATGAGCTGTGTGTGGTTGTCTGTGTGGCAGTTCTATTTCTGTACCTTGTATGTCACCTAGAATACACAAAGCAGCATTTTCATGGCTTTATCCTCTATTTGTCCTTGGGCTTTGTAAAAGGGGAGGAAAATGACAGTAAATGTCATTGAGCTTCTGCAGTTGTTTGCCAGCTGGACTCTAGAGCCTGAAATTCACGGAGCTGCTTTGACCATTTATCTGGGTTTAAAATGCTGGTCAGGAGAGAAGGGTCCTGTGTAAGCACCACCCTGGCCGTGTGGGCCTGACTGCAGGGAGCAAGTTTTGGGATGTGGAGAGCCCTTAGTTTTACACTTTAGTCTCTGGTACAGCATTTGAAGTGAAAGTGTAATAGACTGAGGTGGAATCTGCCCTGCAAGACAGCACATAGGGAAAGCCTGGAGTGGGGGATGGTTTCTCGTAGGGAAACTCCTGTTTCATTTGTTCTCTGCCCTTTAATTTCAAAGTTTTAAACACCATCTTAAAAATACAACAGAAATTCACCAAGGGATTTAAGATCTGCCTGAGCTACCTTACCAAATTTCTCTTTATTTAGAGTGTCCATATAAAATCTTTTCTCCTATTGGGCAGTAAACAGTAACAGTAAGTTTATACATGAAGCACTATGACAGAAAGAACATGCTGCACAGTTGGTTGAAAGTGGCTAATGATTATGAGAGAGGCAGAGCTGATAGGCCATTTGCTACAACCTCACCCTTTTAGCCTTGCAAAGGTTCACGTATTTATCTGATATGAAATGATTTTTAAAAGCCTCCTTAGTTGATCATTTCCTGAGCACTTTCAGAGTGGTATGACATCCATCAAATTTTAGCAGCAACTGAGCTGCTATCTGCAGCCTGTTATCTGCAGGAGTGCTTTTCCTCCCATTATCACTTCTGAAGCAATCCACAGCGTTCCGACACAAGTGCGTCATGCAAAGGCTGAACCTGAGTGTGGAATCAGACTGCCACAACCGTGCTGGTTTGTCCTGGAAGGCTTTGCTGTACATAAAAGCTCAGCTGCAGATATTGTTCACCTTCCTTTTTCCTGTTCTACCCTCCAGCCATGTGCAGAGAAGAGGGAATGTTTAGGACAAAACCCCACCACTTCTGCCTTGATTTTGTTTTTTCCTGGGTTTCAGCACAGTCTTGTTGCAGGTGGCTCTTCTGCTGTCGGCAGATGTGTCCTCCTGTGATAACCTTGTACCTGCCTGTGCATCTGAGTCAGGCAACAAGGCAGCTGCAATATTAGAGGCAAGTGCTAAAAATGTAGATATTTTGCATTTTAATAGCTTCACAGTGTCTGCCTTCAGACACATGTGCCTGGTGAGTGCTGTGTGATGCCCTTGCATTACCTGACCAAGGTGGAGGAGGAGAGAGAAGTGCCCTGTGGCCCCAAAAGCTCAAGAGGTGATGTAGGGTAAAGAAGTGAGTTTCGCTTCTTCTTAGACTTCCCCTCCTGAATTCTGGAAGATCTTGATGCTCTGTTGCTGAAGCACAGGGCTGTGCTGGCAGAGGAGAGAGGCAGATGGCTGCCTCCATGGTGTGTGCCGTGTCCTGAGCCCAGGATCTCCAAACCAACCCCGCAGTGCTCCGGGGACATTGCCAGGGGCCTGCCCAGTGCATGGCAAAGCTGAGCTGTACTGGTTGGCTGTTACTGCCAGTGTGAATGTTTCGTGTGCCAAGTGCTGAGGAGAGAATGTGTGCTTCTGGGTTTGCCTAGTGGGGAGATAAGCAATATTCAGGCTAGAATGGCGTAGGAAGTTGAATAACATTTTGGCAAAGTTTAAAATGAAATTGCTCTAAAGCACAGAGAGAGTCTCAGTCAAGAGCACTAGAAATGGGCTGAAGGGTGTTCAGTGTTAAGTGTGTGTGATGTATCTGCTTTTCCTTCGATTGCATTCAGGAAATTGAATATTTTCCAACATGCCCCAGAGACACAACAAGTAGACACCCGAGAGCAACAGGGTTTAAATTGTTCTGATAATGGGAACTCCAGGAGCATTTTGAAGGTGACTTTGGGAGGACACATTGCAAGGCTCAAAGATGTGGTGGAGAAGACACCAAGATGGAATGGAAAGGAGGAGCAGAAGGAAACAATGAAACCAGTTGTGAGGGTTAAGGAAGCCAGGGAGAACATGGCTGTGAAACCACCGCCCCAGTTGGAAGGAATCAAGAAGACAGCAGTGAAAACAACCCCTGTAGTGCAGGAAAACAAGGGGAGAACAACAGAGGGGCCAGCTGCATGGGTGGAAGAAGCCAAGGAAAAGACAACAGTGAAACCACCTCCCAAGGAGAAGGAAGGCAAGGAGAAGGCAACAGTGAAACCATCTTCTGGGGCAAAGGGAGCACCTGAGAACAACATATCCATAGACCAAGCAAAACCCAAAGCACCTCCTGCATCAATGAAAACTGTAAGACCAGCTCCTCAGACTGCTGCAGTGACACAGAAGAGGAAACTGAGCGCTGCTAACTTTACATCTGAGCCACACTGGGATTTTGAGGATGAGTACCTGCTGGATAACTCATCCCCACCCTCGGTAGGTGGGATGGCGTGGATGGTCACCAAGAATGGTGTCTCCCCATTGAGCTCCTTGTCTGCTGGCCCCTGGGCATGTGTGCCCTTTGCAGTTGGGGATGATTTCAGAGCTGGTAGGTCACTCATTGGTATATGCAGATGCTGGTGGCAGGAAGACTTCTGTATACAACATGTGCATTCACATGAAGACTCAGGTTAGTTAAATTTGAGCATCTCATAATTACTAATGTCCAGGAACAGGGCCTTTAGGAAAGGAGTGAACTACAGCAAAGTTCTCAGCAAGCAGATGGGACAGGTTATGGTGTCTCATACTGTCACTGTCCCCCATCCTATGCTGGTAACTCTCTGTAAAGCTTACCCAGAGCAGTTTTCCCTGGCATCCCTGTTTCTGGCAGGCTTGGAAGAGGTGGGTCACCTTCTCACATGTTGTGTCTCACTCCCAAACCTGATCTGTAATTCTGCAGAGAGAGGGAGTCACTAGAACCATTCCCCCCTTCTTTATTTCCTACATGATCAGAGTTTTCCCTTGTTGCTCTGGTATGATCCAGTCTAGCTCTGGAGGCACAAGAAGCACCAAGCCTTGGACAGTACCTGCTTGAGCAGGTATGGGAATGTCCCTGTTTCTGGACATAAAATATGAGTGAAATGATGCCACCATGAAACCCTTGACAAGGCTGTCCTCAGTGCTCTCCTGTGGTGACAGGCAGAATGAGGGCTGTCTCCTCAGGCTGTGACAGGGTTGTCATCCTCCTCCACCACAGAGAGCCCAGCTCAGCCAGGGAGCACTCAGCCAGGCTTTGGCAATGCAGCCATTGCTGGGGATTTGAGCTGGGCATGAGGATCCCTTTGGTCTCTGTTTTGTATTTCAGTAGGTGTTTGGGGAAGTTGTCTTAGAAAGCAGAGCCCAAATTGACTCAGCAGAAAATTCAGTGTAGTAGAGCTGTTTGCTTTCCATCTGCACACACAGCCTCACTCTTGCCAGCTGCAGTGAGATCCTCTTTGTAGGATAAGCTGGCTTGGATTCCCTTCTCAACTGCACATTTCACTGATTTGTTTATGACATTGAACAAGTTGTTGCACATTTTTTCTCACCCTTAAAGGGAGTGGCAATGGTGATTTGATTTCATTTTTTCGTCAGTGTTTCCTGGGGTGCACTCAGCACCTTGTGAGGTGTGTTGCCAACAGGGACTGCTCATTATAGCATGTATATATTATTGTAGCATATTCTTAGTGCTTACAGCCTTATTTGGTGCGTTTAGGTCAGACCTATTACAAATGTTAATTTGCATCAGCTAATGAGGCCCAAACCCAGTAAAACATTTAAGCATGACAGGCCTGTTGTTCTGAAGAGGAAAGTCCAGAGACTTGGGGTCATTCTGGCTCCCTTGTCTGACTTTTCACCAGCTGGTTATGGACGTAGTTAAAATTGTGCTTTGTGTTCCTGGTGATGGGGATCATGAAGGGAATGGATGAGGTACCACTGGAGTTTCTGTGTTCCTCCTTGGTCCTGCCACAGACAGGCACAGAAGCACCAGCACTCAGACAGGTTTATCACCTCTGCTTATCAGTCATTATTGTTTCCTTTTTGTTTTTCAAGACCTGCTCTGAATCAGTGAGGGCCAGGGCTGCCAAGTCTGACTGGCTGCGGGATCTTTTCCTGCCCAACATCACACTCTTCATAGACAAGAGACACTTCAGTGACAGTGAATGGAACCGCCTGGAGCATTTTATACCCCCCTATGGCTTCATGGACCTCAATTATTCACGTGAGTCCCTCAGGGTGGGACTTTCAGACTCCTAACAGGAACCTTATGCTGAGTAGGAAGTTTGCAGCATCTCCCCATCAAAGGCATCAGTCTAGGAGGATCTCATGGTGGTTTCACTGTGTCCATCCCAAAGGCTCTTGATAACTCACCACTGTGTTTGCTTCACAGTGGTAAAGGAGGTCATTTCCCTGCTGCCCCCAAAGCCCCACCAGCAGCTGCTCCTGGCCAACCATGACAGCAGTGTGCCCACGTGCATCAGCTGTGCTGTTGTGGGGAATGGAGGAATACTGAATAACTCTGGCATGGGCCAGGAGATTGACTCCCATGACTACGTCTTCAGGTAAGGCAGCCTCCCTTCTCAGAAGATGCATAGCTAGTTTATTGTGGCTAGCCCCTAACTGTGGCTGGATCACTTCATCTCTTCTAGTATTCCACTCATTCCCAAGTGCCAAAATGATGGATGGCAGGAGACAAAAAGTCCAAAAGTAATTGGAAAGTTACTAAATATCCAAAGCCTGTGGTCACCAATGAGCCACAAAGAGCCATCTCCACAGCAGGGGCTCTCCTGCAGATCAGGGTGCCAACCAGAATGGGCCTAGTCTTCCCCTCCTCCCTGGCTTTTCCTATGTGAATGTGCATGTGAGGGGTTTCAGTGGTCACCTAACTCTGCTCCTCTGTTTAATTTCCTTGGCCAGGGTGAGCGGGGCTGTAATCAAGGGTTATGAAAAAGATGTGGGAACAAAAACCTCCTTTTATGGATTCACAGCCTACTCCCTGGTTTCCTCTCTTCAGATCTTGAGGCACAGAGGGTTCAGCCACATCCCACAGGATAAAGTAAGTGAGGTCCCTGCTGTGTGCATGCACAGCTTTGACAGGATGCTGTTTGTCTGTGTGCTTCCTTTCTGCTCTTCCCACAAGGAGCAGAGGGGCTGAGGCAGCCCTTTAGCATTACCCTCAGTGAGAGGACCTGCACTGCCTTGGCTCAGAGTGAGTGTTTGCAGTGGCAAGTTGTGTCAAGGCCACCCCAGCCTTGTGGCATGTAGAAGGAGCTGCATATCAGGTGTTATCTCCATTCTGCTGCTGTGGGCTGCTTGAGAGCTGCAGACTGAAGATGTGTGTCCAAGAAACTCAGTGAGCCAAGATGTCTGCTTGCATTTTTTTCAAAGTGCTGTTCACTAATGCTCGCTTGTTTTCTTAGCATGTCAGATACATTCACTTCCTGGAGGGAGCGAGAGACTATGAGTGGCTGGAGGCTCTTCTGTTCAACAAGGACATCAGGAAAGGATTCTTGAACCTCAGCGGGTAAAAGAATCTATAGCTCCCTGTACTCCTCCAGTGACAAGCTCTCTGTTGTGCTCTTTTCCTCTCCCAGTGCTCAACCCTATGGAGGACCAGGCCACGGTAAAGCCAGGGTAAAGCCTCCCTCCCCTGGCAGACTTGCAGGCAGAAATCTCTCATTTCCTCCACAGACCTGAGCACTGCTGTAGTCAATACACCTTTTTCCCAGAGGTAGCTGATCTCAGTGATGTGTGGCCAGAACTTAGAGAAAGCTTTGTGGCTTTTGGGCATGAACACATGCTGCTGGCTGGTCTGCTGTGGCCTGCTCATGGATGAAGGCCTAGTTTCACCGATTTCTGCCTATACAAACACATCCTTTTGATATTCCTGTCTCCTTTTGTTGTCTGTCCTCCCTGATCTTTTCCTCTGCAATGCACACAGGCTACAGAGGCTTTGTCATAATGTGGGAAATGATACAGAATATCTTCAGAGTGTTTGTGGTTCTTCTCTTACCACCAAGTGCATCAAGTGCATCAGGGCTGATCCTTTCCAGCTGTGATGAGGTGTAAGTGCTTGTCTTGAGTCTCCCCATTCCTGTCCTTAGGCAGAAGCCCCGGCAGAAATTCGATGAAGATTTCACAATGGACAAATACCTGGTGGTTCACCCTGATTTCCTCAGATACCTGAAAAACAGGTGAGCTGTGGGTTGTGTGCTCTAACAGGCTTGTTCTTCCTGGCCAGCACCATCTCTCTCTGTCTGTGCCCTCTCCTCCCAGCTCCCTCCTCTGCAACCACAGTTCAGCCTCACCAGCAGCCTGGGGATAAGCATCAGCAGCATGAGCTCAGCTGAAACTCTCTGTGGTGCTGCAGTGGGATAACAGTGGTGGGTAAACATCCAGAATGTGTGAGCTGGAGAAGCAACAGCCATCAGACAGTTTGGTTTTCAACATCCAAAAGAGATCCAGGGTCAATTGCAACTTTAGGTGTTGGAAGAATGATGCTGAAGTGCCAGAAGAGTTGATCTCTAGTTCAGGACCAGCCTTTCATGTTCCCCATTGCTTGGCACCCTGGAGGAGGGCTCTGTAACAGACCTTCTCTCCAGAGATTCCTTCTAGACTCAGGAGGTTGGTTGTGCCCTCAAGCACGACAACAGGCTCTTCTTCATCATCCCCTTTGCCTGGCCTGGCTGCTGCTCTTCGTGCCTCCCCAACCCTTTCCACAAGCCTGTTGGCCACTGTCACCCTGAGATCTGCTGTCGTGAGCCACACGTGACTGAGAGATGGAGGAACAGGAGCTCCTGTTGTGCCCTGCTTTGGCTGCCTTTTCCCTTCAGTCTCCTTGAGAGCTGCTGCCTTCCCTGGAGCCAGATGGCCGGCACTCCCTGCCTGCTCTGCCGTCCCCCCTCTGACTTGGGTCCTTTCCAAGGCCAAGAGGACTCCATGCTGTTTTTTCCCACTGTTTACTCCTATTTTCCTAAGAACTCCTGGCATACACAGTGCAGCTCCTGGCAGGTTTTGTGACACTCCTCTGCACCTTCTCTATGTCTTGTTTCACTCACAGATGTAGATGGGGGAACAGGATATCCCAGGGAGCTTCAAAGCCACCTCTACACTGCAAAGCAAAGGACAGATTTAAGAGTGGTGGGCTTAAACCTACAAGATCTTTTAATCCATCCCCTCTTTACCCCCACTGCCTCAAGACCTACCACTTCCACAAAGCTGGGGCAGAGCTGGGCTTAGGTTGCAGTGCAGGTGGTGGAGAGTTCTGGGCACACTCGTGGCTTCTCTGAAATGCCTCATGTGGCCCCAAGCTGCTGCAAGGAGGGAAGATGCCTCATGGCCCACAGGGAGACAAGGTGTGCCCTGCTTGAAACACCACAGCCAGCAGCCCCTCAGTGGTTTCCTCTCTCCTGCTGCAGGTTTTTAAAGTCTAAAAGTTTGGAAAAGCACTACTGGAGGCTGTACAGACCCACAACAGGGGCCTTCCTGCTGCTGACTGCCCTCCATCTCTGTGACCGGGTAAGGGTACAGTGATTCTTGCACCCAGAACTGTCTGGAAGTGGGAACAGGGGACAGAGGAGAGCAGGGGTGGCTGCTGTCTGCCTTGAGAGTAAATGGGCTCATGTCAGCTGTGGAGGAGCAGACTGAAGATGAGAGACAGTCCCAAAATAGCTCCCACAGAGGTGGTGAAGCCTGCTGTGACCTAGAGCACATGATCTCCCAGGGAGGCAGTGAGGGGACAGCAGGATCTCTGGAGCCAGTGCTCACAGTCTGGTCCTTCTGGACCCCCACATAGGGTGACCAGAGAAGCCCCAGATGGCCTCTCTGTCCTGTGCTCACTCCCATTTGGGAGCTGTGTCCTGTATTTCCCCTGCTCCCTCCTTCCCTGGTACCCCTGCCCAGTGAGTCCTGCATCCTTCCCAGGTCAGTGCCTATGGCTACATCACAGAGGGGCACGAGAAGTACTCAGATCACTACTATGACAAGGACCGAAAACATCTGATTTTCTACATTAACCATGACTTCAACCTGGAGAAGCAGGTGTGGAAAAGGCTCCATGATGAGAATATCATGAAACTTTACCAAAGAACCTGACTGTGCCAAGGGCCATTGCCTGGGAAATCTCAACAACACCTCACTGGGAACAGAAGAGGACCATCAGAGCCAAGGTTAGCTCTGGACTGCCAGGCACATTTCATCCCCACAAAGACATTTCCCTTCTTCAGCACCTCTGTTATTTCACAACACTTCAAAAAATGTGTGAATGCTGCAGACCCAAAGACCAACAGGAAAATGCAGCATGCCAACAAAGTCCCATCTGGCTGTGGTGCAGGACTCTTGCTGGTTGTTGTAGGAATGGGTATTATGGGAGCAGAATCCAGGATGGGTATGGTCCCGTGTCCTTTGTGTAATCCAGGTTTTCACTCTTTGCAAGGAGATGCTCCTCAGGCTGGGGCCACTTCTCCTCTGGGTGGATCCTCTCCATTGGCAGTGCCCATTTTGGAGCTGGGTATTGCCTAAACAAACTCCCTGAGGAGCTGGAATGGATGGAGGTGGAAATACAGATCCTCTTCCAGGTTGACTTAATTTCTGTGGAGGGGGAGGCTGCACTCACTCTGCTCCCTGCAGATAAAAAGGATGGACTGGACACTTCCAGGTGACTAATTTGAGAATGAGTTTCACTGGTGCTCCCCAGTGGGACCTTGCCATGACACTTCCAGAGGAGCACTGCCATCAGCTCAAGGGCAGGCAGCTGCTCTCCATGGTGCAACAGACCTTCTGTACCTGGTGCCTACCCAGGGCTCTCCTGGCTGCACAAAATGTGAATTTTGTGGCATGGACCTGATGTGCCAAAGCTGGACTTTGTCATGCTTGGCTCCCAGCTGTGCCCAGAGTGCTGTTTGTCCTGTTGCCAGGAGAGGTGGCCTCTCCAAGTCCAGGGATAGATGCCATCTGTCCTTGCTGCTGGCTGAAGTGCCTGTGCTGAGAGGGGCCAGCAAACTTGGGGTGTGTTGGCCTCCTGGAAGGGGTTTTGTAAACGAAATAAATGGCACTGCTTTGGCCAAGCTGATCTTTCATGCAGCCCTTTGGGTTGTGGTTATTTAGTGCCCCCAGAACTGATGCTTTAAAGGCTGAGCTACAGCAGATGGCAAAGCCAGGAAAGGGCAGGACTGAGGGGTAATGAGAGCACCTCCACCTGGAGAAGCTCTGCAGCTTGTGTGGACACACCTGAGCACTCCCCACCTGTTCACCTTCCAGGACAGGGATCAGCACCGGCCTGAGGAAGTGGGTGAACATTTGTGAGTTTGTCCTTGTCCCAGCAACTGCTCTCCCAGTATATCAGATGCTCAAGGCAAATACATGAAGGGCTGGATGTTTCCCCCATGACATTATTCAGGCAAAAAGCCACCCTCAGTGTCCCAGCAGGTCCAGTGCATCTCCCTAGGGTTAACCAGCTGCACACTCACTGGACCTGCTTTGGTTGTGAGTGTTTTTCCATTTCTGCAGCATTTTTACTGGGGGCAGCAGCATCTCCAGGGACTCTCTGGACTCCAAGGAAGGCATTTCAGCCGGGACTGTCAGCAGAGTTCGTCAGGATTGATTTTCTTTGTCCATTTTCCCTTGTGCTGCAGAGAGGCCAGGCAGTTTCTCATGTCTCACTGAGCTTGTTTGTGAAGGACAGCCTCCCACACTGAGAATCTAAATGCAGAATTCAGCTGCTCTGGAGAGGGTGTAGCCTCTTCCTGGCTGCTCTGCCCATACGAGCCCGCAGTGTCTGTGGGAGCAGGGAGTTGTCCGAAATGCAGGATGTCTCAGCTGGGAATCATGCAGCCCTTTGGGAACACCAGGCCCATAGGGAGTCACAGGCTTTGGAGCAGACCAGAAATCCTCCCTCAACAGCAAACAACCAAAAATCCTCCCTGAACAGCAAACAGGGAAGCCTGAGTGAGGTTGGTCACTGAGGAGAAACTCCTGCACCCAGGAGCTCTGGACCTGCTGGATGCCTCAACCCCTCCTGGTGGCTGTGCACCCTGTCCCCGGGTGGCCCTGGTGGTGTCCCCTGTCCCCGGACCCTGCAGGCTCTCCCTGATGGGCTGTGGGTGGGCAGTGAGGCAGTTTTGTTCCTTGCCTGTCCCTCAGGTCGTACCAACATTGCTGTGGGTTGCTTAGTGACCAGCTCCACCGGGTATTCTTCCTGCCTGAATAGGGCTTTTCTCTTCCCAGAAAGTGGAAGAAGTTTCTCTTAGACCTTTCCCCTCCCCCTCCTCCTCTTTTGTTCCTCTGTCCTTTGGGAAGCAGGAAGGGGCTGAGTCCCACTGAGCAAGGATTCCCCAGTGGGTGAGGGGGCTTTGGGGATGGGCTGGCAGCCCCCACTTCACACTTTTCCCCACTGCTGAGGCTTCCCAGAGTCAAGGGAAGGAAATTTCCCAGGAGGCTTTCCTCAGAGCCTGTTCCCTCCCGGCTTTTCTCTCAACACAGCTGACTAAGTTTGATGTTATCAGGGATAATCTTGGCTGGAGAAGGGCCTTTGCTGTGGTCTGGAGTTTCCCAGCGAGCTCAAAGCCACATCCTTCCCGACCCCAGGAAAGCCACTCTGGCGTGATGGTCCCCCTCACCTCCTCCCTTTGCTCCTGTCCCCCTGCACCAAGGCTTCCTGCCCCTCTGTGGGCTGGCCGAGGTGTGGCACACCCTGGGACACATCCCCAGCTGGAGGATGCCCAGCTGTGCACAAGTCCAGCTGTGCCTCACCAGAGCCACCTGATCTTGTGGCATCGGGCCCGGAGTGGCCACAGGAAGTTGAGGGAGATTGGAGGTGGCATTTCCCAGCCAACTTCCAACCTGGCACAAACTAATGGAAGGAAGCCTGTGGAGAGCAGCTACAACTGGAGCACCCTTGGCAAGAGCCAGGATCCAGGACTGGGCAAGCTCCCAGCAGGGTGAGTCCCAGGGTGAAAGCAGCACTGCCAGGCTGTACTGTAGTAGCCCCAGCCTGTTCAGTGCCACTGGGCAGGGCCAGTGCCATGGTGCCTGGCCACCCTGAAATCCAGGTCTCTGTGGTTGGCACGACATCAAGATTGTCCCTGTGCCACCAGGTGGCAGCTCCTGTTCAGGGATCTGTCTTTGTGCCGGGTCTGGCACATCCTGATCTGCCCCGTGTCCTGTGCTGGGCACAGCCCTGCAGCTCCCTGTGATTTATGGCCCGGGGGCTGTGCACAGACACCGGGAGCAGAGGTTTGGTACCTTGCAGTCACAAGGTGAGGGCAAAGGTGTGGCCTCTGCTCCTGCAGCACAGCATGGAGCTGAAGGCAGCACAAGCAGAGGGACTGATGGTGGGATCAGGTCTGACATCCCAAGGGATGCTCAGATACAGCAACTTCTCCTCCTGCACGGACACAATACCCAGTGCCAGCGACCAGTGGAGCTCTGGGAGCTGCAGGATTTAAACAGAGGCATTTGATTTGGAGGATAAATACACCACTGTGCCTCAGCATGTCCAGAAGTTGCTGTTTTGTCAACCCTGCTTTTTTCAAAAGCTCTTGGAAAGTACCATGAACTGTTATTACAGCTGTGCCAGACTCCTCAAGAGTTAACAGCCTTTAATATTCCCTACCAGATTGTAGAAACCAAAACCACTTATCACCCAGAAACTCTCATGGTGTCACCTTCCTGGCAGAACTTCAAATTCTTTGCTTCATTTCCACCTTTTCCCTCTTTCAGTGTGACTGCTCATGTGGATAGCAGGAGCAGAGACCACTCTGTGGATGAAGCAGGAGGAAGACATGGACTGCTTGGGGACAGGGATTCTTCCTGGGGACAAGTGAGTGGTGCAGAGCCCATCTCCTCCCTGCTCCTGGTCAGTGCAGCCCTGCTCTCTGGATCCTGTGTGGGTTTGGCCTTGCCAGGAGCAGGGACAAGGTGGGCTCTGCACCATGTCCTGGGTTTTGAGGTACCTTCTGAAGGTGGCAGCCAACCCCAGGCTCTCTCTCTCTCTCTCCAGGTGCTGGAGAGAGCCACTGTGTGTGCCACACACAGCTCCAAGGCAGCCTTGTGCCATGGTGGCACATCCATATTGTCACCCCTGTCTCTTTCCTTCCCAGGCAAGGCACTGAGGCACAGAGCAGCCAGAGCTGGATAACAGCACTCAGCTTCCCAGCATGGAGTTGCTCCCTCTGGATGTGTTACTCTGGAGCTTCTGTGGCTGACTGCATGCTGTGGGAGTGTGGCAGAGCCATGTGCCTGCTCCAGGTCAGCACAGAAAGCTCTGTGCAGGGGACTTAGCAGGTGTTGTTAATGTTGCTCAGTTGCTGAGAGGTTTGGGGCAGGCTGCCTTGGGGGCAGAGGGTGGGAGGTTTCCCCTCCTCTGTGTGGACCTTCTCCCTTTCTTGGGGATGTGGTAGCAGGTAAATCCAGTTGGACCAGAAAAACTATTGATAATAGGGGAGGGAGAACAAGATAAAGGAGCAGCCCGTGGCTTTGTTGTGCAAAAAGCACCAGCTGGGCTGCCAGGAGCCCTCACCTCCAGGTGCTGGAGCAGGGCCCTGCAGGTAAACAGCTCCAGGGGGTGCAGCAGGGTTTCCCTGCCAGCCTGAGCAACAGGACCTTGGGTGCTGCAGGGCTTTCCCAGCTTGGCCTGGCCAGCCTTGGGGTGGTAAATTCTAGAAAGACACTTTCTGAGTCCTGGGGACATCCCAAGGCTCCCTCCATCCCTCCCATGGCAGCCATGCAATGTCTGATGGGACCACACCGGTGGGTGAACAAGGGGCTGGGTCACCCACCCACACTCAAACATGGTGTCCCCTCTCCCCAGCAATGGGGACAGAGCCTGGCCTGACCCCAGGGACATGTGGCTTTGAGCAGACTTCAGGGACTGGTTGCCCTGCCAAGATCAGAGCAGGATCAGCCCACATCTACTCTTCCTGGTCCAGAGCTGGCAAGAAGGGGGAGGGCAGTTGTTTGTATTGTCACCCTAATTTCTCAGCAGTGTTTCCCATCTCTGCACCCCTCCAGGCCTAGCTCAGAGCCTCCCAGGTCGCCTCATGCCAGTGGAGAGGGGATGGCCTTTGAACTGTGTGTTTGGCTTATCTGGGCCCAGCGGTCCAGGGCTGACCAAGGGCTCTGCCATGCACAGGCACCTGTGATAAGGGCTGGGCTGGGCCAGCAGGGCCACGGGGAGGCAGCCAACAGGAGCCAGCCTGAGCCACATTCTGCCACTGCTCGTGAGGTCCCAACCTGCCACCTCCACCTGTGGCTTACCCCAACAACCTTCCTGCTCTGGGGAACAGCAAGATGTGTTTCCCTGATGGCCCATATCCTGGCACAAAAATCACAGAGAGAATTAATTTGGCTGGAAAAGGCCTCTGAGATCATTGATTCCGACCTTCGAACACCTTGTCAACTAGACACTGTGTCACTGAGTGCCACATCCAGCCTTTCTTTAAACACCTTCAGGGACAGAGACTCCACTGCCTCCCTGGGCAGTCCATTCCAATGCCTGACGACCCTTTCTGTGAAGAGATTCCTCCTCATGTCCAGCCTAGACCTCCCCGGGCACAGGACCATGTCCTCTCATCCTGTCAGTGCTGGGGGGAAGAGGCCAATCCCCAGGGGGCTACACCCTCCTGTCAGGGAGCTGTAGAGGGTGATAAGGCCTCCTCTCCTCCAGGCTAAACAGCTCCAGCTCCCTCAGCCTCTCCTCGTAGGATCCGTGTTCCATACCCTTCACCAGCTTCGCTGCCCTTCTCTGAGCAGTTTTGCTGCATCCCCAAGCCCCTTTCCCCACCTGCAGCCTGGGGGTGTGGGCAGAGGGGCAGAGCACAGCCCTGAGCATCTCTGGTCCCGCGGCCAAGTGCAGCCACCGCCCTGCTGTCACCATCTCCGTGTGGTCACTTCTCCTGGCTCTGGTTGTAGTGACACCTACAAATCCGACACAAAGCCCAGCAGAGAGTGTCAGGGAGCACCCTCAGCTCACCCGTTTCCCCCGGGCCTGGCGGGAGGAGCTGTGGCCGAGCCGGTCCCGCTGCCCTCCCCGCCCCGGCGGGCAGGGGCGGTGTGTCAGCCTCCCGGGACATCTGCTGATGAATTTTTCATGCTGCCGTGGCCGTGGCTCCGCAGGCAGCCATATGGCCCCGCGTTCTCGGGGGGTGACACAGCCACAGCCAGGCTCTGCGTCTCAGGGACCCGCTCCACGAGCAGATTTCTGACACTTTCTGAAATGTACCTCTGACCCGTGCTGAATGAATTTGGATGTATAAATCCTTCAGGAGGTTTTTGGAGATCTCGTTCTCCCACCTGAACGGTTCATCATGGCAAAGACTACGAGATTTTCCTCCACCAATCTGTGGCTGGTGGCCAGCTGGTGCAAAATATGTTTATTCTCCTCTTGTGCTCTCTAGCCATGGAGAGGGATTGGGTTCTGTTTCCAAGAAGTAATCACTGGAATAAAAAGCCCAGGCTAAAAATGATACTTGCTGGTTTCCATTGTAATTTCTTTTATGTTCTTTTCCTAATCTTTTTTTGGCCACTACCATCCTAAAAGGTTTTTCACACTTATTTGACTTCTAAATTAAGCACTACTTAATTTTGGGGCATAGTCCAAAATGCATTGTAGCACAAAACAAGCAGAGCAGATGAAGAACTGTGCATCTCATTTTCACCCCGCTGAAAATAAAACCAACAGTAGGAAACCATATATCATGGAAACAGAGAGATGTGAAGAAACCAGCTCCTCCAGCCCTTGAGGCTGCCACTCCACCAGCATTTGCATGATTGGGCCATAAATGTTTCCAAATGGCAAATTCCTGACTTTCCCCAGGTCACTTCCTCTGGACCATTGGTCATCCATCTGGAGCCAAGCCTCGCTATGTCCCTTGTGACTTACTGGAGCAGTTGGTAATAATTAGCTGTGGTTAACGAAGGGCCAGAGTCAAGAGCACGTGAGCCAGGGCAGCAGAGCACAGGGAGCAAATCCAGCGGGTCAGAGCGAACAGGGCAGACCCTGAGTCACACCAGGAGGGGACAGCACCAGGCTGGGGGATCTCTGAGCAGGACTCCAGACTCAACCATGCTGTGCTGGCTCTGAGTCTTCCAGAAAATGCCTGTAACCCTGAGGGCTGGGAGCAGCTTTTAGTGATAGAGGCAAAAAGCATCAAATCCCTCCATCGATGCACCTCTATTTCTCTGAGCTGCCTTTTGCTGCTGGGGTACATGTGACCCCCTCTTCCTGCCCATCCTTCTGCAGCTTTAGCTGCAGCTGGGCTTTAAGCTCAATTTCATCCCTGTGTGTGCCAGTGGTCATGGTCTGTCCTGTCCTTCCAAGCTTCTTGTCTGTTCTCTCCTTCCCTGAGACCAGTCAGCCTTCCTGCCACAGCTCCAGTGCACAACTGCAGGGTTCCCTGCAAGTTTGCTTTAAAATCAGCCTGGCCACCATCCCTTTGTGGTGTCCCAGGTCCAGTGTCCACTGTCCCAGTGGGACAAGGCCAGCAGTGACGCCACTGCCAGCCTCAGGCACAGAGCTGCTCCCTGACACCACAGCCTGGGCACTTTGTGGATGCCAACATGGTGTCATCCTCTCACAGCCAAAATTCCCAGAAGACAGGGCTGGCAATGGAGGGATCTGTAGTAATGGAAGCAAGTGGAGATTGAAGCAAACTCCTGTTAAAATATGTTTTGCTTTTAACTTCCTTTGAACCTGTCTGGGCAGGCCAGAAAGGAAGCAGGAATTGGTTGGGTCTGAGGGAATAAAGGAGTGTTGGGGAAAATGCAGCCACGGTGGGACTCAGGAACAGGCATGGGGTTTGGACCCAGGTTTTGGGGCTGAATAATGGAAGAGGGTATTTGTGGAGAGGCTGGAGGTGTGTGACAGCTTGGAACAACACATGAGTGCTCGGGGAGCCACGGGCACAGGGTTTGGATGGAGCAGGGTCCACTATGGTGCTGCTCCCTGAGCCTGGTGACTTCCCAAAGATCCAATCCCCCCAAAATCCCTACAGTTCAACTGAAAAGGCTTGTTTGCCTGCTGAGTCCCTTCCCCCGCTGTAACAAACATCTTGGTATGCATATCCTTCAGTTCACAGGCTGGTTCTTTCGGAGCTGAACTAAAATAACGCCGAGATATTCTTTCAAAAAAGAAACTGGAGCACATCCTCTCTGAAAATACCAAAATAATTCATGCAAATATTCCCCCAAACCCGTTCCTCCTTTTCTCCAACCCAAACTCTTTGTGGAGCTTGCCACAAAGCCCCCAAAGGAGGTTTTTGCTGCAAACGCACGTGATCCATTCGGCCAGAGCGTGTCCGGGAACTCGGGGGCCGCACCCCAACCGTGTCCCCCCCTTGTCCCCCATATCTGCGCCCTCCTGGCGGGTTCACCGGGTGGCTGCGGGTATGTGACAAGATGCTGCTATCGAGCACCCCAAGGTCCGTCTGCATTTCAGAGCCTGCAGTTCCTGATAAGCACAAACAAACCGGCAGGCGCCCGCTCAAGGGCGGCACTGAGGGGCCGCCGGGTGCCCGTGTGGGTGCAGCCCAAACACGCACGTGTTTGAGTCGGACAAGAAAGTAATAAAAAGGGGAACCCTGTTTAGGGGCCGTGGGTGGGTAGCATGAAAAGGAGGTTACAAAAAAAAAATAAATCTCAGTTCCCTTCTGGTCTGGGTAAATGTTTAATTCCCAGCTCGGAGAAAAAGCAGCTCAAAAGTGCTTTTTTTCTCAGCAAGTCTGAACCAGTCAGCCTGGTGCCTCCTCCCTCCGGCTCACACCCTCCCTCCCACCGCTCCGGAGGAATATCCCAGCCTGCTCCGAAGTGCAGCTCGGGCACCCGGGGCAGGACGGAGCCAGCCCACAGCGGTGTCCGCGCCCACGGGGCTGGGAGAGCAGAGGGGCCGGCAAGTTTCTGTGCCCGGGGCCGGCTACCACGATCCCGGCTCGCCTGCGCGGCTGCAGCGGCTGAATTGCCCGGGATGGGGTCCCCGCACTGGAAAAGGCTCTGCCTTTTGCTCCTGGCAGGTTTAACATCCTCCCTGCTCCTCTACAGTCACTACCACGCTACGGTGGAGGCGCCCACCAGCCAGAAGATCCTAGCCAAGTAAGGGGGGGACGGGGATGGGAGAAGGGTGGGAGGCAGGGATCCGTAAATCCAGCACGAGGTACCGTGTTCTGGCACGGGGAGGGGGAATCGGGGTGCCGGTGTGAGCACCAGCCGAGCCCAGAGCTGCCCAGAGCGGGACCCCGAGGCCATGGGGGAGTCACCAGGGGTCCCCGCGTGGGTTCAGCGCATCCCAGGGCAAAGAAACCATTGCTGAGTGCAGGGACGGCTGAGGGCGAGGATCAAACCCGCTTTAGCTGCCGGCCGGAGCCGCCGCGTGTTCCCGCCGGACTGGCGCGGGATCGGAGCCCGCTGATTGTCCTGGGGGAGGTTTGGCCCCATGGAGCTGCGCTGACCACCCCTGGCAGAGGCTGGGCAGGCTGCCCCGGTCTCGGATCCCCCGGGCTGCCCACACCGCTCGCCAACTCAGGCTGCAGCGTTTTCCAAACTCCAGCAATTCGCAACTTCGTCTGCCTTCCCTGCATCCTCCAAACCTCCCGAAGCCCCTTCCTGAGCCTCCCCCGGGCCCAGCGGGAGGCGGCGCTGGGGTGTCCCGGGGAGCTCCGCCGGGTGCAAGGACCCCGCACAGCGCTTGGGCTGCGCGATCAGCTGCCCTGTCCCCTGCGAGCATCAGGTGCTGGGCCAGGAGAGCGCTGTGGGTGTCCCCCACCTCCTCCTGGGTGCTTTTGGGTGCCATCGGTGTGACAGAGCCCAACTGCCTGGGCGCTGCCCGGGAACGGGGGATGCTGTGGGGACCGGAGCCGGTCCTGCAGAGGGAGATTTTCAGCGGGATTTGCTGAGGATGCAGCCGGCTGAGCTGTCCTGGGGTTCAGAACTTCTCTCTTCCCCAACTGGGAGCTCTCCTTGCTCGATCTCATCGTGCCAAAGGCTCTCCTGCCGGGCTGGTGGATCAGGAGTGTCTGCAGCAGCCCGGGCTGGTTGTTGGCTCTTTCCACCCTCGCCGTGCCCGGTGGGCAGTGGTGCCAGCGGCGGCGTTACCCGGAGCTGCTCGGGGCAGTCACGGCTGGGGTGACATCAAGCTCCCCATAAAGAGCTTGATGTCCACAAGAGGGGAAACTGTGGCCCTTGAGGGCAGCAGAATGTGCCACTGGAGCTGGGAATGGAAACCTGACACAGGGTCTATGGCCCAGCAAGAGCAGGGTGTGGAGAAAGCCCGTGGGATGGAAGCAGGGTGCAAGTTCCCCCCACCACATCAGGCTAACTCTGCCTGGACCTACCCCAGCCCCAGGTCACCTTCCTTGGAAAGCCAGCCCAGGCTCCAGCCCCTTGGCCGACGGGACCAGGGGTCAGCGTGTCCAGCCCCGGAGAGGGGCCCAGGCGAGGTAACACAGAGCTGACCTGTGCTCCAAAGCTCTCCTGGACTCTCCTCTTGCCTTTAATTCAACCCCCAAAGCTAAACCCAAACCAGAGTGCAGTCGGCTTCGATTCCCTGTGTTTACATGGCACACCATGAGTGCTGCTCGTCCTACCAGAGCTGTGTCCCTGGGGGAACTGACACTGCCCTGCCACTGGGTACACGGCTGAGTCTGGAGCTGGAACTGGGCTGGCCATTCCACATGGCTGAGGTGCCATCGCAGGGCACTCATTTCCTGCTCTGCCAGTGGGGACAGGAGGGTCAGGGTCCTCACCTGTGGGTGCAGGTGACTCAGTTTCAGCAGGTTAGTGTGAGCAGAGTCTCCATGGGGAGGTACAGGGGGACGAAGGGGATCAGGGGGAAGCTGATCTCCTGATGGATGGTGGCTGCAGCCAGCACCAGGTCACCTCAGGACCAGATCCCCACAGCAATGCCAAGTCCCCCTCTAGTTCCACACAAATCTGGTGGCCCTATGGAAGTGGGCAAATGCCCTGTTCCCTGCAGAGCTGGGATGGAGGGAGCCAAATCCCCTGGGGTTCAGCTGGGCACAGCCTTGTTCCACTCCTGCCGGTCCATCTCTCCCAAACCCCACTGGTGAGCTGCTGGCTGCACTCGTGGCTTTATTATTAGGGTAGAAGGGATGAGCACGGAGCTCTGCCCAGCCTTGCTGTGCCACCCCTGCTCTGCACCAGGCAAAGATGCTTCTGGAGCTCAGCCCTTCATGGTGAGATGGAGCAAGAGCAGCTTCTTGTTGCTGTTGTGGCTCCTTCAAATGTCTCTGTGGGGAGTATTTGCTGAAGATAAGGCTGGAGTGTGTGTTCACAACACTCACACACAGCGTTATCTTCCGGAAATGAGGGATGGCTTTGGACCAGGAACGTCATATTTGTGAATGTCACGGTGGCGAGGGAGCGCACCCAGGCTTGGCCGGCTCTGCTGCCACCACCAGTGCCCAGGCAGCCACAGCCACTCCTTCCCTCAGCCCCATTGTGCATCAGTCGGTCCCAGGCAGGATTGTCATCTTCTGAGTCAACCAAGCAGCACGAGGTGCTTCACCACATCCTGGCAGGTGACGTCAAAGCGCTTGGCTCCCCATCACACCGCTGGGCTGCTGTCTGGTGAGGGGCTGGCTGCCCCACACCCTTCCCAGCAGGGTTGGGGCAGCAGCAATGCTGGAGAGCTGGCTCCAGCACCCACAGTTGGCAAGAGAGTGCAGGGAGGTGCTGGCACTGGTTTATCAGTTCAGCACAAAGCTTGGGAGAAATGATGAGCAGGTGCCACCCACTGTGTCCGGCCATGGGTGGAGGTAGAGCCCAGCTCCCAGAGGGGGTCGGCAGGAGCCACCTCCCTCCATCCTGGGCACAGCCAGGCTGAGCCCCCTGGGGCTCCCACACACCCCTGGCAGCTCAGAAAGTAGTGCAGCAGCCTCCCACTGCCACTGCCCAGGGCTTTGCCTTGTGCTGCAGGCACTGGGATCAGCCAGGGAAGGGGAAAGGAAGAAACAGGAGCAGGAGAGCCTGGAGGGCTGGGAAGGGGCTGGCTGGGCAGAGATGTGCAGCTGGGGCTTGTGAACCTGGTGGGAAAGGCTGGGGAGGTGGTGAGGCCGGGAGAGGCTGCTTGGAGGCAGCTCAGGCCTGGACACGGGGGTCACCTGCACTGTGAGATGGAGGCGGTGAGTGGGGCTGGGCAGATCCCTGGGGCGAGCTCCCTGCACCCCAGGGCGGTTCACCAGGGCTGAGCCCACTCGGGCTCCAGAGCTCCTGGCTGTGGGACACGTGTGGGAGAGCTTTGCTCTGGAGGATGTGCTGTTGGTACCTGGGCTGAAGGAGCAGCTTCCAGTGTAACCACCAGGTCTGGCACAGCCTCTGATGGACCCTGCACTGTCCCCTGGAAGCCAAGGGAATAGACAAGTTTGCTCAGGCTGGGATGAGTTGGATGGTTGCAGGGGTAACACCAGGAAGGTCCTGCAGAAAACTGCAGCTCGGCATTTCTCTGGGATGGCTCTGTCCCAACTTGGTGGACCTTCTTGGGGATTTACCCTCCCTCTGCCTGCTCAGGTGATGTCAGGATGAGCCTCGGGGGTGAGCTGGTGGGGGCCATGCCATGCTGACCCCTGGGCTGTAGCATTCATTATTTTTGGGGTGGTGGGGGCTTTGCAGGGCTCTGCTCCTGCTGGGAGCTGACTTCTGTGGGACACCGAGGCAAGACACAGGCTTGATTTAAAAGCTGCCCTGCTCCACTGTTGGGGCCCAGCCTGCTGCACCCTCAGCACGCCCTGCCAAGAGCTGGCAGTGCTGGCATGGTGCAAGGAAGGTGCTGGGACAAAGCCTGCTTGGCACTGCCTTTCCATCCACGCCTGGGGAGATGCTCTAGCCCCCAGTTCCAGCCCGCAGGCAGGGCGCTGGGCTGTCCCCCCATGTCATGCCGTGCCCCCAGGGTGGCACAGAGCAGAGTTTGGGTGGCAAACAGGACTGGATCCGCTCCTGGGCAGGGCTGTGGGTGCTGCTGGTGTTGACAGGGGCCGTGGCAGGGACAGAAACCCAACGCCCGCTGTGCCCCTGTGCCAGGCAGCGTCACGCCAGGGGGGGCTGGGGGGGGTGAAGCTCCGCTCCCCACCTGCCTCTACCTGTGCCCAGGCTCCCAGGCAGAGATCCCGTAACAAGGAGCCCTTGTCTCCTCCACAATAGCCCCGTTCTGGCCGCAGCACCTGCCGCCCGCGCTGCCGGCGGGGCCGGGGGCTCTGAAGGGCCTTTCTGTGTGGGGATGAATGGGAGCCTGTTCCCCTCCGGTGGGCTCCCACCTCCTGCTCGCCTGCCCACCCCCAGCCCCAGTGCCCCCCCAGGGGCTAGGTCAGCTCAGCCTGACCCCGTGGGACTCAGGGCACCCCAAGCTGCTCCTGCTACAAATGAAAGATCAGGGCATGTCCCAGGCACCCCCATGGCAGAGGGGGTCCCATGCACCCCAAGAGCCTCCAGACCCCAGTTGCTGATTGCTTCTTCAGTATAACAACTAAATGTGTCCTGCTGGCCTGACCAGTTTATTCCAGCCTGGTCCCCTTCGCACTCAGGAATGGTGGGAAGAGCCAGGGAGGTCTCAGCAGGATTCCCCCAGGGCTGCAGGCTGGGCTGGGTGCGGGTTTTGGTACCTGGGAGTCCTGGAGGTGGGACTCACCCGGAGATGGTGGCTGCACAAACCCTGTACTTTGCAAATCCTCCGTCTCTCCACTTGCAGATGGGGGTGGGTGGGCACAGACAGCGGTGGAGAGGAGATAAATGGAGGGGTCATGGTCCTGCCCTGTCTGTGGCTCTCACAGGTGGGGGGATGTCAGTGTGCTCAGTGTCACCTCCTCAGCTGAGCCCTCACTTGTCTTCTCCCAGCTTGCTGCAGCCAGAGCCACTGATCCTGGCTCCCTCAGGGACACCACACGGAGCCGGCAGCCGCAGCTGGGCTCTTGGAGGCAGCTCGGAGAGGTAAGGAGGGAAGATGCTCAGCCATCCTGGCAGGAACTGGGAGGCCCCTTCCCACTGTGGGCCTCCCCAGTGCCCAAGTGACAGGTTTTTAACTCTGCCATATGTTTCCTCCATCCCAGTGGGAATTCCTTCAAGCCCTCTGCCAAGCTGGAGGAGCCGGAGCCCAGCAGAAAGCAGGTAATCATTAGCACAGCACAGTCATGTCCATGGTGCCCCTCCCTGCTGGGTTTTGTTGGTTGAAGGGCTGTGTGGGGAGGCTGAGGAGGAGCAGCATCCTCTGGAAAGGGTTTAGAGAAGAACAATCTTGTCCATCCACACAAGTGATTCTCCCCAGGCCTCCCTGCTGCCATTCTCCCGTGTGGAGGCTGGAACCAGCAGCACCACCCCCCTCCAACCCTCTGACTCCTGGGCCAGCAGTCCAGGCTGGAGACTCACGGGGATGGACCCAGGCCCGGGGGGGCTGTCACTGCTCTGTTCTCATACAGCAGAGCTCTAACAGGACCCACATCTTTAACAGGGTGCCCACACCTGAATGTCCTGAATCTTTCACACCTTCAGGTGACTCTGTAAGCCCTGGTTCTCCCAGCCCCACCGAGCTGGGTGCCAAAGGCTGTTTTGCAGGACAAAACCAAGCCATGAGGCACTGCCCTGCCTGGGTGACCCAGCAGAACATGTGATGGACAAGGAGCATTTCTGTCCCTGGGTTTGTTCTACCTTGGTGCCTGCTGAGGGGTGGAGGCGTCACAGGGAAGACAGACCCAGGCTGGAGACTGAGCAGGGATCCTCCTTCCTTCCTCCCTCCCAGCCCAGCCCCTGCCTCCACTCGGTGATGGCCAGAGCAAAGGCTGACCCCAAGTTTCGGGAGATCTTCCACTTCAACACCCCTGTGCTGATGTGGGACCAGCACTTCACCCTGGAGACCTGGAACAGGCTGAAGACACGACATGTCCCCTATGGCTGGCAAGGCCTGTCCCTCGCAGGTACAGACCCAGCTGGGATGTGGGGCAGCTTGAGGGGACTGGGGAGACCAGCAGAAGGGACTGAAGATGTGGGACAGGCAAGGAGCCCTGCAGAGGAGCCAGGAATGTTGATCTCTTCCCACCCCACCTCCCGGGGCACAGGGTGGAGGGTGCAGCTTTGCAAACACTGCTTGCTGCATCTTGTGACATTTTCCCTGAATAAAAGCTGCACTGTGTCTGTGATTATTAACTGGGGCCGGAGGAGCTCGGACAAGCAGCTCCATTGTTGTGCATGGAGATTGTTTCCCTTCCCACCCCAAACCCACTCTTTGTTCTCCCTGGCAGCCACTGGCTTCAGTCCCTGGGCTGGGAAGTGCTGGGAATGGCGAGCAGGAGAGAACCATGGCAGTTGCAGAGACATTGTCAGGAGGGGACGTGGCTGGCACAGGCAGCAGCATCTGCAGGGCTGGGGCTGGATCCATCCCTGTGCCTTGCAGGGCCTTGGATGGCCGCTGTGTGTAGCAGGGTTGGGAGCATGGGGACGTAAGAGATACAAGGAGGTGACACCAAACTGGGAGAGGAGGTACTGCCTGGTGCCCCCCTCTCCCACCTCAGACCTCTCTCCTGCACGGGAGCGGTGTGAGTTTTCTCGCGTGCTGTGCCAGCTCCGTGCGTGCTGCTGCACGTGGGTTGACACACACACCTTTTCCCTGCTGACTGGTCACATCCTGCTCCTTTTCCAGTGGTGGGCAGCACCCTCCAGCTCCTCAACGCCTCGGCCAACCGGCACCTCTTCGACAGGGCCGCCTTCCCCGGGGGCTGCGTCCGCTGCGCCGTGGTGGGCAACGGCGGCATCCTCAACGGCTCGCGGCAGGGCAGGGCCATCGACAGCCACCACCTGGTCTTCAGGTGAGCACCAGCCCCAGGCAGGATGGGGCCGTGGCTGCTGGGAGATGTGTGTCCAGCCCCGGACACGCGTTCTCTGCTTTCCCTGCAGGCTCAATGGTGCCGTGATCAAAGGCTTCGAGGAGGATGTCGGCACCAAGGTCTCCTTCTACGGCTTCACGGTGAACACCATGAAGAACTCCCTCATCTCCTACGAGGAGTACGGTTTCACCCACATCCCCCAGGGCAAGGTGAGACCCTGAGGGCTTGTTGGCGAGTTGAATCAAATTGTCCCTTCAGGTTGGATTGGCTTCTGAGACCTTCTCCCCATCTCAGGAGCCCTCAGTCCTCACCTGCAGGTGTGGGCAGTGTCCTTAAACCTCCCTCCAAGTGCCCTGTGTGTGTCCTTGCTGCAGGACCTGAAGTACATCTTCATCCCCTCGGATGTCCGTGACTACGTCATGCTGAAATCGGCCATCCAGGGCAGCCCAGTGCCTGTGGGCTCGGACAAGGGGGACAGGTGAGTAGCTCCCCAAGATCCTCCCAGCACCCCTGGTGATGCAGGCGTGACTCACCTGTCCTCACCCCACATCTGTCCCTGCTGGGATAAACCCCAAGGAGCTCCAGGACTCCCATGACAAAGTTCTGCCCTTTTCCTTGCCTTGCTGCAGGCCACAGAAGTATTTTGGACCAGAGGCATCTGCAGAGAAGTTCAAGCTGCTGCATCCTGATTTCTTGCAGTACCTCACAACAAGGTGAGAGTAATGAGCACTGTGGCTGCCGTCCGGCTCTGCTCTGGGCTGGGCTCGGACGACCTCCCTCCCCCCTCTGCTCACTCCAGTGCAGACCAGTACCTGCCCAGCATCAAAGTGCAGTCCCAGTCTCCCCCAGACGCTGGAACCACCCCTGCCCTGCTGTCTGCACACAAGGCAGAGGCATCTCTCCCCTGCCATTCCTGCTCACTGAAGCACAGCTCACATCCCCTCCAATTCCTCCCTGTGCTCACCTTGCTCCCATTCCCCAGGACAAATTACATTCTGTCCCAGTTTAACAGGAGCAAAGGTAGGGCCCAACAGGATGGTCTTTTCCTGCCTTTCATGAAAGCAGGTGTCTGGGTTGGGGTGGCTCCAAACAGCCTTTTACCAACCTCTGAGCAAACGAACCCGCCCGAGTCCTGTGTTTCACTCAGTGCTCCTCCTGCCTTGCTGAGCACTGGTGTGACTGAAGAGGGCTGTGTAGGTGTGGGTCTGGGGGCTGCAGGGCTGTGCCAGCCCTGAGCCCCCACAGCCACCGTGTCCCCATCAGGTTCCTGCGGTCGGAGCTCCTGAACACCCAGTACAGCTCCCTGTACATGCCCAGCACCGGTGCCCTCATGCTCCTCACTGCACTCCACACCTGCGACCAGGTAAGGGGCCACAGTTCCTCTGGGGAGAAGGAAATCCCCTCTTTGGCTGCTGTGGGCCTCCAGTGTATCCTGATGGCTGTCCCACATGTCCCCTGTCCCTTCAGGGCCCACACTGAAGGGAGTGGTGGTGGTGATGGACCCCCGGAGGTGAAGCCTTGACCCTTGTCCTCTGTCTGCCCTGCCTCCTTCCCCACAGGTCAGTGCCTACGGGTTCATCACGGCAAACTACGAGCAGTTCTCAGACCACTACTACGAGGTGGAGAAGAAACCTCTGGTGTTTTATGCCAACCACGACATGATGCTGGAGGCAGCGCTGTGGAGGAGCCTGCACCGTGCAGGGATCATCACCCTCTACCAGCGCTGAGGCCGGGAGGTCGCCCACAGGGGCAAGTCCAAGGACTCTCGTGGCTCTCCTTTTTCCTGAGGGTCACCTTCTCCCTCCCGAGGGCTCTTCCCAGCTGGGCAGCCAGCCTACGGAGCAGACTTGCTGCGCCACAGCCAGCAGTGATGTGAGGATAATGGGGAAGCTGAAGGTAGTGGAGGAATGTTGCATTTCCTCAGGGATCGGTGGGATTGAACATGGCCTTTGGGGCAGCTAGAAGCACTACAGCACGTAGCTGAGCCCTGCCAGCCCCATGAACGTGCCTATGGGGCAGCAGAGGCCCCTGTGGAGCACAGAAGGGGCAGGGTGATGCTGGAAGAGGATGCTGGAGATGCTGGAAAATGCCCTTCACCTTAAATGCTCATCCCCATAGTGGGACTGCAGCAGGCAGGAGACCTGGCGACCAGGTGACAGGAGGTGACATGTCTGGAGACCACCTCCCTCCAGAACGACTGTAGAAAACCCCAGCCCCAGGCAGCTGCAGGTGGACGTGTGCCACATTCCAGAAAGTTCTGTTTGCCTGCCTGGTCAGTGGCACAGACAGCAGGACAGACACCGTGGGCCCTGTTACTGTCCCCTTCAAGAAGTCTGGTGTTTTCTCACAAAGGGGCTCAAAAGCCATCAGCAACAAGGAGGGTCACTGCAGCTCAGCCAGGACACCAGGATCAGGTCCAGGCCCTGAGCAGCCCAGAGGTGACATTGGCCTCAGCCATTGGTGTGTGGCACTGAAGGTTTGTCAGCCTTTTCTTGCACAGGGACTCACTGCTCTGAGAGGCAGCCCCACACCAGGTGGGTGAAAGTGATGGTCACTCTTTAATTTCCTTCCCCAAACCCCAAGGGAGGGGAGGGGAGGGTCCTGAACCCTTCAGCTGTCCCTCATACACCAGCACTGCTCAGGGAGACCCACCTGGGGAGGCTTCTCCAGCTGCTGGGGGCTGGAGACAGAGCAGTGTAATCCAAGACACTTTCCCACTTTGTGTAATTACATAAATGTTGAATGATTGTTTTCCTTAAGGCCTGTTTCTGTTGTTCTGATAAACTGGGTGGGGTGAGCCCCCCCCTTCACCTCCCACAGCAGAGCAGTAGCAGGGAGTAGAGACAACTGGGGAACAGAAACCAATTTAAACCATGGAGATTCAGACTGGGAGACCTGTTAACTGAGCACAGCCCTTTTCCACTTGAAATGTTTTTTGCTGTATGAGGTTGGTGTACAGAGATGGCAAAAGATACCCTGGCCCTGTGCCAGGGAACCTCCAAACCCCCTGAAGCTCCCAGCAGGCTGCTTCCAGCTGGTTCACAGACTCCAAGCCTGTTCCAGATGTAATCTCTAGCTTGGGGCCCATCTTGTGTTCCCACGTCTCGAATTAACCTTTGTTCCCATCAGAGCCACCTTACACTGGTACCATGGCAGCCTGTCAGGCCTGTTTTGTGTTCCCAAACGCTCAGCAAAACCTTCCATGACACAAATGAGCCTGATCCTCACCTCCCCTGCCCAAGACACTCTGAAACCTCCTCAAACCAGCTCTGGCCAAGCCTCAGGTGACATCAGCAGCACCGTGACACTCAGGGCAAGAGGAGCAGGATGGTGCTGCAGTCCTGCCTGGGATCATCCAGCTCACGGGCACCACATCGGGAACTAAACATGGGGAACCACCACGTGCACCTTCCTTTCCCTTCTCAAAAAGGGACGTTCCCAGCCAAGGGTGGAGCCTGGTGCTGGAGTTAACTCCATTTTAAGGACTTACTCATGGCTGTACTCCCAAGCACACCACAAGAACCATTTGGCACCAGACCTCAGCCATAAGTTAGTTTTGTCACACTGTTCCCATGAATTGCTTCTGGGACAGAATCTGCAGACACCGAAGTCTTTGTGTTATCAGGTTTGCTATGAAGGGTAAACTCACAACTGCTGTTTCAGGAAGGGTTTTAATCCAAAATCCTTCCTACCTGCACAAAATCATTCCTGTGCAAGAACAATCAGAATCACTGCAGTTGGAAAACACCTTTAAGAGCATGGACTCCAACCTTTACAGAAATAACTAAATAAAACACAACTTCAACTCATAAGATTTTCCACAACTTATTTTATTCTGGAACAGAAGCAAGCAAGGAACCACTTTTTTCCTCCAGCCAACTGTAGATCAGGTCCTGGTGAAAAAAAAAAACAAAAAAGAACAGTATCAGAGCATCTGAAAAGTTCCTGATTTGCACTATTTAATCTAGAATACAGGTCTCAGGGGATGAAACATTGCTCCCAGCCAGGCCAATGACACCAGCACACAAATCCTTTTTGGTTTTAGTGGTCCCTTACCCATGGTGGCTGCAGCAACAACTGAGCAGTGAGGAGGAGCCTGTGGCTACACACTGGTGGCCATTTCACGTATCACCAGTCATTTGTGGCACTCAGTCCAGAACAATCTTCCTTCTAGATCTGTGAGAAACCACAAAGCAAGGCTGTAACTGTTTTCCTAAAAAAGTCCATTCTGAAACAATTCCTGCTCCTCTGGTCTCACAGCACTGAGTAGCTTTTACTTTTCCCATTTATCATCAGGCTGCCTCTCCACTTTCTTTTCCCTGCTACACCTTGGAAATCAAAAGCTCCAGGCACTTGTCCCAGTGCCTGATCTTGACTGGAGACAGCTGTGCTGTCAGAGCACCCAGTGTGCCTGATTTGTGGTGCCATTCCCTCCCACAAACCAACCTTGACTCCTGACGACACTCCCTGTCACCAGCTCTGCTGTCAGAAGCTGTTATTGACCTTCTGCAAACAAAGCCAAATTCTGTTCAATAAAGCATAAAATCATTTAGCAGAAAGCAGCTGTCAGCTGCCCAAGACAAAGTGCTGTTCCAGCCTGTGTGTTCAGTGACTGTACATCAGGCAAGATAAAAAAAAATGCTTTTCTTATCTGCCCTTCAACCTGTCACTGTTTGCACAAGGAACTTGAAAGCTCTTTGCAGCTCTAAACTGTGCTATGACAACGGCAGCTCTGCTCAGCTCTGCCTGCACCTGGCTGCTGTCACACAGCACAGAGTGGCAAGACAGGGGACAGATTCTGTCACACTCGTGCCACTCACACCTGTGGACTCTTTGCAAGGGGCAGAGGAGGCACTAAGGGAAGTACCTGAGCCTCAGTAGACATTTCCCTCTTCAAGCTGTGTCAGACAGGGATAACAGCACATCACAGGCTCGCTGGCTGTCCCACCCCTGCCTGCACAAACCCCTCGTGTTTCCCAAAACCACACACAGCTGCTCTCCCTGGGATTTTTCCTGGCAAACCTTCAGAGATTAGGCTCACCAGGTAACTCAATGTGCCTACAGGCCTGCCATATAATTAATGAATTAAAAACACAACAGACAACACTGAAGAATTCAATTCTCTTACCAGCCTGAAGCCCAACATAGCAGCTGTCCTCTGGCCAAAGCTGTCTTTGGGCAACAGCAGTGCCAGGATTCTGCAGGACCATTTCCTCCTAAATACAAGTTGCAATGAACACTGTTAGCAAAAAAGTACTTTAAATAAAGTTTGTCCTCTTTTCCTCACTTCTCCTGAAAAAAAACCCCAGAACTGGATCACAGATCAACAATTAGACAGAAATTCTCCATTCAAAGACAGGCAACTTTTGTCTCACAAACTTAGCAGACCAGAAATCTGTCCCTCAAGATACAGAGAAGCATGTTTGCCAGGGGGCTGTCTCATTCACAGACAAGAAACTTTGGGAGGTGGATGCTATTTAAATCCTTGCTTAGAAAAAAAAACCCTACCAGCTCTCAGACATTGGTGGTTTGATTCTTTTAAGCTGTTTCAACCTGACAGTCTCCTCCTCATTTTCCAGAAACCTCCCAGTCCAACTCATTCCCTGCACACAGGAATAATCCATCCAAACATGGTGTAATTTGTCTATGGGTTTGTCTTAAGAAACGCATTCATCAGAGGTAGGACAGCCACGTCCCCTCCGGGGAAGGGTTCCTCAGGGTGTGTCCTTCACAGGATGACCCTTTGGGGCAGGTGAGCTGCACCTCCCCACCCCCAGCAACCTGATGCAAGTTTGACACTGTCCCAGAGCACCTCCAGGCAGGCAAACAGAGCAATTACTCTGTCACTAAGTCTATTTCTGTGGCACGTACAGTTATGAGCTGAGCTGTGTCAAGTGTCTCCATAATGGGCTGTCATCCAATCCCTCCTACCTCTAATCCTTCTACTCTGGCTCATCTCTGACCACGCTGACAAGCAGGTGCTCTGCTGGGCATCAACACCAGTAAAATTCCCATTCAATCCATGCTGCTCCATGGCAGCAAAGGGCAGCACACTCGGGTGGCAGCTGTGACACAGCTACAGCCTTGATTAGCTTAATTACATTCATCAAACGGTTGGAGTTTTATATCCCCTCCCAGGACCCCCAGGAATGCAGGAGGGTATAATTTGAGACAGCAGAGCGAGTCTTTCTTCTTCCATAACCCCCCACGAGGAGAAAAAAAATCCCTGACTATACCAAGACAGATGCTGCTGTTTCTCACCATTGTGCAGGTGCACTGTAGGTAAATCAGCTGCCCAGCCAGAGCAGTGTTTTTACCCCTTCTCGACACGGTGTCATGCTCTGAAACTGAGAAAGGGGACAGAGTTAGTTCAGGTAACAAATTATCCCTTTACCTTTGTGTTTCTAACACTGAGCCTCAGAATTATGCTTCCACAGAGGAAAGATCAAGTTCAGACAGGGATAACTTTTATCATCATTAGCTCAGCTTCCAGAGCCGCTAAAGAGTGGAGGACCATCCCAAATGTATTCTTGCCCTCGTGGCTCTGAGGCTCCTCACCCGGGCAGCACCGACGCCCTCCGGGTACACGCGGCCCCCCGGCCCCCCCTGTGCGCGGGGTCCTGGCCCGCGGAACCCCCGCCTGGGGCTGCTGGGAGACAGCCCCGACAGCAGCGCCCCGGCTGAGCCGCACCCGCTGCCCGTAAAACGCTGAGCATCGCTGGGGCCAGCCCGCGGTTCCTGGCGCAGCCTCATCACGGCAGGCTGAGGGACCCAGCGCCCCCGGCCTTGCTCTCTCCATCCACCATGGCGGGGAGAGGGGCCACTATCACGCCCCTCCGTGCACCCTTTGAGCCCTCGCCGCAGCCCGAGGGGAGGCTCCGGCAGGGTACGGGAGTTCCCCGCACACCGTCCCGCTATCCCCGCACCCCTCGAGGCCGCGGTGCCCGCGGATGGCGGACGATTGCGGCCGGGCCCACTCACCACACACAGCTCCGCGGCCACGCCGTCCCAGAAACCGCGAAGAGAGAGAAAGCAATGTGGGCGCTCATGGGAACTGTAGTCCTGTTCCGTGAGGGCCGATGGGAACTGTAGTCCGGCCCTTGAGGAGCGCGGGGGCTGACGGGAAGCGTAGTCCCGCCCCTCAGGACTAAAGAACGGTCCTGCCCCCCTCATCCCACTCCTTAATAGTGTTTACTAATTATTTATTAATTCCTCATGTCCCCTGTTCATTAGGGAGACACATATAATTGTTCTTAGTAGGCTGAATGCTTCGAAATGCTGAACATACATTAGCTCATGGAGGAAGGGGCTAATTATTAGCTGGAAATCAGGGGTTAGTCAGAGATTAGTTAGCGAATGTATGCACCATGCTTTGAATGTGTGATGCTTCCAAGATGTGCTGTGATTGTCCTTTGCTGTTAGAACCTGACATGAAATCCACAGGATCCTATTTAGCCTATATATGAATATATAAATGAAATTACATAAGAAACTATGGATAATTTTATTTAGTTTGTATATGAAGTCTGTGTGAACATTAACAAAGTGCAAACAGAACCAAAGAGAAGAAACATAAGAACTGCTAATATCTACTTTCTCACCTCAAAGGCTTATCTATCCTTGTGGTAAAAATCTCCAGTGAATGGGAATGGAAAGCCAACAAACCAGAATTTGAAAGCAGACAAGTCTAAGTTCAGATGCCAACCCCAGTGTCACCCCTGAAATGCCTGGGAAGTGCAGGATTCGTGGTCCCTTGGGGTGTTTGGATCAGAGGTGTACTCATGGAAAGTTGCCAAATTCCCACATGCCCTTTGCTCTCCAGAATGGCCCATGCTGTTTCTTAAAATTTCTTTTAAAAAGTCAGCAGGCTGCAGGAGGCTTTAAAAAAAACAAAACCAAAAAAAAAGTGCAAGAAGGCTGTAGAGAAATGCCAACGGGATGTCATAACTAAGCCGCTTCCAATAGAAGCAGCTGGCTGTGGTGCTCCTCAGCCCTCTGTGCCCCCTGCTAGATACAGAAACGCCAAATGCTGTCCTGTCTGTGCCCCCCACCAGATACAGAAACCCCAAATGCTGTCCTGTCTGTGCCCCCCACCAGATACAGAAACCCCAAATGCTGTCCTGTCTGTGCCCTCCACCAGATACAGAAACCCCAAATACTGTCTTGGCTGGGAAGAGCAGCCTGCAGGGAGTCCTGGGCTCTGACATGAGGACACGAGAGTCTTCCTGCCCCACAGGAGCCTGTGGAATGAGTGTTTGGCCTGGTAGGAAGGCAGATGCTGGTACAGAACAGCAGTAATCAACACAGCCTTCGCTGAAGTAGCCTTTGCTCCATGAAGATTTGGCTGGCGATCTGCCTGGCTGCTTTTAGCTTCCTAAATAAGCAAATGTAACCCATCTAATTCAACTAGAATTAGCCCTTTAAGGCCCCAAGGGAGGCAAGTTTTAAAAAATAAAACAACTAAAATCCTCTTTAAGCAGAGTTCAGATCCCAGAAGGACAGAAGATGTAATTTGGATGTGCTGAGGGATTTGCCACTGTCTTGATTTTTGGATGGAAGCCACTGAGCCCACAGAGCTCTTGTGTGCCTATAAAAGGATAAGCTCTGCCAGGTACCAAGTAATGAATGGACTCAACAATTAAAACTTGGGAGAACAGCATGAGCTAAGAGTGCAGTCGATTGGATGTAATAATTTATGTTTGCAGTGCACGGATAATGTTTCCAAGGATATCTTGGAGTCAGAACAAAGACTCTGGGTGAAGAGGGACAGCCATCGCCTCGCCCATGCCCACGCTTTCCTAATTCTCTGCAACTTTGCCCGTGTGGGAATTAATCGAGTTTTCTCAGCTCTTCCCTTTAGAGGGCGACCATGTCCCACAGATCTCTGGCATGGAACCTTCACCGGGAGCTGCAGGACACGGCAGAGCCTCCCCGAGATCAGCGGGATGTGGTGGTGGCTTTTCTGAGGGTCTGTGAACCTTTCGAGACGTGAAGGAAGTTACAGCCTGGTCTGAGGGTTGTGTTTGAATATACTGTCCTTCCTCAGGAAGCTACAGTGCTGCTCCCAAGGGCAGTTTGGACATAATTTGGATAGATTTCCTGTGGCCAATCTCCATCAGCTATGGTATTTTCTTGCTCCAGTCTCTGAAAGGTAGAACAAGTAAGAAAAGAAAAAAACGTGAACTTTTGGGGCCTGCTCTCAATTTCCCTGCAGAGGATTTGGAGGGGATTGCATCGTCCCACAAATCATATGAGAGATCAGTATCTAACAGAGGAGGCAAGAATGGAAAAACAAATGGAAATCAATGACAGAACCACTCCATCTTCAGCTGGGCATTGATCCCATGCTCAGATTGAAGGACAAGGTCATCTCTCAGTTTTCCACCCATTTCTTCCCTCAGCTGCCTGTAAATCCCTCGAGGGAGAAACTCTCCATGCTTATTGACAGTAATTTGATTTCCTCCTGATTTCCCCTCTGCCTGCCCCGGTCCCACCCCGCAGACAGGGCTCCACAAAGCCTGGAGAAACAAAACATCTGAGAGTTCAGAGATGCTTTGGTGTGGTTATCTTCGACATATGGCCAGAGGGAAGCAGCCAGGGTGTTTGAACCCATTAAAAGGCCAGTTCCCCCCTGGCAGACCCCAGCCCCTTGCCAGGCTTCTGTGCACAGAGCACAAGGAGATGCTGAGGTGCAGGGATTGATGCTTGTTTCTGTCAGAAATGCTGCCCAACAAAAATAGTCCCTGCAGGGTAAGGCTGGAGATTGCTTGCTGGTATTTCAGGTGCCAGACTTCCGAGAGAAAAGATCTGTACTACTTAAAAAAAAAAAAAAAAGCCTGCCACAAGGTCCTAGATCCTGGTGTCAGCTGCTTCAAATCAGTCCCCTGAAATGGCAGAAAGGCTCTTTGGAGCTCAGCAGCAGACAAGCAATGTCTTTCCACACAGGACAAGGCACACTGCAAACAAAACATCCTTCCCTGCTCCTGGCAGCAAAGCTCTTAAGCCTTCATTTAATATTAAATACACGTTTAAACCTAAGCCCATTCCTCAGCATGTCTCGTGTGCTTATGTAGAACTTCAGCAGGCTCAGGAATGCTCTGCTGTAACTGGAGGCCTGTGCACTGAATAACAAGAGCTTTATGCTTACAGAATACCTGTGCAAAGAAGGGATGGCTTCTCTGGGATGGATGGTGCAAGTTGAGAAGAGAAAATGTTCCCCCTTCTCCTGGTGGTGCTGGAGAAATTGCAGCTCCAGCCACTCAGCTGCTCCTCCTGCTTCTTTCCCTCTTTCTCAACTGAGTTTTGGGCACAGTGCAATAAAGCCAGTCTCAAGGTACTGTTTTTTGAGCACAACACAAGGTGGATCTTGAGAAGATTGTGTCAGTGGGATGGAGACAAGCTGATCAACACTTTTGATCCTTCAGGTCTGTGTCCCAGCCAGGCAAAGTGACCATCTTGTCCGAGAGACCCAGATTCCATTCCCAGCTCCCTGGAGGAGTGACCAGAACAGAGAACACACACGAAATGTTCCAATGGCAGTGCATGCACAGATAAATCCTGGGGCCAGACTGATGCATTTGTTGAACAGTAGCAGCAGGAATTCAGCTTCTTCATGGATGAGCATGTTTAATTGAAATACACACCCTCTGAGCACACTCGGGGATGGGAGATGTTTACAGCTACACAAATGCACCCAAAGGTAGCAGGAAAACTTTAACATTGTAAAGCTACTGAGACCAGGAGAGAGATTTCCTTTTAGGCCAAGTTAGATGAGCCAGGAAAGGAGAGTTGTCCTTGCTTTGGGCAAAGAGATGGATCTTCTCTCTGTTTTCTGTGTCAGTTTGAGTGATTACAGCACGGTAAGCAGAAAGGGAGTGAGTTGGTATAAAAATACCTAGAGAATATTAACAAGGAACTTGTCAGGCCCTCTTTAATCACAGTGTTTCTGTTTGCTTGGATTACTCGGCCAACCAGCCATTGGTTCAGCCATCCCCATCTGCACTGTGCTATAAGCAATATTTCATCTATCAGCCTCAGATACCAGAAATATGCTGGGCACACAAGGAACAAACAAACATTTTCTTGCAAGTAATTAGCATAAGCTGCACTGAGGTCAAGCAGTTGTGTCAGAGCACAATGCAAATCAACATTTCTTCCTCCTGCAGATGGAAAATGGAGAATTGCAAATGCCATATCTCTGGCTCACCTCTTGCTTCCCACTATTTATTCCAGAGGAAGAAGATAATTGTTTTGAGGTACTTTTGAGAATAGCTACTCTGCCGCTTTCATTGCTTAATGGGAAACAAGATGTTTAAATTATGAAAGGACACATTATTTCGGGACCTTTTGGATAATTTTTCTTGCCCTTATGCAGGGAAAGCAGGTCAAATGCCTAATTTGACCAAGTCTGAAGGTAAACTGAGGCTTTTGAAGATGACAGAGAGCAGCTGGTTAAAGGACAGTGGTTATTCCTCCTGCTGCCTGTAAAAAGGTTTCTTGAGAACAGTTTCCCAGTGACATCTGCTTGAAGGAGCCCTGCTGCAGGGCATCAGACCAAGGGCCACCCAGACTCATGTCATTTTTCCAAGAGGTGCCCCAAATGAATGCCTGGGGAAGGCAGGAGCAGCAATTACTTACGGTACGTCTCCCTGCACCTTTCCAGCCACCAGCCATTTGAGGGGTGCAGGTTCTGAGAGCTAGAGGTCAGTTCACTGCCCCGCTGCTGAGTGTTCTCTGGAACTGACATTTCAGTAACTTTGTTCTCCCTGAACTTGCTCAGTGAATCTGTAACAGCCATTCCCTCCTGTGGGGAGGAGAGGGACCAGCTTCCTTTTGTTTGCTGCATGTCTGGCTCCTGGTGGTTTTGTTTGGTGGCCCCAAGTTCCTGTACAGGAAGAGACCAAAATGGCCTTTTCTATCAACCCTCACTGTATGGATAGAAGTCATGGATCTACTTATCCTAGCCTTGTCTTCAGGTTCACAAGTGTGATCTCTTCAGAGTAGATCAAAGAGCGTAGTGTTGTTTTAAACCATTGTTTTCCTCCAGAATGTGATCTATCCACTTGCAGATGGTTTTTATGGTCTCTAAAGCCTCCCATGGATTAGCCTGAGTTTGACTGTATAAACATTTTCTCTATCCCACATCCTGCTTCCCCAGCATGTCTCATATTCACGTCTCTGTCCTTTCACTCAATCCAAACATCCTGCAGAAAGCCTCCAGCTCTCCTGGACAGCCTTCCTCGTTCCCTTTCCCCACAGGTTGCAAATAAAACTCAGTCAGCCCAACACAACCCCCAGACTCCTGGAGACCTGCCTACAAGGGAGAGGCTCACATGCCTTTCTTTCTGATCGAGCTACCACCACACTGCTGCGGTGCTGTTGCTGCAAGGTCGGTCTGTCTTCAGCCATCTCCCCCCTCCCTGCACTTCTCGAGTGCTCTCTTCTCTTCCCTCAGCTGTCATCTCCTCGCTGCTGAAGGAGGTGGGCGGGAGAACACGCTCCGCGGGAGATGGCTAATCTTCCGTAGCGCTTGTGCTCGGCGATGGGAGCGCTCAGCTGCTCCGGCATCCTCCTCCACCTCTCCTCCCAAGGTCAGGGGGAGAAAGCCCCACCGTGGCTGCCTGAGAAATGCTGCTGAGGGCTTGGGGTGCGTGTGGAGAGCTGGACATGCACCCCTTTATCCCACAAACGAGGGGCTGCGCCCAGCACACTGCAGAGGAGGGAACTGCTGCAGCAGGTCTCAGGGTGTCTCCTCCTTCTGGGGATGCAGGACTGAGGGTTAGGGGGATCACGGGGGTCCCTTCTGCTGGAGCAGCTGTGGGGCAGGCAAGGTGAGGCAGGGGGAGCCAGGACAGTGTGGGTGGTACTGTCACAAACCGCAGCACCTGCTTTTCCAGAAGTTGCATGTGAAGTGCTGCTGACTTGGAGCAGCTGGCAAAAAAACCTGGAAACAACCCCCCTCCACCCCAATCATTATTTAAACAGTATAAAGGTCTCTGTAAATGTTTAAAACAAGGTGGTTGTGAGGGGAAGGAGGAAAGACAAACAAGTTTGCTGTTTCAGCTTTGCAGAAACAGATCTTAATTTTTGGCAGGGTTTTATTCATCCAGAAGATCCAGCTGCTAGCCTGCTTTGGGAGGCTCCAAATTCATAATCACTTCCCAAACATCTTCTTCCAAGAGGCTGCAGTTTGGCATGGGCACCACCTTTGATGTCTGTCTTTGGTCAGGGCCTCATGCCGTAGGATCCCAGTTCATGGCCAGGGCACCTCTGCTAGGGGTGAGTGGCTGTGAGTCCTCACTCCCAGCGGTGTTTTGCTTTCCCAGACCTAAGATTTATGGTGGCCAAAGCTCAGCAGGAGCCAGGGAACTCAAAGGAGCAAGGCTGGCTGACTGCTGGATACCTTTCCTACATGTGAGCAGGGCAGGAATCAGGAGCTCCCCTGTTCCCTGAGCACCTCTCCGTTCCAGCCCACTGCCCACCATTCCTCATCTGTCTTAGCAGCACTGCCAGCACCTGCTGCATTACCACAGCAAAAACCCTATGTAATTCCTGTTTAAATACACAGCTGGCACCATGACTTCAACTAATTCAGCTTTTTGCTGTTGAAGAGCTGGAGCTGCATCCTGGTTTGGCTCCAGTCTGAGAGGGAATTGATCTGAAGCACTGGGCATTGCAGGCTGCTGGAGATCCGTGGCTGCTCTGCAGCCTCCATGCAGACCTGATGCCCTGGGTCCCAGATCCCAAACCCTGGAGCATCAGTCCTGGAGCAGGCCCATCATTGGTGTGGGCTCTCAGGGAAAGGAGGGGATCCTGCTCAGCATGAGGGAGACTTCGGACTGGGAAAACGATCCATGAGGAAAAAAGATGAGAAACAAGTCCCTGGGGAGCAGAGGAAAACCATACTCCCCACCAACTTGCCCAAGGTCTCAGCTGGTCCCCAGGCCCCAGTCAGGTCTTGCTTCTGCTCAGTCCTACTTGCTCTGCTCCTGTCCAACCAGGGAAGGAGTTTGTGCTCCTGCTTAGTCTTGTGTTGCCCTGGTGTCCTTCTGGCCCAATCCTGCTCAGCCCCATGCCCAGCTGTGGGGTGTAGATCTCCTCAGCACTCAGGGCTGGGTGGCTGCTCTCTGCTCTGAATTGCTTTGTCCACTGTGTGCAACCTTTAGTGCTACAGGAATGTGCTCTGATCTCCTGTATTTGCTCTACAGCCTCTGGAATGACATTCCTGCCTCAGCTGTTCAGTCTGACAATGGTGCTGGGCTGTGATCTGAAGATGCTGTTTCCAGAGGAGCTCAAGTACCTGTTGGGTGGCTAAAGAAGCCTGGCTGCTGTTGAGGTGTATGTGGCTGTTCCTCTGTAAATATGGGAGAAGGATGTAAATGATGGTTCCTCATACAGCCAGTCCCAGCCTGGGTCTTGCTGCTTCTGTTTCTGGAGTGACCTGATCCAAAACAGAAAGACTGAGATCAGCTGGGCTGGCTTAGCTCTTGAGCAGGGCTGCTCCTGTTGCCTGGGATTTCATGTAGTTTGGGGGGGAAAACTCTGATGCTATTTTGAACCAAGCCTGAAGAGTGATGTGATGAACCAGCTGCTTGTGTGCTGTCCTTCCTCCCTGGAGTCCTCTTCTACTCAAATCTGCCCACAGACAGCACCAGGAAAAGCTGTTTCTGGGGTCTCCTTTGCTTTTCTAACTTCAGCCAGCTCCTGTGCAGAGCCTACACTGAGATAAAAGAGACTGACACAGTGTGAAACCTTCCTCCTCTTCAGCAGATGGTGTTTGTGACAGTGGACTTTGCTTGTGTTGTTGTAGCAGAACGGCCTGGGCTAGCCAAGAAACAGAAGGAGAAGCTGCAGTCTAGGCTTGCTGGAACTGGCTTGTTGTGTAAACCTGGCCTGAAAGCCTGGATCACAAAGGAATTCTTGATCTTTCAAGGGTTGGCCTTCACTGTCATCTCCAGCTAACAAGCTAAAGCACTGTCGTGACTTGCCTGCAGTCAGCACTCTGAAGCACTCTCAGCAATCTCCCGGGAATCTCAGTGAGCAGGGAGGTGATGCGTGTTGCAATGTGAACTTCATGTTACCTTCACAGAAAACCTTAATGCATCTTAAGTGGGGCTAACCTGGTGTTGCTGCCTTAGGCTTTAGCAGATCAGCGCTGCACCTGTCCTAGCTGTGAACTCTACGTGCTTCCTGCCTAAAAATCCTCATGGTCAGAGAAACTGCCCTGACCTGAGTGAACCAGCGGTGCTGCTGACTGAGCCTGCTCCTGCATATCCTGCTAAAATGATCACTGAGAAGGTGAAGCTGAACCTCCATCAGACCCATTTCTGTCAGACTGCGACTGCTGAGCACTAACTGCAGTGGATGATTTCAAGATAAGCCTCAGTCTCAATCAGGGGGAACAAGAAAAACATATTGCCTTCATATTGTCTGAAGGCTGCCTTCTGCACTATGACTGAGGGTGGAACCCTGTTATCAGCAAGGAGCAGGTGTCAGCTGGAATAAGCCCTCCAAGAAACTGGCTTGCCAATATTTCTGTCCTTATTCTATCTATCACATTCAAGATGTGAGCGAACACAGAGCAAGCATTGTTCCTTCAGCTGAAAGGGGCAAGAAGCCACGTGCTTTGAGGCTGCTTGTGTGTCTCAGCAGGTTCTAGGCCTCCAGAAACATTTTCCTCAATTTTCTTCTGGCTATCTCTGACTATCTCCCTCCTTCCAGCCCTGCCAAACCACAGCAATATGTGAAGAAATTGGTGAGCATGGCAGGGAGCATGCAGGCTCCGTCCCACATTTGGTTAATACCTGGGAGAGATATTAACCTTCATGGGGAAAGGGTTATGTTCATCTGGGAGCTCTGCTATTCAAGCACACAGAAATCCCATGGACACAGATACCTCCACATGCAATCCACGCTCAGCCTATGCAACCCCCTGCGTCAGCAGTCACCAGTTTGATTCTGATAGCACCAGGTTTACTCACAGCACCTGGGGACAAACTTCTCTTCTCCTCTCTTCTCTGACAAGCCTCAAAAATTCTTTCACAGCAAGTCATGTGTGAACTTAATGTGCTCCATTTCAGCACCACCTACCTGCCTGTACTCTGCCCAGTTAAAATAGTGACAACTACCTGCCTGAGCAGGTAGGAGGACACTGGACACAGCTGGACTTGGATGCTGGGGGGTTCAGCTAGGGTGCACTGTTCCCCACAGCACTGCTTTCAGCTAAAGATCAGATCTCTCTTCACCTCCTGTTTGACTCAAGGCTCTCAAAGTGGTGCCGTATGGATGTGATCACCACGTTCATTAGTCTCTGTCTGAGGCCCCTCATGCTGCAAAAACCCTGGAGGGGATGGGCTGGAGTGGGATGGGGTTTGCTGCTGCTGAGATCTGGTGGCTTTTCCCCTGGGGTTTCAAGAAGTTTTGTTCCACCCAAGAAAAGTGCCAGACAACAGGGGAAGATTTGTTTTTTGGCAGCTGTTCCCGTTTTGAGCCAGAAAACCGATGCTGTTCTAGGAATGCACCATGACTAAAATGCCTCTGGGCTGCTCAGGTCACATAGCAGCAATAGGGGAAACGGGGGACAGGAGAGCAGTTCTGAGCTCTCTCAGCAGACAGCAAACAGGAGGGCCGAGCCCTTTCGTTCCCCTTTCATCTTTTCCTGAGCCAAATACCTCAGGAGCTGAGTAGCTTGAGGGAGAGGAGGAAGCTGGGGGTTAGCAGGCTGCTTCCTCCCACCTCTGGCAGCCCTGGAGCACAGGCATGCACGCTTGGCTGTTCCTGCTGTGGGAAGCTTTGACACTGTCAGTCTCATTGCTATTGAGGTGGTGTCTGATCCCTGTGGAGAACAGACCATGCTCTCTCCATTTGTTTTGCTGAGGGCTCAGGAAAGATTTCAGGATCATAGGTTTGAACAAAGGGTGTGACAAGCAGCGACAGTTTGGGAAAAACACAAGCAGCAAAAGGTTTTGGTACTGTCAGAGAACATGACAGGCAAGTTCACAGCCCCTGTGGGCCTTTGGCTTCCTGTTTTCTTTTGCCAAACTGAGAAAGCAATCTTGTGTGGTGACAGAATTGCAGGTGGTGACCCTGTGGCAGGCAGGGCAGAGCTGGAGATGCTGAGAGCAAAGCAGCAAGCCTAGGCAGGGACTGGGGTGGGGAGATGTTCTGAAGGGCTGGAGAGGATGCTGTGAGGCATCTGGAAACTCAGCTCCTCCAGCATGCTCAGCTGTGTCCTCTGCACTGTGGATGCTGAAATTGCTCTCAGGGCGTCTCTTCCTGCTGCTCAGAGGCTGCCAGGATTGATAGGAATATCTGGGGCTGGAGAGTGGGGTGAGAGGAGCCCAAAACTTATCTCCTTGCCCTGCAGCATCTGAAGATGACAGTGCTGGTAATAGGGCCAGTGAGCCTTGGGTGGGTGCAGTGTGGGGGCACAGCCCTGATGCTCCAGCCCCTCAGCACCACTGCAAAATGGGTCGTCCCATCAAAACAGATCTTGCCTTGTTCCCAGACTAAAAGAAGGGAGTTTGTGATAAAAAGCTGCAGCTGGTCTTTCTAATCTTCCACCAGCGTCTGCATTAACTGTCAAGACAGTGATTTCCTTGATGCTGAGCAATTTTTTTCTGTGCACGCATCCAGCTAATCAATTAAGTTTCTCAGCAGCTTCCTCCAGCATTCAGGCTTGGAGGGTGGAAGGAATTTGTTATTCTAGGCACTGTTGGAGAGGCATGAACTGTACTAAAAGCAAATTGGTTGCGCTTTCCAAGCACTGACACTCTTCACTCACAGCTTGTCTTGCTGATCCTCCTCTCTCTGCCTCCTCCCTGCTCTCCTGAGGCAGCTCTGGGTGCAGCCCTGGTCCCACCAGCTCTCACAGGACTGGCCTGAGGCACATCTCCTCAGCCTGTGCCCAGCTGTGATGGGGCTGGGTTTTTGAGACACTCAGTGCCCCAGGCAGTGGCATGGGTGTCTTCCTTGGGGCAGGGTCTTCCCACAGCAGGTCAGCTTGGCAGTCCAAGGACTGAATGGTGGTGGGTTTGTGTCTCACCTGCTTTCCCAGCTGCAGCTGGTACGAGGTGGCAAGGCTGGGTACCACACCACTGTCATGGGGATGTGCCAGGGTGTAGGTCGATTTGTCCCTCAGCTTTTCCCTCTGCTAAAAAAATATTCTGTCTTTATGATTTTATTCATTTTCCCCTTCTTGTTTTCCTCTTTCTTTTGTTGCTCCTTGCCCTGCCTAGGTGGGATCCTCTGCATATGAGAGGCAGATGCCATGGGATGTATTCACATCCTTCCCAGGAACCTTGGGCTTTGCCGAGCTGAGCACGGGGCTGAGAAAGGGAAGTGCAAGGATCCAACAGAGTGGGTGGAGGCACCAAGAAATACGGGAAATTTGGGGTGATCTTGAGAAGATTTATGGATGGTTGAGAAGAATCTCCTGCCAGATCGGATACGCCCTGACTCTCTTCTAGTGGGAATGGGGATGTTTTTTATGAGTGTTTAGCAATGCAATGGCTCAAACATGGGAGCGGCGGGGTTGCCGGAGTCAGGAGGGCTGCAGAGGTTTGTTAGGAACACAGCCAGTTGTGTAAAACTCCTCACTCCCCACTCTCTGGCCTGTCAGGACATACACAGGCATCCTCCTGGGCCAAGGAAAACTTGGCCCCAGCAGAGCAGATCTGGGTGGCTGGCGAGTAGGGATGGCCACAGCCTGAGCCCAGCCTGGCCTGAAGGTGAGCAATTTTCCATTTAGTGCAGCCTGGCAGCCTCAGGAATGTCTTGCTCAAAGGCTTCCCTGCAGATTCATTTCCCAACATGTCATCCTGGTTTGAAGTCTCAGCACAGAGGATAAGGAGGAACTGGGTGAAGAAAATGAGCCATGCCTTCAGAGGGTTATCTTTATCAGCAAGAGGATTTCAGCCACCTTCAGTCCTGTTGCTGCTAATGACATTCCTTCTGAAGGTGAAATCCCATCGATGTTCTGCTTGGGAAGGGATTTGGTGAACAAGGAAAGACAACCCAGGACCCCTGCTGCCAGTCGTCTTTCCAAGCTGTTACACAATACTGTTCTGGGGTTAACAAACCAAAAACATCTGGGAATAATCAAAGCTATTTAGGCTCTGAGAAAACATGGCTGGAGAAAGTTTGAAGGAAGCAACTTGAAAGCTCAGCACTGTTAAAAACAGTCTGGAAGCCCTGAAAATTAAAACTAGGGTAACATCTACAAAGAGTGAGGAAGTATCAAAAGAAGGATCTAATATCCTCTGAGGAGCAGAGAGGAGCTGGAATGAACTGTAATGCTTGAGCTTCTAAGCTAGAGGGTATTAAAAAATTGCTTCAGAACAAACAGATCTGCCTTTCCTGCCATTTCCCCTGGCATGAGAGCAGAGGGAAAGACCAGGGGTCTGGCTTAAAAGCAGTTTGGGGATTGGAAGTGTCATTTAAAGACAGATAATTGCAATCTCCAAAAGCCTGGTAATGGTGGTGCAGAGCCCACAGCCAGAGGTACCTGCCAGGGCTGGGGCAGGGAGGGACTCAGGGCACACAGCAGAGAATCAGGGCCCAATGATATCCCTGGCAGGGGGGCAGCAGCCAGAGTACAGCTGGGTAAAGGAGGAATGTAACCTGCAGGCTCTGCTTTGCAAGTGGCAGGATGTGTGCTTGGGCTGAGTGACAGCACTGCCACCACAGGTCGTGATTCCTGGGGGATGCTCCTCATGGAGGGTGGCAGTGCTTCACTGTCTCACTGCAGGGAACATGCTCAGGTCTCTCCTGGCGTGGGAACTCAGACCATCCTGGGATAATCCTGGTGGATAACCCAGGGCTGGCAGCTGGAAACACTGTCCATGGGGTGTCCAGCTGGCAGCAGGGACTGTGGTGCTCTGTGGGCTTGCTTAGCTACCTGCAGCACTGACCCTGCTCCTTCTGCAGGAGCCTGGAGGCTGCTTCCCTGGAGTGACTCAGGGAGCCAGCCCTCATTGATGGAAATCCCCTCTTTTAGCATCACAGGAATCAGTCTGTCCCTGGGAAATCTCACTGCTGATGATTTATAGAAGCTTTAATATTGGAAGACCTCTCTCAGTGCTTTCCATTCCCCCTCATATCACTTTACATCTGCTATTCCTGCCCCTGGCTGGGTATGGGGTACAAGCCCCCAATATCTCCAAGAGATGGAAAAGTAGCCTGGGTTGGGGGCGAGTGAACACACTGCAGGAAGGACAATGGCACAACCAGCCACCACAGGAGCTGAAGAAATTGCTAAAGATTTGGGGAATCCAGATTTACTGCATCCTCTGTGGCAATCTGGCCTCCCTAGCATCCTTGTAAATGAGAAACCACATAAGCCTCACACTCTATTATTGCTTCAGAGCATCAGAGTCCCTCACTTAGGATAAACATTCTCATCTCCAGCAGAGCATGAATAACATTAAATGAGATAGTTAAAATGTTTCAGGCCAATTATAGCCCTGGTGTAACTTCGGCAGAGTTACACCAGGGATTAATTTGATCAGGAGAGCTCTGCCTCCTGTTCCAAACTGGGATTCCAGCACGGGTAATTACATCCTGCCTCTCTGCACTTCCTCTGGAGTTTTAATTGGGTTGAATGGACTCGGTTTCTGCTCTGTTCTCCAGAAAGCCATGAAATTTCCAAACTGCTAGATGAGCTGTGGGAGCTGTGTGCTGTGTCTGTGCTGTGCTATGCGGGCCAGGTCTTCCCTGAGTGTGGGTGCACAGCAGCCTGCACCCCACTGTACCTTCTGCTGGTAAACCCACCACCCCAAGCTTATGTTGGGGGTCCACCCCTCCCATCCCAGCCTAGATCCCAGACCAGGACTCCTGGATACAGGAGACACATCCCAGGTCTCTTCCCCACCATCAGCCTCTCTCCTTCCCCCATTCCTGTGGCTGCCAGAGGTGGTTGGCTCTCAGAAGGAGAAAACAACCTGGCTTGGCTGCAAACTGGGTATATTTGGCACTGAAAATTCATGCCAGCCACGGTGAGACCAGCACAACTGTGCCCATGGAAAAGATTCAGCTGGTGACTACTTGACTCACCAAATAACCAGAGACCTGTCTCCTTCTGTCTAATATCTATTTGCAAAAGCTTTGGGAGCTGCTGTTCCAGTTAGGTTGAAGCTGATGTGTGTGAGCCCACCACTCCCAATGACTGATCAGCACACCCTGAGACTGCACTGAGACAGGCAGCTGGACTGTCTTCCCCTCCCATTTCCCAGCCCTCTTAGTAAATCAGTGTTAATGAGGGACATTTGACCCTCTCTCTCCCTGAACAGCCTCACGAAGCATTTTTGTTTCATGAGATATTTAAGGAACTTGAAGCAATTTCCTCTATTTGCTTCCACTGTAGTTTTTCAGTTGGTTTGGTGGGGTTTTTTGTTTCTTTTTTTTTTTAAAGGAAAAGTTATAGGCTAGACAGGATGCCTCAGGAGTGGGAGCAGAGGAGAGGCAGCAGGGTCTGATGGGGAGGGGATGGAGCAGACAGGGCAGTTGAGATGAGGTGACCCCAGTCCTGGTCCACTTGGTTTGTCAGAGAGACCACGTCTGCAATGGAGACAAGGGGATCAGAGCTGGGAAAGTGCCCATCCTGGCTGTGATTAGGGATTTCATTGGGAAGGAATTGAATTCCGAGGCATTATCTCACTGAGTTGGAGCAATACAGAGCCATATATCCTCCACAGCCAACTGTATACAGGGCCGACAGCAGAGGGAAGGGTGCTGGGAACAGTTTCCCTTGCAGATTTCCAGGACTGCTGTGTGGTCCACTTCCCTTCTCAGAGAGAAGTGATGAAAACAGACAGTCTGATGAACCCCTGGGAGCTGGGCCCAGCGAGGTCCCACAGCTTCAGCCCCTCCTCCAGACTGTGTGGGACAGCTGGTCCAGCTGGAGGTAGCCCACTCAACGTTTCATTTCCCTTTTTAGTTTTTCCCCAAACTGTATTTTAGTGGGGACAGAGATGGAAAGAAGAAGAGCAGAGATCTCACAATCCTTCCTTCCTCCTCAAACAAACAGCATCTCCTCAGTGGGATCACAAAAATGGGACCACGAGAGGAGGACCATGTCCATCAGCATCCCTTGGAAAAACACTGGTGACACCATTCCTGACCTGTGAGGGCTGCCATCACCCCTTCTGTGTTTCTCATGAAGTGGAGGGTGGTTTTGGCCAGCAGAGAAGACACAATGAACAAATTAAGCGAATTCCCACTCCCACCCACCAAGGGCCTTCTGGGACCATCCCAAATCTCAGTGCAAACAGCAAACACCTCGCCATGGCCAGCAAGCCTCGCACAGCCGCTGGCTACAGGCACTCACCCTCTCTGAGCTCAGCTGCTGGCTGAGGCTGGCTGAGTAAATAAAGAATATTTCTCATGAAATCCAGTCTCTCAGAGTTCCCCAGGCAAAAAGCTGGCCTTTCCATGGCTCAGGAAACCTTTATTCCCCCAAATCTACAACACTCCCCTGCAGCTGATTTAGCAAGCGCTGTTTGCACAGCCAGGTTTGCAGGGCAGTGACCCTGTCCCAGCAGCACTGTGACATTTGCAGGCACCATTTCCATCTGGGCCTATGTTGTCCTTTCTGGGAGTTTTTGAGTGCTAGTCCAGAAGGCGAGAAAGGTTGGATTTGTTGATGGAAAGGTCCAGACTGAAATCTGGATTGTCACTAAGCCCAGAGTGACTGTGTCTGGGCTAACCCTGGAGATCAGGGCTCCAGTGGGCTCCCCTCAGTGAGGCTCTGCTCCAGTCTTTGGGGATCTCATAGCCCCAGCATGCACCCATCATTCTTGGGGCTCCTCTCCATCCTATTTCTGACCTTGCAAATTCTCCTTGTTGCTCATTTCTGCCCACCCGGTCTGAACAGCACCTCTGCAGCTAAGCCCTTGACCTTTATTTTCTTTTAAATCAATACATAAAAGACATTCTACAGCAATACCAGCATGTCAGGGGAATCCAGGTGATTCATATCATCAGAGGAGCTGATTCTGCCTTTGAGGCTCAATCCTGGTAAGCTTTTGTCTTTTCAGATTCCAATCTCTTCTGTGCTGCCTTCAGCACAGCATTGTGTTCATCCCCTGACCACCCTTCCTGGCATTATTGACTCAGTATCTTGCTTTTAATCTGCTATAAAATGAAGCTAGCTCCAGGTAAACCCGGTTTTATCCCTCCTGATCATAATACTTTTTTTTTTTTTTGCCAAAAAGAAGAAAAGAAAAATGTTTAACGTGAGTTGAGGCTGAAGAAGCTTAATTTAAAGACTTGGAGGGAAAAAAAATCTATTAGAAAAACTCCATAGATATTTGTGAAATTCTCAGTATGGAGAACCAAGCTGCTGGGAGCTCTTGTCCATATGTCTGGCCTTACCTCCAAGGCAGGGAGGTGAGCCTACAGCTGCAGGATGGGGAGAGGGGGCTGACATCAACCAGGAGCATCCTGGGCAGGAGACACATCCCAGGTCTCTTCCCCACCATCAGCCTCTCTCCTTCCCCCATTCCTGTGGCTGCCAGAGGTGGTTGGCTCTCAGAAGGAGAAAACAACCTGGCTTGGGTGAAAACTGGGTATATTTGGCACTGAAAATTCATGCCAGCCACGGTGAGACCAGCACAACTGTGCCCATGGAAAAGATTCAGCTGGTGACTACTTGACTCACCAAAAAAACCAGACCTGTCTCCTTCTGTCTAATATCTATTTGCAAAAGCTTTGGGAGCTGCTTTTCCAGTTAGGTTGAAGCTGATGTTTGTGAGCCCACCACTCCCAATGACTGACCAGCACACCCTGATAGACTTTTCCCATCAGAGCGTTTATTTTTACAACAGGACACCGAGTCCTCAAACAAACGAAGGCTTGCACAAGAAATCGTCTGCCTCAGTTTGGCAGCAAACAGGAATATTTCTCTTTATTCTAAACCCAAATTTTTGTGGCTAAATAGAGCCAAAAATATATCTTACCCCACTACTTCTCCCAGACACAAGACATCTCTGAATGCCGAAAGCAACTCTTCCCCTGCCACAAATGAACCAAATAAACCCAGCACGAGATTGGTGCTTAGGAGAAGCCGATGTGCCTCTAATGCTGTCATCTACAGCGAGCTGTGCCTGCAAACTGATCTTTTATTAATGGATTTTTATCCATGGGAAAGCTGCAGAGCACGTGAGGACGCCGTGGCTGGGAGCAAGACCCACAATTGCTCCATGCCCGCAGCTGGGGCTGCTGGCCATACCCAGAGCTCAGCCTCAGAAAGGCAAATTTCCTTCCTGCCCCAGCATTTAGCCCAGAGCCTGGTCCTCCCTGAGCTGTTGGAAGGCAGCTGGGTGATGTGGATTTGTTGCTGTCATGGGTTGTTTTGCCGAGGGTTTCAGCAGGTGCTGAGGCTGGGACGTGCTCGCTTCTGGCTGCAGAGCACAGGGGAGCTGCAGGACGAGAAGGAGTCATGGTTAATTGGTGAATTGTGGTTAATTGCTTGTTGAGAGCTGGGACAGATGAGGTTAGCAGCCTTGGGGGATCTGACAAAGCAAAGGCAGGGCATGGTGAGGCCCTGAGCGGCCCTGGGCATTCAGCAGTGCTGGGGGCGGGGGGGATTAGGAAAGGCAGCTCTGGCCCCAATTTCTCCCCACAGCCCCACCCAGTGTCCCCTCACCCCTGTTGCCAATGATTCCCTCCCAGAGCCAAGGCAGTGGTGTGTGGGTGACCCAAACTTTGCTGGGAGCTGCCTGTGGGCACCCCAGAGCCAGCCCTCACTCCCTGGGGTCATTGAGCAGGACACAAAGCCACATCAGTCCCAAATCCCACACAGAATCACGGTATGAGTGAGGTTGGAAGGGACTTTAAAGACCACCTTGTTCCAACCCTTTTCTACTAGACCAGTTTCCTCAAAGCCCCATCCAACTCATCCATCAACACTTGCAGGAGTGTGGCATCCACATCCTCTCTGGGCAGCCTGCACCCACCCCTTGCACCCCATCCCAGCTGGATCACCACTGGCTCTGCGGCCTTTTCTGTCCCTACAAGATGCTCCTGGCATCCAGGCAGCAGGTGGGAGGCCACAGAGAAATGGCAGGGTGTGCTCTCACCTGGGAACTGAAATGCTATTGAAAGTAATGAAAAGATGGGGTTTTCCCTTCCAATCCAGCCATTCCTGGTTTAATTTCCTTTCTCCAGAGCAAGACACTTTTCTTGAGACTTCACAGACTCACCGATAGGCAGGAAAACCAATAAATCCTGGGTGAAACACAAAAACGATCACCATTAAAATACTTGAAGGTGAAGACCAGGCTTTTTTGCATGTCCTTCCCCCAATTTCCTCAGAGATGCATCATCCCAGATAACTGCTGCATCCCACCTGGCCTTTATTCCAAAGCGCTGTTACGTGGAGTGGGAGTCAGAGCCAGCCTCTCTCCTGATCTCTTCCTCTCCCTCGGAGTGCCTGGGGACAGAGGAGATGGGGTGAGCTGTGGGCAGTGGTGCTGATTTCAGCCCCTGTCTAAAGGGAAGTGATAACTTGTTCCAGTAAGGGGAAATTTTGCACTAAAGAGCAGAACCCTCAGTAACAGCAAACCCTCCTTTTCCCCACATCCCTCCAGCTCTGCAGAGCATCATGAGCATCATGAATCTCCCTTACAGGGGACCAAGAAGCTCAGCTCCAGTCCCACAAGGAATTGCTGCAGCACAGTTTAGCCTAAAGTATGCTGATTTTATCCAACAATTCTTTTCTTCTTCCTCTTTATTTCCCAAGAAATAAATAAATCATGCAAGCCTTCCATCACCCACTCTCCAAGCAGCTGTCCCCGTATCACGGCCCATGCTTCCCCTGAGCTTTGGAACTGGGTCAGTGAGCTACATCCAGCACTGGTTCTTCCCACTGAAATTCATAGAAAGCAGATATGGCCCCTGGCTGCTTTGGAGCAACTTTGCCTTTTTTAGCACGAATCTCAGCCAGCCTGGGGTGGGCTGGAGGAGCAGGCCATGCCCAAGCACGACCCTCAGGGGGACCAGGGGTTCTGCCAGCAGCACTTCCCTGCATCCCTCTGCCACACTGATGCTCGTGGCTTTGCATGTTTTCTATCTGGTGGGAATGGATGTCTTTGACCTTCCATCCCCTGCCAAACTTGCCAGGGCTCAAAAGCAGCTCAAAAGCCATCTGGGGGAGCAAGCATGGACACACATACACAGAGCACACAGCACTCACTGCTGGGGAAAGCAGGCAAAAGAGGGAGTAGCTTCATCCTGTGATTGTGGCCCTGCTCTTCTGACAGTTTATTCTCTGCCCTGTTATGCCCCATGGTAAAAGGGATTTTGCTCTCAATGGGTTGGGGACCAGATCTTGGGACAAAGCTTGTCTCATCATAAGGATTGTGGCTGAAACAAGTCTGGGAACCTCCTTAAGCTGCCGAAGCAGCCCTGAAGAAACCAGAAGGATGTGTGAAACCTATCCCTACCTCCAGATACCATTGGCTTTTCCACTTGTGCTCCTTTGCAGTGCTGGAATTTGGGGTCACTTTCAGTAACTCGCTCCAAAATCAGAAGGAAAAGCCAGAGACACTCTCTGAGTCACTGGCATGTTGTTACCAAGGACACTAAGGTTCCTGATTTTGAAGAAGAGATTAATTACATTCTACAAATAGACATTTTATCTGCACTGAAGAGCAGCAAGAGCAAGTTCTTTTAGCGTGGCTCATTATGTATCAGCAGGTAGTATTGTGACAGATGTAGGAATGCAGTCGTATTGTCACTGGGGTTTAATCATCAGAGAGCTGTCTTCCCCAGGTCAGCTCCCTGTGAGGATTTGTAATATTTACATAGCACTTGGGGCTGGCTTCTTTATTGCTGGAGTCTGTATTCACTCGTCAGTCTCTCATTATGCATGTGCCAGTATTAATTGCATTTAGAAATGAGATTCTAAAGCAGAAGTGAGAGCTATTTAGACCTCCATTCAGCTTGAAAGACAGCAGCCTTCTGTGTGACAGCTCTCGAGATGTTCTTGTGCTCAGCTCGCTCCCCAGCTGAAAAGCAGGTGTTGGAGAAAGTTGGTGTCAGAGCCACTGTATCAGCACTGCCTTTTGTGCATGCCCAGACATTTATATAACCGACAGGATAATGACTCCGCAGAAGTGGCACAGAATTGACCCTTCTGGTACTGGATTGAAAACAGCCAGGGAGAGAGCGGATCTGCTCAGCTGCTGTGCAGATATGGGGGAGCTCAATGCTGAGCCCTACCTCCTGTGGAAAGAAGAGGGGTGTTCCCTTGGTGGTGGGTTTGGGGGTTATTTGTCGGCTCGCCTGCGCCTGCAGCACTTTGGGGTTGTGTTTGTGGCCTTGCTAATGTATTTAAAGTGTACAGAAATTCGGCTGACACTTGTCTGTGCCTGCCTGCTGCGAGCTGATTGCTCCAGCCTGGAGAAGCAGAGCTGTGTGCCCCTGCTGCCAGCTGCCAGCCATGCCTGGCCAGTGGAAATGAGGAGGTCACGTCCTGTTTCCCAGAGGGAAATAAGCTGGAAGGTTAATCTAGATAACGCCAGGCTACCGGCTCTGTTTTCCCCAGCCTGAACTGCAGAGGGTCTGGGCCTGCCTTGCAGCACAGTGTGTGGGGTACAACGAGGGTGTTCTGGGGGGAGAGCAGCACAGGCACTAAACACTCCCTCTCTCCATGGCCCTGGCTCCCAGTCCCAGGAAAACACCCCCCCCACCCCCAGGGGATTAATGTCCAGCCTTCTGGGAGGGGACTCAAAAAACAGAGGTAAAGCAAACCCACGTTTCACTTCCCAAAGCACCTCTTTTGCTTTGTCATAGTCCAGCACTGTCCCACCAAGCCTGAGACCTCTCCAAGAGCTCTCCATGGAGGGCATCTCACAGACCTGGCTCTTTCCAGCTGGCTTCTTTGTGTGACCTGTGCCCCTTTGGGTGCTCCTGAACTCCCTTGTGTGTTCAGCCCCCTGCATCCCCCTGTGCTGGACCAGCACCAAGACCAAACCCCGTGTTCCACGCCATCTCTACCTCCCCAAACCCAGGAGCAGGCGGTGAGCAGCTCCTGCCAGGAAGAGACTGGAGGGGAAGAGCTTGAGAAAGGCAAACAGAGCAGGCATCCATAGCCAGCCCTGGCCCCCAGCCAGGACCTTCTTGTTAAATATCACACAAAACAAAGAATAAATCACTGCTTGTTGAGGAAATCCAAACACTGGAGCCCAAGGAGTCCCTCTTGACCTTCCTGTCTCTTGACAGCAGGTTAGTCCAGGACAGTGTTCCAGTTTGCTTTTCAACTCCAGCAAGGGATGGGGATAGCAGACCCCACGGCTGGGACACTGAGAGGAATCCCTTCAAACCTCTCCGTTCGGAACGGTGGCAGCCAGCTCCAGTGGCCAACACTAATCCCATGGCTGAGCCCCCAGCTCTGTGAGGGTGGGCCAAGGACAACCTGTGCCATTCCTGGCTGCCCCAAGGTATATAAATAGAAGACAGGGACGTGAAGGAGGTCAAGTGAGCAGGGGATTTCACATAATCTGATCTTGCCGGTGCTGTTCATTTGTGTCCTTTGCTCAGGATGCACGCCCTGCTTCGCACACGGGGACGTCAGAGGCAGAGGGTTGATCCTTCACCGAGCCAGGTTTATCTCGTGGAACATGTGGGCTCCTGACTTTTTCTTCACATGTGCTGTTTCTCAGGGATGTCTTTAATCCAGCAATCATCCAGAGCAGTGCAAATATGGGAAATCCTGGTCTTTGTTGCTATATGGGGTCCTGGTGCCTGAGCAGCCTAAGCCCAGTCATCTAGCTGGCCAAAATCCAGTTGGATCAACACAGTACTGGGCCTCTGGTGCCTCAGGTCTGTTCCTGGTCTTGAGGATGCTGCCTGCCCTTCATGAGGTCCACTGTGCCTTGGTCTCCTGTACCACTTCTCCCCAGTCCCTGCCCAGCAGCACATTTTTCTCTTGCTTCTGCTGCTTTTCTTTTGCAGGATATGAAAGTCTGGAAACAGAATCTCTCTTGGTGTAAAGCTGTCAGTGGAACAGCTCTGATTTATGCCTGCACCAAGCAAGGCGGGTAGATGAATGTCCAAAATAGATCAAGTAGAAAAGCTGTTAATAGCCACTGGTCTTTACTGGTGAGAGCAATTAATCACCAAAACAACTAATCTAGGAGTGTATGACTTTTCTATGGGCTGCATCCAGACCAGGTGCCTGTCTGAAGACTGCAGCAGGGCTCGGAGGAAGTTTTTCCTGGCCATCCAGCTGTGATGCATCCCTCATGCTCCCAGGTCCATGCCATGATGGGAGCCCTTGTGCTCGTTCCAGTTTTTTGCTGCTGGTGCTGGCACCAGCCACATTCCCTCCCTATACTCTGCTGCTGCTGCTGCTCCTGCTGCTGCTGCTGCTGATGATGATGATGATGGCAGTGGTGGGGATGAAGCCAGTTGGGTGAAACGACTGACCAGGCCACAGGCCCACAGTTATGATGTGGTGGAAGGAGTGCCAATCCTGCCTCAAATGGAAATAGCCAGGGCAGCACCATGCCAGTCCCAGCCCCAGCCTTTTCAGCTCCAGGCTCCTTCCCATCTCCTCGTGCACAGATTTGTGCTTTATTCACTGCTTACTCCTAAGAAACTGACCCTGCACGCTGCTCCCCCAGGCTGGGCTTGTGCTGCAGCTGGATCTGCCTGTGCAGGGCTGGGGCACTGGGCTGTCTGCACACTGCCAGCTCTGGTGCCACTTGTCCCCCAGACATCTACCTGCCCATTCCTCCTGCAGCTTCCCAAGGGATGGACCTACAGTCTGCCAGCCTTGCCAGTCACCCCTGTACCCTCTGCCCAGAGACAGCCCCCACCTCTGCAGATCATTTGCACAGACACTTAATGAGTGTTTAATTCAGCCTGTGCTGCAGGTAGCACAGGGACAGCCGGGGGCACAGAGGCCAGGAGATGCCTTCCCTGCTCTGAGCCTTGTTTCTCCCTTCCCTGACTTAATCGGCTCATTAAGTGCCAATTTGACCTCCCCACCTTCAGATGTCTCCAGTCTCCACTGGTAAATAGATTTGTGCGTCTCCAGCGGAAACCTCCCGAGCCGAGGCTGCTGTTGGAGCGGGCGGCTGCACAGCGAGCGGGGGCCGTGCTCGGGCTCGCCGTGAGCGCGGCCCCGCGGCCAGCGAGCTGGAGCCAAGCGAGTGCTGAACGGGAACGAGACTCCCTCCCCAAACACACGGTGAGCTGCAGGTAGTTGGAAGCCGCAGGCGCCGGCACCGTGCCCATGGTGCAGCGGGGATGCACCGAGCAGGAGGTGACCCTGCCCTCCTGTCGCAGCTTTGTCATTGCCTTGGTGTGGGACTGCAGCAAGTCCCTGCCCATCTGCTCGCTGCCTTCGCCTGGGAGCCGGGATGAGTGTGAGCGTGTGTGTGAACACGGAGCACAGCGCAACAGGGTGCGGGGTGGTCGCTGCCGGCTCTTCTCAGAGCCAACATTTGGCTGATGCTCTCAAGCATTCCACATAGCCAGACACTCATCCAACCTCCCAGAACCGCGAGGATGCAGCAGGACCTCCCCAGGGCTGTTTAACACCAGCTGAGTATCAATGTCAGCCTGGTGATGTTCCCACAGCTGAAATCACTCCTCAATCTCATCCCAAGGCAAGGCATGAAGACAGTCAGGCAGCCAGGCTGCAGGACTGCTCCATTTGGGAAACACCTCGATCAGTGCATGTAAAAGCATCACAGTGGTTCATCCCTTTGCACCAGGCAAACAGGAGGACCAGTCCTGCATCTCCTCCTTGTTGGCACTGGTGCATCAGAGAGAAGGTGAGAGCACATCACAGAAAGCTCCCCTCTACCCAGCTCGAGCAAATGTCTCCTGGTGTCATCCAGAGAACCAAAACCAGAAGGAACTCAAATATCTCCATGAATACAACATAGGTTAAGGAGTGAGATCCTCCACCCCAGGCCCCCCCCCACCCTTCCATCCCCAGAGCCCTGAGGGGACAGGAGGGGGACAGGAGAGGACGTACGGTTCGACTTTGTTGCAGAAGCGGCGCCGCAGCAGGAGGACCAGTGGACCCAGGATCAGGATGGTGGTGCACATGGTGCTTCCTCCATCACCACCAGTGCCTACAGCCCTTCATATCCCTCTGGAGGCACTGCTCAGCCCAGGGCTGTCATATGTGCCTGGCTGGCCTGCCACCCCAGCCCATGGGTGCCTCTCCCCAGCAGCCACCTGAAAGCTGTCAGGGAAGGTTTTAGGAGGCATTAAGGCAGGATCAGATGTATTTAAGAGGCAGCAAATGAGGACACTCTCTTCCGACCTCTGGATGGGAGGGAGCCGCAGAGCTGGTCTGTGACCCCTTGAGCATTTAATTGGTTTTGGTGTGTGGTGCTCCTGCCCTGGCTGGTCTCAGCCCTGTGCCTTGGCCAGGTGGGTGCTGGGGGTGACATGTCATGGACCAGGCCAGTTCCCACTTAATCCACCCCATGGCACCCCCAGTCTGTCTTCCTGGCCCCACCACACAGCACCAGGGCTGGGTGCCCTCCTCTTCTCCCCCCTTTCCTGTGTGCCTCCTTCCCTTCTGTGCCCACCTTCCCCTGCTCCTCTCTTTCTCTTCAGCTCCTCCATCCCTCCTCCTGCCAGACCTGCCTCAACCCGCTCCCCCCGTTCCTGGCTCCAGTAATCTGACAGGCTCAGATCTGCCTGTAATTCCCTGTGGACTCATCTCAGCCAGCTGATCCCAAGACCTTGTCTGCATCCTTTCCTCATCCGGGCTGGGTTTGCCTCCTCCTCCCTGCTCTCCCAGGGCTCAGCAGCACACACACCTTTCTTCACAGAGCTGCTCTGGCCCTGAGCTCTCCCCCAGATGTCCTTGCCCATCCCATTCTCTTGCCAGGGAAGCCTTTCCCTCCGCTCTAAGCTCCATGGGCAGTGAATCACCTTCACTGCCCACAAAGCCCAGGAATCACATCTTGTTCCAGCTCAGCCCTTTGGAAAGCAGACCATGTTCTGGAATGACTTTGTGGGTTTGGGTTAAAGAGGACAACTGGGAAGCCCCTCTGCAGGAGGGGCAGGGGGAAGACAGCAGAGTGTGCCATGCAGATCTGTGGACACACACATGGGGCTTGCTGGTGCTGATGGTGCTCACCTGGAGAAGAGCCCTGGAGCAGGCAGTGAGCTGCAGACACTGGCTGTGGGGTTTTGCCATGAGGGTCCTTCAGTGAATGCTCTCAGCCCCCACCCCCAGCACTGCCTGTCCCACATGGACACCGTGGCAATGTGCTCTGATACGTGGAGGCTGACACTGTCGACCATCAAAGTTGGGATGTGTCTCCCTTTGGGGCTGTGCACACAACCCTGAGGGTTCTCCCCATGCCCAGCTCCATTTTGGCTCCAGGGCATGAGATGGGGGCTGACATGGGATGGATATTGGCCTCAGCAGGGCAGCTGAGAAAACCTCCAGTCTGGGCATTCCCATAACTCAGACAGAAAACAGCTTCCTCCTGCAAAAGGGTTTTGAAACCAGAACCAAATCCAAGCAACCTGGATGGGTCCGGGTTCACTGAGTTGTTGGGTCTGAAGGAAAACAAAACTGAGCTTTCCAGGAAGCCTGGCTTTCCATCCCCACCCAGCCAGGCCAGAGATGCCCCCTAAGTCCAGCTGTGGCAGGGGCCTGGGACAGCTGTGGTTAATTCTCTCCTGGTGGATATGTCCTCTCAAAATACTCCAAGCCCCGAAAACAACAGCCTCAAGCCGCACTTGAAATGTCAGTAAAACCAAATTCCTCTACGGTTATCCAGTAAACAGGCCCCATTCCTGAACTTGGGGGTCAGCTGGGAGCAAAGGGGATGGACCTGACCTCGTTACTGGCAGCAGCAGGATGGGAAACCTTTGTGAGAGTGGTGGAGGAAACATCCCAAGTGTGTCCTGGAGCCAGATGGAGACAGGAGTGAATAATTCCTTCCTGAGTGTAAGTCAGGCCGGCCGGAGGGTGCGGAGCTGCCTTACGCAAGGCACGGGGGAGCACACGGGGTGGCCAAGCCCCGTGTCCCAGCCAGCCGCCCTGGAGCACGCTGAGCCCCCAGGAGCATGGGCCGGTATGCTGGGAAGGCACTGGAGCCAAATAAACAGTGGCTTCTGGCTAAGCTGAAGCCCAAGAGGCTGGAAGGACCTTCCTTTCCCTGGCAATCAGCAGCCTGAGTTTCGTAATCCCTGAGAGGACGTTGCTGCTTGTAAACTCTTCTCCCCTCACCGAGACCCAGCCAGGCTGACACCAGCGAAGTCCCCATCCTTCCACCCCAGATGCTGCCTGAGGCCCTGAGCTTTCTCCTTCAGGGACTTGTTTATGACCACACAGCCCTCCCTAACCAAACAGGGCATCATCACTGGGCTGCTCAAACATTCCCCTGTGGGCACAAGCCCTGAGTGCCCCCCGAGTGTGAAAGGCAGCCCAGTGCTGTGCCTGAGTGCTGGCCCCTGCACTCACTTGGGTGACCTCTGCAATGCAAAACACATCTTCTAGAATCGATTGACTTTGGCACTGAGGTCACCGCGTGACCTTGGCAGCTAAAACTCGCCCCCCATGCGGGAATGTATCACCTCCAAACACTCATGATTGATGCTGAGAGGTGCTTGGTTCAAAGGCAAGGTAATGTGAGCAGATTAGTTAATGCTTCTTGCCCTGGCCCTTGAGAGCAGAGCTGAAATGACAGGGCAGGCAATGGGTTTTGAAGGCTTTTCTTTTTAAGATATGAATCAATGAAGCTGTACAAGGAGCATGGATAATGTGATCGGAATAAGAATCAGGGCTTGTCTTTGAACCGGAGCGAAGTCCCTGACGCTGTTTACTTCATGTCCTGGCACCAAATGTGAGGTGATACAAATACATCAGCTTATTGGCTTTCCTGAGCAACCCCTGCCATGCTCAGACCAACTTCAGGAAGGAAAAGAACAGCAAAGAGAATCAGTTTGGAAGTGCTGACTTGTTTCCCAATAACCCTGTCACCCCTGCTTACCAGTGAAGGGTCTGGCTGTGACAGGGGCTGTGCTCCAGGGGGGAAGAGCTGGGCACTGGGGGTGAAGGGGAAGGTGGTGACACCAGAGGCTGTTCAGGATCTGGGGAAGTTTACCAGCTGGCTAATGCCTTGTTCATGAAGCCCTGTGGTGCTGGATCTGTCATATCCTTCCCGAGTGTCTCTTGCTTCATCTCTCCCAGTTGCATCACAAGGTTTCAGTTCCTTCAAATCCCAGTGTGGAGCTGGGAGTTTCTGCAACATTCCTGGCCCACAAACAGGTTGGTCTGGGTTGGAAGTGCTCTCCAGAGTTGTCTTGGTAGTGTCTCGCCCTGTCCTGTCCTGTCCTGTCCTGTCCTGTCCTGTCCTGTCCTGTCCTGACAGAGAACCTGGGCAGCACCAACCCCACTCCCAGGGTTCCTTTCTTCCTATTCCCCTGGATTTCCTAATCCTTGGGGGTTTTTAGACTGTGTGGGTTGGTAGGGATTTTTTGGGGGAGGAAGCCAGAAAAGCTGTCATAAGGTTTATGGTCATAGGGAGGTTGTGCTGTCCCCAGCACACCCAGTGCCTTCACCCTGCCTGCTGCTGCCAAGGGTCCTCATCCCATATTCCCTTCCCAGGCATCACCTCCGTGTCACTGCTGTCCCAGTCCCCACCATCCCACACCTTCCTGCTCCCACACACCGGGGTGGTCAGCTGGGATTGGAGTGGCCGCAGGGTTTGGAGTCCTGTCTGGGATCTGGGGGCTCGGGGCAAGGTGCCACTGGAAGGTTTGCTCCAGTGGCACCTCAGTCTGCATAAAGCCACATTTGTTGGACTTGGACCCCAGAGCAGAGGAACCCTGTTCCCATGTAAGAAGGTCGTCTGAGCACATTCCCCACCGGAATGGGCTCCGGCAGCACTGCCTGCGGGCTGGATTCCATCAGCAGAGGAATGTCTGCTCCCGGCTTTGCCCCTCACCGCAGCCCAGGTATCACAGAGCTGCCCAGGGCTGGGAGGGGACGGCAGCTGCTGTCAGTGTCACTTCCCTGGCACATCTCTTCCCAGCCAAGCTGAAGACATAGAACTGGGGAAATCCCAGTTTCTCAGTACTTCAAGTCTTTCCGAGTAAATGGGTGACAAAACCTCCCAGTAATGTGGACAATGACTCCGTGATTAAACTTAGATCACCCCTGCCTTGGGGGGGGGGTGGGGGGGGTGTCCTGCTGCCTGCAGCCCCTTTTGTTCTCCAGCCTGATCCTGCAGAGATGGCTCAGGCCACAGGTACTGCTGGCACAGAGCTGGAGCATCAGGATTGCACACGGGTCTCCTGGGATCCGAGAAGCTGGGGGAAGGAAACCTGCAATAAGCACAGAGCATTTATACAGGCTTTAGGCTAAATCCTTCCCTCCCTGGGTAGCAGCACTGCAAAGCCAATTCCTAAAGTCTTGTTATTCCTTTTCAGGCCGGGACTTTGCAGCTGGCAGCAGGGCTGGATTAGGAAAGGAGAGAGAGAGGCCTGGCCCGCTGAGGGAATTGCTGGGTGAGCTGGGCTGGCAACCAGAAGCTTTGTTCCAGCAAAGGTCAGGATGACAATCCAACATCTCCAGGTCAGATACTGCAGCAGCCTGGAGTGGCTCTGGGAGGAGAATGGAGGAGGAACACCCAACCTAGCACACACCACACTGGTGCCTTCAGCCTTATTCCACTCAGAATCCCAGGACTGCTCCTGTTCTGGCCAGGTTGGTGTCTTGAGGTTCTGGAGAAGTGATCCTTGCTGCACCCCTGGAATCCCACCAGCACCAAGGCCTTGGGGCAGCTCTGGCAGCTCCTTCCCAAAGCACTCCCTAATAGATCTCACGTGGTGTCTTCCTGGGACCACCCCAAGCAATGGTGTCTGTCAGAAGGTCCCAGGGAGCTGACATTGCAAAGGACACAAGAAGTGACCTTTTATTCTCCAGGAACCAAATAACAAGGCTGTCCCCATGCACCAGGAATGGTGGGCTCAGACCCAAAGGTCTGGATTTGGGATGTCTGCCTTCGCCCCAGAGATAGTGGAGAAGTCAAAGGTGGGGATCTGCCATCATCCACATCTCACACACTGTGGAGTTGAAGTCTTGGGTTTTTTTGCCTTCACCTCCCACTCAAGGATTAGGAGCCAAGTACATTTCTCATTGCACCCAGCACATGAGAGGAGGAGAGGCAAAGTGGGAGGGCATGGGAGGAGTGGGAGAAGCCGTTGGCAGGTGGGTACAGACCCCTCAGGACCATGGCATGCCACAAACAGAGGCTTGGAGGGCCCGGAAACCCATCCTCACTTTCTGCAGCCAGGATGAAGGATGGCTTGAACAAGCACTTGATCTCTTCCTGCTGTGCAGAAGCTCTGGAAGAAGCAGGCTCAGGCTCAGCAGGGACAGGGCACCACAGTGTCACCCCATCACAGGGACAGGTCCACAGGAAGGAGATGGAAAGCAGGAGGGCTGTGATGCTCAGCTGGTGAGGGGAGAGGGATCAGGGTGTTGAATCAGGATCAGACAGAGATGGATTGATTTCTTCAGCACGGACTGTGCAGGCTGACCCTATCTCAGTCTCTGCACTGGCCATGGGGACCAAGTTCTCTGTTCCCCTCCCTGAGCCCCATGGCCCTGCACTGCCCCCCAGCTCTCCTCTGGGCCAGCAGGCAGCAATAGTGTCAGTGCAGCATCTTTCTCCTTCTGGAACAAGTCGCCTCCTAACCCCAAGCCCTTGAGAGCAACAGTCATGGGAAACCATGGAAACGGGTGGCAGGCACGTGACAGCGTGTGCCTGCACTCCTGCCCTTGATTTATGTCCCACGCCTGGGACGAGATGCAGAAATGCAGGGCTCTTGGGATCAGTCGGGGCTTTGAGGCAGCGGAGAATCACCACTGCTTTACTCCCCATCTCCTTTTGTGGAGCAGGATGGCACATGGGAACGGGGCTGGGCTCCTGCCAGGGCCAGACATGATGAGCCCAGAGAGGGAGGCAGAAACCTGGAAAAGGCTGGGGGATTTCTCACTTACTTTGCTGTTGTTTTCTAATATTTAAATATTTTTAAATGGACACTTTTGAGCCCAGACTTTTGAGCCCAGACATTTTGACTCCTGGTGCCAGGGAGTGAGGAAAAGCACCTGCTGCACCCAGGAGCCACATGCCAGGCTGTGAGCTTGGGGTGGACTATTACAAAAGCTCAAAGATTTCTTTTCTTTAAACACACAGCAAGTGATAACCAACGCTTGGCCCAGGTTATCCCCCAGTGTTCATATTGGTCAGTATTTAATTTTTACCCTTTTTGAAAGCACTTGCACTGCATTGCAATTTTGCTCTGGGTTTAAGCTGTGTCTCTCTGGGTTTAAGCTAAGTCTAAAGCACCTTTTCCCCAGCACCTCCAGGGAAGGTGATAAGCGTGGCTGTGCCATCCCAGGTCCAGAGGGGTTTCTCTGGTGGCCTGGTGACTACCTGGGGACATTGTAGTTAATGTTTGAGCCGGGGTTCATGGCTGTTCATACCAGTGGCTAATGGGCACGAGGCAAATCCAAACTTGGTGAAAATATGATGATGCAGCAGCTGGTGGTGGTGTCATTGAACGATTCCTGACCCCTGGCCGGGCCAGGCTGGCCACAGTGCTCTGTTGTCACACTGGTGGGGCCAGCAGCTCACAGCTGAGCTTTGCTCTCGAGCCAAGGGGTTCATGGCTGTGTGGTGCGCCCAGTCTGTCCCAGCACATGTTCCCTGGGGGACCCACAGTGGGGGATCTGTGGGCAGCATGTTCTCCACCAGCTCTCATTAGCTCTGCAAGAGCAAATCTGCTGACACCACCAGTCTGGCGGCTGCTAATGGGGAGGTGGCCAAGGCTTGTTTGGAGGAGAAACACGGCAAAAAGCCTCCACAGCTCTGCAGTAACAGAGCTCCAGCCCCTCAAGGGGCTCAGCCTGTCAGAGCGGCACCCGCAGCCCGTCTGTCCGTCTGTCTGCCCGTCTGCCCTGGCAGGGTGCGCAGGCTGCGGGAGGCGGCGGGGGACCCTCGCTGCTCCGCTGGTCTCTGATCCCCCCCTGGGGGACTCGCGGTTATTACAAGTCTCCGCAGGATTTTCCTGCTCTCTGTGCAAATGGACTGTGCTGTGGGTTTAACATGCCGGATTGTTAGGGAGCTGGGAATGGCATTTGGGTAAAAACCAGCCCCAAAAGCACACCCACGAAGGCGGCGGGAAGCCTGGAGTGGAGGTGTTCCCTGCCAAGGCGCTGCCAGGAGCGATGCAGTCGACAATACCTTCATTTCACAAGTGCCTTAACTCTGGATGCCTTTCAGCTGGGTCCTGCCACAAGAAGGGAAAGCAAATTCTCAGCATTAAAAAAAGTCCCTATGGGACCGAGCATGATTTCTTTTGGGGGACAGAGAGAGATTCTCACAGTGGGGAAGCCTCGTGCTCCCCTCTCAACCCGTCTGTCTTTGCAGCCCAAGAATTGGAGGTGAGGGGTCAGTCCTTCTGAACACCACCTCCTGCAAAATCAGGGAGTGCAAAGAGCAGAGCCGGGGCAGAACTGGGCGCAGCCAGCGCTTGGGCTAACTTTAACTCAGCACTCTGGATTCTGAATTTCCTCTGAGCTGTTTATGAAGGGCTGGAAGAAAAACTTCCAGCACTACCTCCCCCCGCCAGCCCCGTCCTGATGTTGCCCAGAACATCTCTCTCATCCCTCCCTTTCAGGGAGGGAAAGAAAAAAAAAAAAAAANNNAAAAAAAAAAAAAAAAAAAGGAAAGGAGGGAGGAGTGGGAGAGAGGAGGAGAGAGGGAGAAAGTGAGCTCACGTTCACACATTGGTGAAGAGGCTGGTCTTGCAATGCCTTTGAATATTTTACTTTTAGGCAGTTCCTCATCAGTCAGCCACACACATCCGAGGCGAGCTGAAGCTAACTACAGCCATGGACAGCACTAGGAGATCTCAAATCTAATCACACGCATCATTCCTCCGGGATATTTTTTAAATTCCATATCTAAACACGCTGACAGGCAGCTGCACTCACACACACACACACACACACACACACATCCACACGTCGCAGAGCTGCCGAGCAAACACCTTGTCTCCTCTCGCAGGATATACCCGCTCACACACATCTCTCTTTATCTCCTCCTGGCTTCCCGGAGGATCCTGCCGGCTGTTTTTCATGGAGAAAGTCCAGGGAGAAATGGAGATTGAGAGATGGGAAAGAAGTGAAGAGATTTCAGACGCAGAAAAAAAGGTTATTCAAGAGATATGGAGCAGAGTATATGCAAACTGCGAGGACGTTGGGGTCTCCATACTCATCAGGTATTTAAAAAAAACAAACCAAAAAAAAAAAAAGGAAGCAGCAAATCCAACTGAATCTCTTTATAGCTGAGAGAGGCAGAACAATATATAGAACTGAGTGGAGATGAATGACAGCGAGTGGGGAGCTGGCTGGGTGTATTTGCTGCCTGGGAGCAGGGATGGATTCACAGCGCTCCTCGGATTCCCACACCTTTGAGCCGGGTGGCAGCGGCAGGGGGAGCAGGGGGAGCCTTGCCGGGGACTTTGGGGGAAGCTGCTTCCATGCAAAGGTCACCTTAACCTCCGGCCGGGGCTGGGGGGCGGCGGAGGCGGGGGGAGCTCAGCCCCGGGTCCGGGTGGGTTGGGGGGTCTGGGGGTTTTGGCCCCCCCAGGGAGCGGCGTGCGGATGGCACGGGTCGGTAGCAGGCTGGCGGGTGAAATAATGCAAGTTGGGAGCCAAGATAAAACACAAGCAGGTGTGTCTCCGAGGGCACCATCTGTCCCTCCGGCGGCAGCGTCGGCGGGAAGGAGAGCGCTGAAGTTGGCGGTGGAAGGGGGCTGTGGGGGGCACAGGAGGGAGAGGGGGCAGGGGGGGACAGCAGCCCCGGGAGGGGGGTGCAGAGCATCTCCCGATGGCAATGGGGCACAGACAGCAGCTCAAAGCGCTGCGCCTGCAACCGGAGCAGGGAAGATGCTCTGGAGGGGGGGAGCAGTGGCAGGTGGGGGTTCTTGTGTTGTCTGGGAGTAAAACCGTGTCCGGGTACACCGGGAAGGTGCCAAGCAGAAATCCCACAGGGTGCCACTGGCACCGGGAGTTTGGGGTATCAGTGGGGTATGGCACCAACAGGCCGTTTCCCTTATTTAGGAGGGGATGGGAGGATGGGCAGGGCAAGGAGAGGGGCAGGGGAGATGCCTGCAGTGACCTATTGGCAAACAGCAAAGATCCTGTCCAGAGAGTCACACCACTCACCCCTGGGGTCAAGGGTGCTGGGATGTCCCCGGTCAGACTCCCACCTGGAACAAACACCAGGCACTCCAGGTAGGAGACCTGAGACTGGGTTGTGTCCTTCCTGTTTTCTCCTTCAGCAGGGGAGTGTGGGTGCACAGGGAATCCCTTGGATGGATGTGCTGTTTACTAATAATCATCTGAAAGTTTCCCAATTGACTGAGCTAAAGCCCTGAGCCCACGAGGTCTGCAGGGAGCAGAGCCTCCCTGGACATCGCAGTGAGCAGAGCCAGTTCCCCTCCAGGCTCACTGCCAGCACTGCAATGAGATTTGCTTACCAAGACCCCTTTGCAGATTCCAAAATGACACTGGAGCCCCCTCTCCACCTCCTTCACAAATATTTCCTTCTCTCAGAGCCAGCTGATGTCTGAGCCCATTCTCCCATGGCCCCCATCCCCTGTAGGCAGTCAGGGCAGTCAGGAGGTGTGACAGCTCCGTGGCTGGGGACACCAAACCTACTTAGGCTGGGTTTGAAGCAGAAACGGCAGAGATCTGGGGGCTACAAGATTCCCCTCAGCCCCATCCCATGAGGTTCAGCTCGGGGCTTGGCCACCAGCCAAGCTGCCAGCACTTCCAGGTGCCCCCTTGCCCACAGACACAGGGAGGGTGGCTGTGTGCCCACGGCTGGCACTGAGGGACTTGTGGCAATGCCATGGAGGATTCACCCGGGGCAACTCATTGCTTTTGGAGTCCCCATGGTGCTTGGAGCGGGGCTGGGCATGAGGGGAACTGAGGTGTGGCAGTGGGGACCGGGGGGCTGAGCTCTGGTCCCAACTCAAACTTTCCCAGCAGAAGTTTTTGGTCCAGTTTGGGTTGTTTGTTTTTTTTTAATTCAGGTAGAGTTGTGCACTGTGGTGAAGGTTTTCTCCTGCTGTGACAACAGGGCAGGACAGAACTGCCCGCTGGGGTGAACTCTGGCTCTTTGGAAGTCTTTACATCCTTAGTCATGGTACATGCCCTGGCTAAACCCACCACCTGCTCCCTCAGCCAGAGCTTCCCTGGAAAACTTAAAGTGAGGTCTGGCATGTCCCTGGGGATAGTGATGCAATCTGGGAGAGGTGCCATCCCCTCCAGCACATCCACCTGCACCCGCACGGCACAGCTGTCCCCCTGGTCACAAACCCTGTCCCCAAAGAGGTCTTTGCATCGCTGCTCTGAGCCCCGCTGGGAGCTTTGGGGGCACCTGAGCTCCCTGGGGAAGCACGTGGCGGGGGAAAGCAGGGCGGCCCTGGCCGGGGCCGGGAGCACCGGCGCTGCCGCTCTCCCCGCTGCTCCTCGGGCAGCTGGCAGCAGCCGCCGGGAGAAGTGGGTCAGGCGTGGAGGCCGCCGGGAGCCCGGGCCGGCGGCAGCCGCTTCCCAAGACATGATTCAGCAGCTCCAGAGGTCGGGGCTGGGGAGGGGGCAGTGGGCGGCCGCTGGTGGGGTCGGTGTGAGGTGACCCGGCCGGCACATTTCGGGTGGGCACACACACACACACACACACCGTGCCTGGGGCTGGGAGCTGCCCCGGTCAGCCTGCTTCACTAGTCCCACCTGGTGTTCCTGCTCACCTAGCTAGGGAAACTGAGGCAGAAAGGGGTTTGCACAGGTGTGGCCAGGGAGAAGGAAGGGAAATGAGTGGCTGTGGACCCCTCTTTGGTGCAACCCCCACGGGCAGAGTGGTGAGAGCAGGTAAATCTGTCCGCACTTCTGTGGCCGGGGTTGTGACCAGGGACTTGGCTGTGTCTGGTGGCAGAGTGTCTCTCCCTGCTTACCTCTCTCCATCCCTTCAGACCTGCTGAGGGTCGGGAATTACATTTTCCCATGTGGGAACGGTTGGGGGATTGCAGCACTTCTGAAATTAATCTGATCCTGTGCCCCAAGGGTGGAGGCAGGGAGGCAGCAACGCCCCCCAAAAGGCAGTGATCGGGGGGGTCTGCAGTGCTGCCATCCTGTAGGAACCCAGTCCAGCTCCCTCTGCCCTTAACCACCATCCTACCCCTCCATCCCCAGCCTATCCATGCTTTGCAGGTGGGGGAACTGAGACACAGAGCTGGGCAACATGTTCCCATCCCTCGTGGCTGCTGCTGGTGCTTGAACCCACAGCCAGCCCCTGGGGTCCTGCCCTAGCACGATGGGTCCCTGATCTCACAGAGTTCTGGGACCCTGGGGGACACAAACAAGAATAATGGGGACTAGGGCTGAGCAGCCACCGGATCCTGGGAATCTGCGCTCTGTGGTTAAAACTATGTTGCTAATTGACAATTTCCTCGGTGGGGAGCCTAGCCCCGGAGGAAGCAGAGTCTCCTCACCACGCTCATCTTCCTCCTCAGGAGCTCAGGGGCCTCTGCAGGCTCCATCTCACAGCTGCCTTAACCCTTGCTGGAGCTGGAGCAGGAGTTGGGGCTGGAGCTGGAGCCTGGAGCTGCTCATCTGGGGCTGTGTCTCCTGGCTGAGTGGTTCCCAAGGGGGCCGGGCTGGGAGCCCTGGGCTGAAGCTCTTCCGGAGCCTCCCCATGCCCCTAGGCTCGTTGCTGCGCCTCAGCTTCTCCATCTGTTATTTAAGAATCAGTTCTTTTTGAACCCTCCCTCAGCACAGAGCTCCCAGCAGGAGAGCAGGGCAGCCTTCAGAACCTGCATTAGCCCTCGCTGTGCAGTGCAGGAGCCCTCCAGCGTGTGGCTGCCCCTCCCCAGGGTCACCCTTCTTTCCTTCCAATAGTTTATAGGCAATACTCTGAGACAGAGCTGGGGGATGCAGCACACAGGGCTGAGAGCACCCAGGGATGAACATCAGAGGAGATTTGGGACCCTCTCCCCTTTGCAGGCCCCTACTAAGCCCAGCACCCCCCGGGCTAAAACTGCAGCCTGTCCTGGCCAGCCCTCGCTCCCACACCCACACACACGTACCATAGGCACAGATGTGAGACCACAAAACTTTATGGATTCCATCAGGGGATAAAACCCAGGGATAGTTTCTGTTAGATCCCAGGAGAATCTGCACCAAATGTTAATGCCATGCCAAGTGCAGGCAACGCAACCTGGCTCGGCCACCACAGGCTGTGCTGGCTCCACAGGGCTTCTCCATCACTGTTCCCTCCGTCCGCACTTCAGAGCCATCAGCTTTCCAAATTTCCACCTTCTCCATCACTCCTGATGTGCTCTTTCCCCCACAAGAGGTGTAGGAGGGGAAGCAAAAGGTTTGCCAATGCAGGGGATCAGGCTCCTGGATTTCGGCGGCTGCTGAGTCTGAGCAAACACACCTGGATTCAGACAGTTTGCGAAGAGCTTTAAAATATGAAAGCACTCCTTGGATGCCAGACATTATTGTGAGTTCTAGGTTAAAATAGCAAAAAATCTGAGTAATGAGTCTGGCAATGCAGAAAACCTTCTTTTTTTTCCAGCAAAATCAAAAAAGTATGGGTTGAATCTACCCAAAAATAGCATTTAAAGAAGGGATTTTGCAGCTACCCCCAAAGCCAACATGTGTTTTGAGGAGGCGTCCATAGGGAAAGGCTCCATTCCTGGCTGATGAAGGACACATTTCAAGGCAAAGTGCCTCAGAGAGATGCAATATCTCTCTTTTTTGAAAGGGCCCAGTGAAAAGACCAGCAGCAGTGTCCCTGTCCCGTGCTCACGAATGGTTGTGGTCAAGCTGGGGAGATGTTTTTGTGGGGACAAGGACAGCCACAGAGCAGCAGGGCTCTGTTCTGCTGGCACAGGCAAGCATAAAGGACATTTCCCAACCTAACTACCACTCCATGAGCAGTGAGGGGGCGAGTGAGGGTTTAATAATCTCAGTCTCAAAACAGCCCCTTGTCCTACGACTGTGTTGTTTGTCTCTGATCACAGCTCCCGGGACCAGCCCTCGTGGCTTCTTCATGGCCAAGGCATGTGTGGGGATGCCTGTGGCACATCCCGACCCAGCCACGACCTCGGAGCTGCCAGGAGCTCTTGAGATGTCCAGAGACAAGCCTTTCCCATGTCCCCTGTCCCTGTGCTGCCCTTGCATCACTTGCCAGCCACGTGGGGGTAGAAAAACCCCACTCAACAAACACCCTGCGAGCTGCGAGCCCATCCGTGACCAAGGCAAGCAAGGGCACAGAGGCTGAGCAGCTTCCCCGCACAGTTTCCCTGGCTGAGGGGAAGGATGGGTCGGTACCAGCCGTGACAATCCGCCCTCCAGAGCAGGCGGCGAGGCCCGGCCGCGGCTCCGCCCGCCGGCCCCGGTAATGAGGCTGCGGCGGCGGAGCGGGGCCGCGCCCGCCTGTGGAGCTTCAGGGCTCATTAACGAGCGGCAGGGAAATGTCAGGACAGCCCCGGCCAGGCTGGCAGGCGCTGAGGGTGCCGGGGGAACGCGGAGTGCCGGCTGGCTGGCGATCCTGCCCGAGCACAGGCAAGGCTGAGCCGGGGCTGCTGGAAATGGCCACGGGAGCATCGGGCGGGACAGGCGGGGGGGGACACCAGCGACACGCGGGTTCAGGGTTGTGGTGGAACATGGACCGTGCTCTTGTGGATGTGTATCAGCCACCTCTCTACCCAGCCAGGGGTCTTCTTCCAGCTCCAAGGGAGGTAGGTCTCCAGAGACACGTGGGAAGGTCACTCTGGTGCTGTTAATTCACTTCTCCTGTGAGAGCTGTCCTTATCCCTGCCCTAAAGGTTCATCGGTGCAGCCGAGAGTCTTTGAGTCTTTGGGCTGAATCCACACATGTGGTAGGGGTAAAGAACAGCAACCAGGACTGGGAGATGTGAGTTGTGTACACAGAAGTGAGCAGGACATGCCCCTGGGGGTTTCTAGCTCATCTGTCTGGTGGAATCTTTGCTGCTGAGTCCACTCCCAGCCTCACTGGGATGTCCTGGTCCCTCTGCCTTGGGCATTGGGGCATTGCAGCCTCCGAGCACAGTTCAGAGCTGTGCTGGATTCTACCCCCAGGGCTTTGCAGCAGGATGTGGGCTTCACCTGGAGAAAGGCCAGCTACACGTTTCTCTCAGCTGTAAAATAAGTTGAATTTAGCATTAGTGTGTGGATGGGGGGCATGGCCCTTTTCCCTCCAGCCTTCCCATGACAAAGCTGGAGATGTTGCCTACCACCATCTCCACCTGTCCAGGAGCTTTCAGAGAGAGGCCAAGGGAGCAGGGAGCCACCATCCTCTTCCTACTCTTTAGATTTGCCTTTTTCTGTCTTGCTGAGCTGTGGCATCGACCCGGCTGAGACCTTCCTCACCCTGGGCTTGGTAAACACCCAGGCAAAGCCAGCAGCATTTCCCCAGCCTGAAAAGGAGACGATGGGCTACAGGTGGCCGTGAGGAGCAGGGGGAACGTGCAGGGGAAGCGGTGAGACAGCCCTCGGCATAATAAATAGCAGCATCACACACCACCTGCCTACCCATTATCAGCTGCTTTGTGGGCACCCGAGCAGAGAGGAGTTGGAAGGAGAGGTTTGAAAAGGGACACGAGAGGCTCCAGGCTGCCTTAGAGTTTCTCCCACGTAGAGGGACGAGGCGAGAGAAAACATGAAAGTATTGGTAGGTTGAGTCACCAACCCTGGAGGGATTTAAGAGATGTGTAGATGTGGCACTTGGGGACGTGTTTTAGTGGTGGGCTTGGCAGTGCTGGGTTAAGAGTTGGACTTGGTGATCCGGAAGACCCCTTCCAACCTAAATGATTCTGTGGAAATCCAGGAGAAAAGCAGTGTCCAAGTGCTGGCTGGGGATTCAGTTGAAGCCTCCCAGCAGATCTGAGGGTTCACGAGCATTTTCACCCTACAGTTTGCAAACAGAGTAAGTGCAGTATCAAGGGTTTAGGTGCTTGAGGGGCCCCGGCAGGATCCAGGTGTCCTCTTTGCAGCTGGGGAGGCAAGGAGGTATCTGGGCCTGGAGGTTCCCTCCCTGCAGGATTTGCTCTGCATGCTCTGGGGAGAGGGAGGAAGGTGGGGGAGATGAAGGAGACATCACTCCCCCCTAATAGAAAACAGGTTTCCAGTAACTGCAGTGGGTTTGCACCTTAATTATTTCCTTTGGCTCTGCTACTGGGAATGGCTGTGTCCTTAAAGTTGTTATAAGGGCAAAAGAGAGAGGAAAAGCAACCCTGACATCCTGTCCGCTGGGTCCAGATGTAGCTGGCAGAGTACAAATTAGCGGGTGGAGAATGGAATCGCTTAAAAAGAAATTTAATGAGATCGGTATGCAGACATCTGGTTCCTATCAATCATCATTTTGTGTGATATGCAATGGGAAATGTCATCTTTTAATGACTCTGATGGAGGAAAAAAAGCCCAAACCACACACACACACACATGCATAATGATCCAAAAAACTTCCAGAGCCTGAGAGATCTGAACTCTCAAAATTTTCTGCAGCTGGAAAAACCCCAACCAACACCTCTTCTATAACTCACTATTGTTGGAGTTATTTTATTTCTTTTGTTCTTCCTCCTTTGCTCTGGTTATATTTAACCTTTGTGTTAAATTAATCTTCTCTGTTTATTAACAACTAGCACTGAGTGAGCCTCCTTCCCTCTTCTCTGTGGTTTGACAGCTCAAATATTTGCTCCAGGCAGAAGCTCTTGCTGCGGGCGCCTGCTGCTCTCCAGGGAGAGGTGGCTGCAGGTCTCTGGCCATCCATGGGTTTGCTTGAAGCAGAGATGTTTTAGGGCTCCTCCGTTTCAGTTCTTCACCAAAGAAATCCAGCAGACGCAGGATTGAAGACATGAGCTGAGGGTTTGCTGGTTTTACATCCCTGGCACTGCTGCTGTCCTGATCCCCTGGGAAAGCTGCTGGGCTCAGCTCCTGTAGGGGTGTCAGCCTGAGGGTCTGCAAAGCAGGGAAAGATTGGAAACCAAGTATTTGGATCCTTCATTGGTCTGGTCTTACACAGGTTGGGGTATTTTGAGGGTTTAACCAGTCTTTGCTCCTGGCATATCTGGCCAAAAGTGGGGAGAGGTGGAGGTGATGGTCCCGGGGTCTCCTTTTGGCACTTCTCTTGTTGGGGACACACTGTAAATCCTGGTGATGCAGAGGTCAGTCCCCCCTTGCTATTCCCTTCCTGCTTCAGACCAGGAATTTTTCTCAACTCATTTCCCTTGCCTTCAGAACATCCTGCCCTTCAGCTGAGGTAAAAATACAGCCTTTCAGGGAGCTCCCTGTGGTTTGGGGATCCGAGGCTGAGGCATGCAGGGACCAGCTGTCAGCCTCCATCCCCTGGCTGGGGCAGCAGGTCCTACTTCCAGTGCCATCCCTTGCTCCCAGTGCCTGGGGGGAGCCTGTTAAGGGGCAAGATCTGCTAGCAGGGATGGTAAAACCCTTAGCTCTGACCCCAGGAGGATGATCCCTGTTGGAGCTGGAGGACTTTGCTGGGTGACTGGAGCTGCACCAGCTTGAGTAGAGGTGGGGAGGGATGGGATAGGGGCAGAGGCATGCTGAGTCCAGCTGGAAAAAATGGTTCCATTAAACCAGAGTGGAACATGTGCCCTTCTGTGGGGAAATGTCCGGGACAGAAGCCTTAAATCCTGGGAATGATGTTATCCGTGCAGTTCTGGCCAGCTCCGTCCCCCAGCACCTCTCTGACAGCTCTGGGCTGAATGACCAAACATCTCTGTGGCAGCAGGAGCTGGAGACAGCCAGGCCTGGGAGTGATTTCTCCTGACAGGGACCAGATGTGTCAGGAGGAGCTGTGCCGGGGCGAGGAGGCTGCACAACAACAAGAGGAGTTTTGTCATGGGTCCCCTCTGGGTTTTAAAAGCAACACCTTGTCTCCCCCTTCCACCTTCCTTCCTCCCCCACCCTTTCTGCCACACACTCTTTCACACCTCCAAAACCTATTTTGGGCCATCTGATGAATCCCAGATGCCTTGGGGAAGCAACAGAAGTGGTGGTGTACTCCAGGCGCTGCTTCACGCCGCTTCCTTGGCAATGCCCCCAAGCTTTCACAAGCCAAGGGAGCGGGGGAAGGAAGGGAGGGGGGGGAAAAGGAGGATAACAAATTGGTAAAGGAGCCTGGTACTCAATATTGTGATTATTCATGGAGTGGTGAGTGGGGAAGAGGATCCCACCTGGTTCTGGAGAGAAGTAGTGATGGTTGGAGAGAGAGGTGGGATGGGTTCAGGTTCCTGTGGTTTGGAATGGTGCTTGGGAAGGGGAGCAGACAGTCTGCCTGGAGCCAGGAACGATGGGGGACAGCCTGGGAGCACTCTGCTGCCTCCTGAGCATCCTCCACCAGCCCAGGAGCCAGGGAGAGCCCCGTAGGAGGGAGGGAGCTGGGTGAAAGCAGGGAACAAACACTGACGTGGTTCTCTCCTGCATAAATTAGGTGGAAGGGGGTGGTTAATGTGACTCAAGTGTCAGCCCCAGCTGCAATCCTGGCATGGCTGGTGTTGCCATTGGTGCTCCAGCCCAGCTCCCTGTTACCTTCATCTCCCTGCCCCCTCCAACCCTCCACCTCCCCGGGGAGCTCAGCATATCAGCTGTGACCACAACTTCATTTCTTTCAGCTGTATTTCATTGGGGTTGATTTAATCCTGCAGAAAAGAGGGTCCCCAGGCACACCCATCCCCCAGAGGGGCTGGTGGGTTTTTGGAGTATCCTTATGCTGGGAAAAATGTCACAAATGAGCAGTGACATCAACTCAGGCCTTTGGTCCCACTAGAGATTCTGGTGGGGTCTTGAAAGGTGGGGCAGCTTGGACAACAGGAGACTGTTCTGGGTGGCAATGGAGAAATAAAGCCCATGGGAGCAAGGAAGAGGGGCAAGGAGAGGCTGGATGGGGTAAATAGAGGTTTTCAGGCTCATCTCCAGCTCTCTGAGGCAGGATGTGATGTTTTGATGTACGGGCACACGTCCAGCATCTGGCACGCTTGGGTTGCATCTCCGGGCATCAAGAACTCAGTCTCGCTTCTGCTTTGAGAATATCCAGCTGTGATGACCTTGTAACAGATGGGGTTTAGGAAAAAGGCATCAACCTTCTGGTTTTCAGACAGCTGAATGCTGCAGCTCCTGGGGAATTTGACAGGAAAATCAGCCCCGGCTGCGTGAGGCGCAGGGGTTGGCTTCCAGCATCTCCATCCCTCGTGCTTTGCTTTAACCCCTCAGCCTGCTCTTCCCCCTCCTGATGGCATTTCATGTCTGTCCTTTCTGGAAGGTTTTTTGTGAACTTCCCCTCGGCCAAGCAGTACTTCAGCCAGTTCAAGCACATGGAGGACCCGCTGGAGATGGAGAGGAGCCTGCAGCTGCGCAAGCACGCTCGGAGGGTCATGGGGGCCATCAACACTGTGGTGGAGAACCTCAATGACTCTGAAAAGGTCTCCTCTGTCCTGGCCCTGGTGGGCAAGGCCCACGCCCTCAAGCACAAAGTGGAGCCCATCTACTTTAAGGTAAAGGGTAGGAGCAAAAATAACCTTTGGGCTGCTTTGGGAAGAGGGCAGGGCAGCAAGAGCTGTGGTGAGCTGGTGCTGCCTGTCCTTGGCTGGAGAAGCCTGGCTGGATGTGGGGGCTGCTCCCCACACAGCTGGAGTGTCCCACTGTGACACTGTGCTGTGGAGACCACCATCCCCCATACAGCCACTGCCAGAGGACCCAGTACCTCCCCCTGCCCAGGGAAACCCGCCTGACTGTGTCCATGTTTGTGGCTGTGTGCCCCTTCTTTTGGAAATTAGCCACAATAGCAGGGACTCAATTAGTTGGCTGATTAACTGGTTAGAGTAATGACACCAAGATCACAGGTTTGATCCCCATGTGGCCACTCACTTAAGAGTTGGACTTGGTGATCCTTATGGGTCCCTTCCACCTTGGAATATTCTGTGATTCTGTAAATAATTTGAGGTGCCCAGACTGGGGAGATGCTTCAACCTGCAAGCAGCTCCCTCCTCATGCCTGGGTGCCTGCCCTGCTGCCTGGGCAGGCTGGTTACCTGTCCTGTCTGCTCCCAGGGGTGTCCACTGACCCTCAGGACTTCTATGTCCTGGAGACAGCAGCAGGATTCAAGTGTTTTTGTAGGAAAAAGCTAAATTTGCTGTAAGCATCTCCCTGGAGAGTTACTAACCCCTTGCTTGCTGTCTGCCTCCCCTCAGAAACTCACTGGAGTCATGCTGGAGGTCATTGCTGAGGAATACCCCAGCGACTTCACCCCAGAGGCACACGGAGCCTGGACCAAGATGAAGACCCTCATCTACACCCACGTGACAGCGGCCTACAAGGAGGTGGGCTGGGCTCAGTACCCCACTGCCACCCTGTGAGCGCCCAGGGGGCCACCAGAGGGGCAGGGAGGGCTTCGCTCACCCCAGGACTTCACTCTGGTCTCTTCTCAAGATCTTTGCTCAGTTTGGGGAGCCTGGTAGGGCCAGTTCTGTCAGCTGCCAAGTCACAATTTGATCTCCATGGGGTTTAAAAACAAACTAAATAAGCCAAAAAACCACAGAAGCATGAAGGGTGTGGGTGGGTCGGGTGAAGCAGTTGCAGGGGACGCTGGAAGGGGTTGCAGAGGGCGAGGGGAGAGCATTGGTTGTTGGCTCCATCTTCCTGTCCTGGCCTGTCCATCACCACCTCCCAAATCCTGCACCTCGCTTGCACCATCTCAAAGCCCCTTGTTCAAGTGCTGCTGCCCTGTTCACTGACGAACAACACAACCCTCACTGTCCATGCAAAGCCCCAGGGTAAAGCTGGCTTTTGGGGGCACACGTGGAGACCTGCACCTGGCCTTGCTTTGCACTTTCTGTATCACCTGGCAGGGCTGACACCCAGAGCCACTCTGGGTGCCCATCACCCCGTGCTCCAGGTGGGCAGCAGCCCTCACCTCTCCTGTCACCCACCATCCCTGTCCTTGGCTGGCTGCTGCAAACCCTCCCGGGGTGGGAGAGAAGCGCTCCCACAGCACCAGAGAGGGGGAAGGAGGGGGATGCCTTTGGGCTGCTTCCCCTCATGGCTCGGAGCATGGTGTGTAGGTGAGATCCCTGTGCCATACGTGGGGAGCTGGTGAGCCCACCCACTGCCCTTCAGCCCCCTGAGGATGGGCTTGGGTGGCACACCATGTGCCACTGCCCTGGGAGCTGGTGTGTGTAGGTCTGTCTGCCCAGCTCTGCCCTCTCGGTGAGAAGGGGGATCAGGCTGTGACCAAGAGGAGGAAAGATGGCACTGACGTATCAGGAGGGATTTCTGGGTGTGAGGAAAGGTCCCTTCTCTGTTAAAATTAATAAATACCTTGTATAGAGCATATTCCTGCCCCCGTGGTAAAACTGGGTTCCTCCAAATAAAGTGCCTGGTAGAAATCAGCCCACGCAGGAGCTGTGTCCCTCCTGGGGACAGCAGTGCTCCTGCCTGTGCCTGACAAAGGTTTCTCCCACACCCCCCAAAACGTGGCTGCAGGGCTTGGAACACTCATCCTGCCTCCAATACCAACTCCTCCTGAACCTCCGGCTGAGTCTGCCTGGCTTGTGCCTCAGTTTCCCCTGCGGTTATGGAAAAGGGAGGAGAAGCAGCCCCATTGCCTCCTGCCCACATGTGGTTGGATTTATAAGATTTCTGGGAACCGAATGGCAAAGGATTGAGGATGAAATGTCAGATGTGCTGGGAAGCTTTGGAATCCTTGCCACCCAATATTTCCCTAAAGGCCTCTGCTATTTTTAGAGCTGTAGCATTAAGGGCAGTGTTATCTGTTGAAGTAGGAGGAGGGTTCCCTTCTGAGATTTCCTCTGGCCTTGCTCCACCGCTGTCCTGGAGAGCTGGCAGCTTCCTGAGAGAGACCAGCTCCTCTCCTGGATGCCAGCTGGACAGGCAACAAGCCCAAAGTTCCAACTGGGATCCCTACAGGCTCCTTGGGGACATCCCTCCACTGTGGGGACACTGCCGGAGGGGGCAGTGGTCACCTCCCAGGCTGACCTCCCTCCTCCAGAGCAAACAGACAGAAACTCCTGCTTTGCTCACCTGTGCTTTTAATCATCCCCAGGAACAGGTTTATTATGTCTCAGAATACCCCTAAGGCTCCAACAGTGTCACTACAGCCTCTCTGGCCTTGCAGTTCTTTCCTTCCTACACCCCACGTTACCACTGGTGGAGGGGAGCAATGGGGCCTGGAGCAGTGGCATGTCCTGGGCATCCACGGAGAGCTGGGTGGCCATAACAGCTCGGGCACAGCTGTCCTTGGCATGGCAGTGTGCAACATCCAGGAGCTTGTAAAAATAAGGGACAGGCACAGGGTGACAAGTGATGCTGATTTGCTCATGGGGTGGGCTGGCAGTTGGAGTCAGCAGCCCCAAAATTCAGCCCACCAGCCTGCACTGGTGAAGGTGCCAACAGCTGCTGCCTCCAGCTCATGCTGCAGTGTCACAGTGGCTGCTCATCCCTCGAGGGTCAGTGGAGGCATCCCTCAAACGGCTGGGGCAGGGGATGGATGGGAAAAACCTGTTCAGCCATTAACTTCCCTCCAGTGCAGGACTGGAGAGGGATCACTTGGATCAAGACTGTTAGATGACTGTTGTGTGTGTGCACATCACGGGACTCTCACGAGCACGGCTTTACTGACTCCTGCCAAGGCCTTGAGGCCAGCAGCACATATTTCTGATGAGTGCATGTACTCCCTGTGCTCTGCGGATGCTGGGCCTGGGATGTTTCCACACAGGGATGTTTCATCTTTAGACAAAATTTGCACATTAACCTTTGAGGTTAATAATCTCCAGGTGGGAATTTTATTTTTGCAGCGCAAACCCTTCCCCTCCCTCCCCACGACCAAAACTGGGCTCCCAGTCCACAGAGAAGCCACTTTGGAGTGTCTGGAAATTCTCCGTGTTCATACCTTCATACCCAACCTACCCGTGTGCCTTGGCTTTTGGGGAGCAGCATCAGGGAGGCCCCCCCCACCTCCCCATTAAACAGTGCTTTGGTTTCTCCTTTCCTTTTTTCCATCCCTAGAAAAAGCTGACCCCGCGGGCTCGTGTGCCTGCACGTGTGCATGTGCTGGGCTTGGGGTTTTTTCCAGGCACTTTTTCCTAAAGCAGATCCAGATGTGTGCAGCTGCTGTCCCTGGAGGAGCACCCCCCCATCAGCCAAATTGCAGGCCACTCCAGTAGATGCAAAAGAAAACATGTTTATTTTTATCAGCTTCATAGGAAGTAACATGAAGCAGGAGGGCGGCAGGGGCAAAGCTCGGGAGGGGAGGAGATGGAGATAAAACAAACGCCCCCTCTGTGCCGCCCACAGCCCAGGAGGCATTGCTTAAATCCAGGAACATTCTCATCTGGAAAGAGATGAAGATCAACAGAATAAGGAAAAAGTACCATTCCAGAATGACAGGGCTGATAAATGCCATGTGGAAGAGCAGAAAGGGGGGGCCACATCCTGGCTCTGTGCACGGCTCTCCGGCACACACACATCCATGCACAGCCACTCCCTGTCACTGCCAGCCCACTGCTCCCCCCTGATCCCACCACAGCTGGCTGGGGGCCCCCTTTATCCCCGTTTTGTTCAGGTCTTGCTCTCTGGGGCTTGACCTTTCACTTCCTGGCACACTTAGGCTGTGCTGACGGCCCTTTGGGCTGAGCTTTGCTCTCCTTGGTGGTGGCAGGTAGGGACCAACTTGCAAAATCTTCTCCCCAGAACTCACAGGTGAGAAGCTGAGGGCATCATTGGCAGCATACGCTGGGGGCTGGCTGGTGTCCCTGCTGCCCTGTGGAGGACCCCTGTGCCCCCCAGACCCAGCCAACCCCTGGCTCAGCCAGCACCTTGGCATTATCATCAGGGCTGGGCTTGGAGCTGTGATCTGGGTGGGAAAGCCTTTGTGCCCTCTGCCAGAGGTAGAGAAATGCTGAGTGAGGGGGGATTCAGTATCCCTGGGGTCCCCCCTGAGCACCTCGTCCTGCCTCTCTTTGGCAGCACCCGCTCACATCAACCAGCTCTTGTCTCCTGCCCTGAAGCTCCGTGTTTGGCCAGAGGGGGTTGAGCACTGGAGGGAATGGGAGGCGCTGGGCTGGGATGGGGCACAGATCTCACCCACCGTCTTTCCCCCTCCCATGGCCAACGTTCATGGCAGGTTTTGCTCTTCAGACACCCAGCTAGAGAGACCCTCCCCAACACCACCAGAACCCTTACAGGCCTTGCGCCATCAACCTCATCTTCTCTGGGGGGGTGACAGGTCCCCAAGGCAGCCGAGCCCTGAGCTCTCCCAGGGGAGTCCTCTCACATCTCTGCCACTTTGTCCCAGGAAAGAGGTCGCAGTGCCTCCCCACTGTCTGAGGGGATGCTCAGCGACTTCCAGGGGGACCAGATTTCACCTGGCTGGACTCTGGTGCCAGAACTCAGCCTTCCCTGCCCCTTGCCATGGAGAAGCTGCCCTGGTGCAGGGATGTCGGAGCGAGGGCTGCTCAGGGCCAGCACCATCAGACAGAGGGATAAAAGGGAAACCCATGTGCTGACCTTGGACCAGCTTAGGGGAAGGGAGGGACAAAACCACCCGCCTGGCTCTGAGCTCTTTGCCAGGCTGCGGCGCTGATTATTTTCCATAGCTGAAGTTGTCTCTAATTGTGAGTGTGTCTGAAGCAGCCCCAGCGTGACCCACAGACATGAGTGTGCACGGTCTGATGTAGCTCCGTGTCTTTTCCTGTTCCTGCTGCAGATCCTGTTCATGTTCGTGTTCCCCGGCGCTTCCGTGCTGGTTTTATACCTGCGTTCCGTGTATATGGGTGTAAACTTGGTTTTTTTTTTCTTTTTTGTAGGTTTTTAGTATGTTTGTAACCAGACAAAATGGTGTTATTAAACTGAAACTTGTATCTTCAGTGGATAAATCAATCAAACTCCCTCCAGCTCTGCTTGGTTTCTTTCTGATGGGGTGGCTGGAAGGTCGGGGGGTGTCGGGGGACTGTCCCATGGCCCTGTGGGTGTGGGGGTTCCTGCTCACTCTGAGGGAGATTTTTGGCTGGAAAGCAGCAGCAAAAGGAGTGGAAGTGCCCACCAAGGGTGGTAGAGGTGGCTGGAGGCGTCTTGGCAGTGCACTCAGGTGGGGAGGGAAGGGTTTGCCCATTCTCCAGGCTCTTCACTCGGCTTCCATGTATGTTGTGCAAACCAGCGGGGGCTCTCCCTGGATCAGGAGCTATTCCTGTGCCTTTGGCACCCCAGCCAGTCCGAAATGCTCGCTGATGGCCACAACATGCAGCAACCACGACCACCAAGGACTGTGAGCCTGTTCCCAGCCTGTGAAAATAACAAACAGTTCCCTGAGCAGCGGCAGCCCAGTGTTCTGCATCTCAGTCCCTGGTGGCTCCTCCTGTGCCTCTCACTGAGGCTGGATCACGTTGCAGGGGGATGGGTTCAAGAAGGGTTGGGTCACTTTGTGGTTTCCCCCCATGGGTCTTTCCAGCTCCTTCGTTTGCAAAACAGGCCCTCTGGAGTTCAGTTGACACTGGCCAACCTTTCCAAAGCTCTTGGCAGAGGATGGGTGGACAAACAGACAGACTCATGCTATGGTCCCATAAGCTCCATTGCGTGGGATACAAGCCTTGGAAAACAAATTCAAGCAATCCTGTTAATTGTGCTCGTCTTTACCCCGAGCACAGAACAGTCTTTCAGGGATGGGAAAACCCATCCCACCAGAGTCGTAGAAAATACCAGCACCTGGCCACAAGCAATTTTAAGGGGAGCAATCCCAGTTTTGGACTGAGGCTGTGGGGAAACAATTCTGAAAGAGAGGAGGGCAGAGACTGGTGCCTTGGAGACTGCTCAGGGGTCTTGGGGAGCCTGGTGTCAACTTCCCCTGTTGGGCTGAGGGCAACAATGCTGTTCTCCAGCCCTGCATTTTGGACAAAACAGCAGTTGAGTGGTGTAGTTTTAGCATGGGCAGGCACTTGAGCTACTCTGGAGTCCCCAAGCCACAATTATAAGGGTGGCCTTGCAAAGGGAATCTTTTTCTTTCCCTACAGCTTCACAAAACTGAGCCCAACCAGCCATGGCCACAGAGAAGGGATCCAGAGACCTACTCATGTGGGGAGGGGAATAACTGCCTGGTTCAATCTGTCTTCTCCTGCTGTGTCTTTTCTTGTGGGGTGAAAAACCACTTGGTGTTGTTAATGTGATTAATAAGCCATCCTCAGAGTCTCTGCCACATCCTGTACGCGCTTCCAGGCGGAAGTGAACAGTCAGCAAAGCCTGCACACTGCTCTGCTCCAGATGGGAAACATCGGCTGGGAAACCACGAGCAAAAAGACTCAGCTCTGGAGTGAGGAGGCTGCAGTGGGCACCCGAAGCTCTCAGACCTTTGCACGCTGAGCTGAGAGTAGCCAGGACCAGCAGTGGCCAGAGGGTGCTAAAATGGGGCTGTTTTTTCCAACAGCTCGTTGAAAAGGAGCAGAGAATTTCAGCATTACCTTGCAGGGAGAAAATATGTACACAGCCCTTCACTTTGTACTAATATTTACCCCCAGATCCTGTCACGTCAGGGTGGCTGTGACGATCACGCCGTGACCCAGACCCTGTGGCCTCGCCAGGGCTCTGCAAGTGCTGGTGGAAAAGGAGAGGGTGGGAGGCTGAGGCTCACACCACACCAGAAAACTGGCCCAGGGGCTGGGACAATGGGCTCACACCCTCATCGTCCTGTGCTCGTGGAGTGCTAAACCCACCCTGTTCCCAAGCCCGGGGATGCTGCTCTCCAGGAGCCAGCCTTTGCCCAAGGGAGCTGGTGGAGATCCAGCTCTGAGAAAGCACCTTGGTGGCCCCAGTGATGTTCTGTGAGCTGGGAGATGGAGGGAAGGAGGAATTTGATAGCTGAGGCATGGCACAGGGTGTGCTCTTGGCCCAGTTGCCATGCTCCAGCTCCAGGAAAGCCTCTCCATCCACACCGCTGGCCCCAGGGTCCAGTGCTCCTGCCCAATGCCTGTCACAAGCTGGGGGAATGATGGCTCCACCATCCCAGTGCCGGTGTGGGATCAGAGGTGACACATCTGCACCGTGTGTCTGTTTCCTGCTGGCACCTGGTGACAGCTGAGGGGGGGCCGGGAGGTCACTGTGAGGGACAGGCAGAAACACAGCTGCAGGGGGGAGATTAAGGAATATGCAATAACTGCAGTGCAGTTGTTAATATGGCTGTTGAAATTCCTATGAAACCCCATCCCATGGAAGCTGGCAGTAAGGAGAGCTCCCATGGGTGTGGGGTGGCACAGCATGAGAAGCCTTGGGAGACAGAGCTTGCAGATTCCCAGCTTGAAGGACACCTCCCTTCTTCCTCTCGGTTATCTGCACCAGGATAAGAACCAGGAGCTCCAGGCTTTACTGTGTGAACACGGCCACCCTCACCAGTGTGGCGGCTTTGGTGTCTCCTTGCTGTGAACAAAGCCCCCAGGGACAAGAAAAAAGGCAGGAAAATACCCTCGCAGCCCGGGGGGGCTGACACTGAGCAGGAGCCAGCCCTTCCTTCCGCGCCCGGCTCCTCTTCAGCTGCGCCGGCTGATATGGTTTATCTGAGCAGCGCTGAATGTAAACGCTGTCAGCGCCGGCCGGGATTAATTCCCGGGAGTTTGGCAGCCGAGATGAAATAACAGCGCCGCAGGGGGGGGGAGAAAGGGGGGAAGTGCACATCTCAGACTGAAAAATCCTCCCGGTTAATTTACAGCCGGGTTTCTCTTCTCCCAGGCGCTCGTGAGAGAGAGCAAAGCCGGGGGCAGAGGGAGGATGGGGAGAGCACCAGGAGCAGCTGGAGGGCTGCTGTGGCAAAGGGTGGGATCCCAGGGAGCGGGGAGGATTGTGAAACCACACCTTCCCCGCGGGCAGGAGCCGATCCCATGGTGCCGGGGACACGGCGGGGGTGGGGGTCACGGCCCGCAGCCCCCAGCCCAACCCAATCACCCCCAGGACCCCCCGGGTGCCGCTGGGGGAAGCAGCGCCGGAGGCACCGGAATGCTCCCGGACACCCGAACCTCGGGAGGCAGCACCGGGCCCGGACAGGAGCCCCCTCGGCTCCCCTCTGGCCTGGGGGGCCACTCCCAGCCCTTCTCTCTGGGATGAACACCCACTGCCCCCTCCTTGGGGAACAAACCACAGAAAAACACATTCCCGTTGAATATCCCCATCTGTCACTAAACAGCAAGAGATCACCCAAGGACTTCGCTGGTGGGGAGATTCCCAGCCTGAAATAGGTGGGACTTCTAGACTTCTACTGCTGTTTATTACAAATCCTTTTCATTAATTGAGAAATGTATTTTCTTTAAGGGAAAGCTTTGGAAAACTGCCCCACAGACACTGTTGTTTCGAGGTGGATGTTCCAAACAGATCCTGAAATAAAATAATCATTGGGCTCTGCCACACTGCTATGGTTTATATTTATACAGCAGAGGGATTTGGTTTGAGGATACTTTTCTAAGGAATAGTGTGGTTTTCATTTACTTTCTTTGGATATTTAAGTAAATAACCACAAATGCTTTCACTTATTTTCATTGTTTCCTTGATAGAGGATTGGCTGGACTAAAAGCCCAGCAGTGCACGGGCAGATAAATTGATTTATTTTGAACTTAGGAAAGCCCATGCCCCATCTGTCTGTCAAGAGCTTTGCAGCCAGCAAATTATGATTATACTCAGGACTGAATATATTTTTATATATTTTATATCTACCAACATAAAATGTAGTCCCTGGCCTGCATCTGCCAGGGCACTGGGTGAGATATGCACCAGGTCGAGAGGTGAAGAGAGGGTGAAAAATGCAGGAAGCAGGTCCTGGAACTGGTACTGTCACATTTGGGAACCTGATTTAAAAATAATCCTCATGGTGGTGGCTGAGTAGGAGGTCAGTGAGACAGTGGTGGTTCCCTGCTACAGGAAAATCTCCCTGTGCCATGGTTCCCTTTTGGATCAGGGGCTGGCAGAGGGTTTGGGGTGATAAGACAAAGGGTTACCTGCAGGGTTGGGGTGTCTGCAGAGGGGTTGTGCCTACAGGTACTGGGGTGCTTTTGAGAGAAGGGGTTCTAGCAGACATGTGGGGGCTGCTAATGATGCACAGGGGGAGTGTCTGCCTTGGCAGTCCAGCCGTGCTCTCTACCAAGCCCCCATCTCCCCTGGGATGTTGGAGCCCCCCTGGCCCCCCAGCCAAGAGGGGCTGGAGGCTGATGGAGCTGTGCTTCCCACCCCAGCTCAGCTGCTGGCTGCAGCTTGGCAGGCGTGGGACCTCTCTGGGCACGCCCGCAGGTAAACCCCTCGCTGCAGCCTCTGCTCGCCGGCCGTGGACCCGCCGAGCCCCGCACACCGGCAGGCTCGGCTGAAGGAGCCCTGGGAATGCTGAATAAATAGCAGCGGGCGAGGAGGAGGATCGCTTCTCAAAGGTCAGCGCTTCCTCCGCGCTGCTGTGAACTCGCCCGCCTGGATCCCTCCTCCTCTCCAGGGCAGCATCCTCTGCCCCAGCCCCGCTCCCAGCGGCTCCCGCCGACCGAGCCCCAGAGCCGGGGGCAGAAACAGGTCCCCACCAAGCCAAGCTATTCCCAGCTTTATCTGACTGGGCAGTCACTAGAAGGAAAATTCCCAAGGCTGGACTATCCTAGGTTATTTCACAGAGTCACAGAAACGCAGAATTTGCTGAGTTGAGGGAGCAGGCAGCTCCCAGCCTCCTGCCATTTCCTGCTCCACTAAATCACTCCAGAGTCCTCCCAAGTGTTTATTCTTCGAGAAAGCAATAAAAGAGGAGGAAACCCCAGAAGACAAACTCCCACCAGCCTGCCTTTGATTACACTTGATATTGTTTTATTTCTTAATGCTTTCCCACTGCAGGCTGGCCGAGGAGGGGAGGAGGGAGGGCCAGAGGGCAGGAGGAGACAGTGCTTGAAAGGGGTAAATATACCAATTTTCCCACTGATATCTGTGGCTTAGGGCAGCGCCGTCAGGATCTGAGGGTATCAGTGACTCTGAGGATGGTGTTGGGGTCCCCCAGTTGCCCAGGCTGTGAACTTGGGGTGAGCAGGAGCATCCCCATCTCTGCTGGGGTGGCAGGGCCTGGGGGCTGCTGCAGAGCACGGCACGGGTGGGTGCCATGTCCCACCCCTGATGGCTGAGGCAGAGGAGCAGCAGGGACACGCAGGTGACAATGACACCACAAGCTCCATCTGCCACACGGCCGGGTGACACCGCCGCCACCAACTCTGTGGTGCTGGTGGGACGCCCTTGGAGGAGCTTTTCCGTGTGCTCTGCCCCCCCAGAGCCAGAGCTGAGCTCCCAGTTTGCCCGACAGGAAAAACGTCTCCTGTCTTTGCACGAAGCACCAAGACCCGCGTTGTCCCCGGGGTTCCTCGTGTCATCAGGAGCTGGGCAGGGGTGACAGCAGTGACACTGGGGGGTGACAGCAGTGACACTCGGGGGTGACAGCAGTGACACTCGGGGGTGACAGCAGTGACACGCGGCGCGGCACCAGCAGACACTGCTGGGAAGGAGGTGAGAGGGAAGAGAAGGCAGAGGCTGAGCATCCCCTGCTGCTGCCGGAGCAGCTCCCGGCCCGCTCGGAGCGCGGCTCGGCCTGGCCTCTGCCGTTCGCAGCGGGAACAGCAGCGCGGCGCATCCAGCGGCGGGGCCGGGAGCCCGCACGGCCCCCGCAGGGGCTCTGCTGCCTGCCAGAGGGCCCCGGGGGATGGTGGCAGCGGCGACACGCATTTGTAACCCTGACAGAGGTGAGACAGCACGGGAGCGGGGCACGGAGGGTCCTGAGCGGTGGTGAGGGATGGGGCAAGGCGTGTCCCCTCCGTGCAGGTTTTTTCCCCCAGGTTGTCCTGAGAGAGCAGGGGATGAAGGGATGTGGGGAGCAGGTGTCTGAAGGGGCTGTGGGGACACAAACCAAACCCATCTGCCTTCGTGTGGGAGCGACTCAAGACAACCAGAGGGGTCTCACATCCATACGGGGGCTCCTAAAAAGCCAATAATGGGGAAAAGAATCCTGGAGAACCTGGATGTTTAAGGAAGAAGTTGGAAAGATGAGAAAACCTTGGACTGCAACCTAGGGATGGGAGTGTGGAGTTTTTACAACACAAAAACTCTGAAGCTGTGGAAACTGGGATCTTTTGTCCCAAGAATCCTTGTGAAAAGTCACTGGAGCTGATGCAAAGCTCCTGGAGCTCCTCCACAACACCATTCTCCCAGTTCCAGCACATCCCATAATACTGGCCCTTTCCACTTGTGTCCACCAGCCAGGGCTGGAGGTTTCTGGTGAGGGGGAAGATCAAACCCACAGGATGCAGAGATCCTTTTGCACAGGGAGCAGGAGCCTCTCGGCCCCACCAGCTCTCCCAAAACATGACAAGCAGGTTGATGCCACATGTCACAGCCTCACTGGCACCGGGGTTTGTTCAGCAGCATCCCTGGGAAGAAAATCTAGCTGCCATGCCTTCTTACAACATACCTGAATAGCAAAACAATCATAGAATGGTTTGGGCTGGGACCACAAACCTCATCTGCTGCTACAGAGTACAAGGCCAAGGAAAGTGGAACTCAGTTTGCCCCTAAAAATCCTCTTTTAAATCCCCTGAAACCTTCCCTGCTGTGGTTTCTAGAGAAGCCTGATGCCGCTCAGATCTCCTGCAATGCTCCTCCACACCCAGGGACAGGACCTGTCCCAGCAGCAGCCCCGTCCCAGCCTTGGGTGGGCAGTGAGCAGCAGGACCTTGCTGGCTCTGGGCTGCTGGGGACAGATCCCGCCCTGGAGGGTTTCATGGCATAAGAGGGAGGGATATCTCCTGCTGAGATATCCCACCCCTGGGCCCGGCACAGCACTCTGGGGCTTCCAGCACCCTGCACAGGATGGTCTCCCAACACTGGGATACCCTCCCTGCTTTCCTTGGAATACAGACCACCCAGAACACTTCTGGCCAGGCTGTGGAGCCGTTTGCTCCAAAAAAGGGAAGTGCTCAGCAGCGTGTCTCCCCAGCAGTGACGCAACACCCTGCCGTTGCCGCCTTGGGGTTTTTCGGTCATTTCTTTTGCTTCCTTATTGCTCAATCCTCAGCAGGGTTGGCACAGGTGGCAGTCACCCTCCTCTCTTCCCCTCTGTGGGCTTTGCCATCCCACCTGGCTCCTCCACGGAAAGACACATTCCACAGGACACAAGCTTGGAGCAGGATGCCCAAGGCAGGGCCACAGCAGTGGCCGTTTTTGTCAGTCACTGTTTATCCCACCCAAAGGTAGTTCTGTCCCTTTCCCAATGCAGGGAGAAGAGCTGGCACCTTGGCACAGGTCCCTGCTTGCCACCTGCACCTCACCCTTTGCTCACCCCTGAGTCACGGGCAGGGAACACCCCCAGCACTGCCCAAGTCGGGGTGTCTGTGCCCAGACACTCACACACCACCTGCTGGGCTCTCCCTTCTCCACCCGCCTCAAACCACAGCTTCAAAGGAGCCGGCAGGAACCAAAAGCTTCCTCCACCCTCCTCTCTACCAGGAACCGGGAGCAGATTTGCTGAGTGTGAAGCTGTGGAAGGTGGAGGGCTGATGTGAGAGCACGAGCCCAGCGCCCTGACAGGCATCACTGAACCCAAGCTGCACCACCCAAGGCCAGGTTTAGCACAGCAGGTGTGCAGGTGAAAGAAACACAAAGAGAAATTGTAGTTTTGGATAGCAAGGTATAAAATTCCTGGTCCTGCCTGGTCCCAGCTGTAAATTCAGCTGGTGCTTGCCTGGAACCTGTAGCCAGTTGTGAATCAAGAATTTATTTTGTGGCAAAATCCAGAGCATATCGTCCTGTACAGACCCCTCAGCAATATTGCTGTGCCAAACCCAATCCGCCAAGGTCTCTCCTCAGCCCCCACATCCTGCCAGCACCGAGTCTCCCCCTCAGGGATGGAGAGGAGCTGAATGTGAGGCTGTTGTGGAAGAACAACCCAATGCTGACGGTGATGGAGCAGGTGCAGCTCCCGAGGGCTGAGCTCTGGCAGCCCCAGGATGAGTCAGGCTGAGAAAGCCGACAGGACCGGCCCTGCGGCCGCTGCCCAGCCCGGCCGTGCATCACCTCGGCCAGTGGGACATGCCTGGACCTGCAGAGCCCTCGGGGCTGTGCCAGCCTGCACCGTGCCTGCCACGCTGCCTGGCACCCCAGAGTGCCCATTGCTTGGATGTGGGGCCAGGGGGCCATGCGTTAGAGTCCTAATGGTGGCCAATTCTACTAGTGATTGGTTCTAATAATGACCGGTCCTAATACTGAGCAGTTCTTATAGTGACCAGTCCTAATGTCACTGGTTGTAATAGTGATCAGTCCTAAGAGTGGCTGATCCTAACAGTGACCAGTCCTGATGGTGACCTGTCCTAATGGTGACCAGTCCCAATGGTGACTGGTTGTAATAGTGATCAGCCCTAAGAGTGGCTGATCCTAACACTGACCAGTCCTGATGGAGACCAGTTCTTATACTGAGCAGTCCTAATTGCGGCCATTTGTAGTAATGACCGCTCCTAACAGTCACGAGTCCTGATAGTAACAGGTCCTAATAGCGGCCAGTTCTAATAGACCAGTCCTTATGGTGACTGGCTGTAATAGCGTCCAGTGCTAATAGTGGCCAGTTCTTACAGTGGCTGGTGCCGATAGCGCCCAGCTGACAGTGCCGGTACCGGCGGTGCCGGCTCGCAGCTCCCGGACCGCGGGGCAGAGAGCCGGGGCGGCCGCAGGGGCTGATCCCCCACGGGGACTCCCCACAGATGGGGCCGGTGCCCGAGGGGGCTGCGGGACAACTCGCGTGGGGCGTGGGCGGGCCCGGGAGGAGACCCCGCCCCAAGCCACGCCCTGGACACGCCCCCTCCGGGGCACGCCCCCGGGCACACCCGGCCCAGGTGGCGGCGGCGGCGGCTGCCGCGGGACCGGCACCGGCACCGGGAGTGGCACCGGGGCAGGACCGGGACCGGGCCGAGGTGAGCGGGGCCGGGCAGGGGAGCAGAGCGGGGCGGGGGTCCCGGTGCCTCCGCGCCGCTTCGCTCCGTGACCGCCCGGTTTGTTGCTGCTTTGTGAGCGCCGCGTCCCGCCAGCTTCCTCCTCCGCCCCGCGCCTCCTGCCCGGCCCGGCTCGGCCCCGGCCCCGCTGGGCTCTCTGGGCGCTGCCCCTGCCCACACCGGACCCTTTTGCGGGGCGGGGGCCGCGGCGCGGATCCCCCAGCCCGGGGCCGTGCCCCGCGCCCTGCCCGGCGCCTCCAGGGCGGGCACCCGGACGGATGGCGGGGGCCGGGCTCTTCCTCCTCCTCCTCTCCATCACAGGGGGAAGTAGGTGCGTGTCCCGGCGGGGTGACCCGGTCGGAGGCAGAACCCTGCCCGCTCCCTGGCCGAGGCAGGGAGGAAAGCTCTAACCTACTTTCTGGCGCCGATGGCCCGATAACCAGGCGGGCGGGTGGTTTTTGTGTTTGCTGCTTTTCCCCCTCCCCAGGTGAGCGGGGCTGGCCGCGCCCTTCAGGAGCGGCGAGGGCAGGAGGGCAGCGGGGGGTGCCGAGTCCCTGACCCCGAGCATCCTCCCGCCCGCCGGGCCTTTGTTGTTGTAGCTGGTTTGAGGTTTGGTGAAGGGCTCTGGGACGCTCGCACGTGCTGCCTGGAGTGGCGAGTGCTGCCCCCAGCCCTTCGCAGGCGAACAAAACCCTTACAGGGCAGGGGGGTCGGGTCATCCTCCGTCCGTGTGTACATCCCGCCGGGAGTAGAGGGATGCTATGAGTGAATATTTTACTCAGATTTTTGCTGTTGGTCCTCCAGGTTTGGAACAGAGGGGTGAGGCTGAGCTCTGCCCCATCCTGCCCTGCCTTGCTGCCAGGCCAGCAGGACTGGGCAGAGACCGTCCTTTCAGGCTACCTATGGGCAGGTTGTGGTGCCCACGGTGATCTGAGACCCTGCAGTTCTCACTCAGCCCCCCAGGCCCACGTTCTGCAGGGGGAAGGCGACCTGAGAGGCTGCATTGTCCCTGCGGGTCAATGTCCCCGCTGGGTCCCTGTGGCAAGAGGAAGCGTCCGCCTTCTCCCCGAGCGTGGCGTCATCCTCCTCACCACGAGGAGCCAGGACATTCTCCTGCTTGCACTCCCAGTCCCTGGATGGTTGCTCCTGGGGATTTCCAGGGTGATCTCCTCATAGTGCTGCTGTCCTGGGCACACAGCCTCCAACCCAGCTGGGGGAATGGGGAGTGCAGCCCACCACAGTGCCATGGCTGTCCTGAGCAAGGAAACGCTGCCCACTCAGCTCATTCCATTGTGCCCTCTGAAGCAGCATCCTTTGGCTCCTGCCTTTTTCCCAAGTGGGAAATAACCAGCTTGGAATTGTCCCACCTGCAAAATGAGCTGGAGGGTTCAACTGCAGCTGAGCCTGGGAAAACCAGAGCTGCCTCTGCCTGTGCCACCCTGGTCCCATGTGATTCCCGGGGCTCCCAGCTGCTGCCCCTGGGCTCTGCCCTTCCCAGCTCCTTTGCAGTTAATGGGGTGATCGGCACCTTTTGTTGCTTGCTCATGTGGGGGGCAGCTCCTGCCAGCGCAGATAAAGCAGGTGACCATCTAGCACTTCCCTGTCGTGGGGGTTCTCGGGCCCGGCTGCAGCTGCACTGAGGCACCTGGAGGTGCTGCAAGCCCCGGAGTGAGAAAGGGCAAACCACAGAGTGGGGTTTGACACCACAGCAGAGCCTTGATGTAAATTCTGTGAGCCGGGTCGAGCTCGCTGTTGGCTCTCGATGCACGTGTGGGTGCTCAGCGTGTGAGAGCGGCGCTGATGGAGCGGGGCTGTAGGAACAATAGACGCCTTTGGATGCTGGGGATGCCGAGCATGGAGGCATGAATCCGGCGCACGGAGGCATGAATCCGGCGGGGAAGGGACTGCCTGGGTTGCCTCAGGGGGAATGCACTCACTGGGATGCGCTGGGAAACCTGGGGAATGTGGGCTGTGTTTGGGCTGGGATGAAAGACATGTGGCTGTCCTCTGGGCCCGTGTTTTGATCTTGGAGGCTGCTCCTGTTTCGCTCTTACAGTGAAGCTGAGGGATCCCCCAAACACATCCTTATTCCTTCTCTTAGGTTGTTCTTGAGCTGAAAACAGCCCTTGGGACAAGCCAGGAATCCGAACAGAGCCCATTATCAAAGGAAGTAGGAGACAGGTGATGGAGAACCAGCTGGTGGGGGAGTTGCAGAGCTGCCCAGACCAACATGGGGCTCATGAGGCATTTCCACATTTCCCGTGGGCATTGGGAGTCCTGCAGGGACCTGACCTGGAGGAGCAAGTGCAGGCCTGGTGCTGTCAGAGCCTCAGCACTGAAGGAGTCAGTTAGTGAAAGCTGAAAATTAATTACTTAAATTTCTATGAGCCCACAAGTGATGGGATCATGAACTCTCCTCCTCTTGAGGAGCTTTTTACCTAATGACTTTTGGTTTCTGCTGTCCTGCCGGGCTGTGAGATGTCTGATAACACAACAAGCTCCCAGCGGGGGTAGGCACAGTCCCTTTTAATTACAGGGATCCAGGAGTTATGGTCATTTGGGAGCGTGCAGTGCTTTGAGTTATGATCATTTCCTGGCCTCCAAGTCGGCCTGGAGAGCTCTGTGTGTGCTGGTGGCTACGGAGGAAACCCCAGGCACTGGTTTTCCCACTTATTCCCTATTACTACAAAAAAAAACCCAAAAAAANAACAAAACAAAAAAAAAACAAACAAACAAAAAAAAACACCAAAAAACCCACACCAAAAAAGGAGTTGTTTCATGGTTGCTCTCATAATGAGACATTTAATATGGAGAATGGACCCAGGGAGGACCAGCCCTGCCCTCTGCTTGCCCACCACACAGGACCCCGTGTCCCTCTCGTCCTTGGGGACTCGCACTGCGGGGTGCTGGTCATGTTAGCTGAGCACAGGACAGGGGCAACCCCCAAATACCTGCTCTGGGAGGGCAGGAGAGCAAATATTTATGGGATTTGCATGTGAGGGCTTCCTCCTCCACCCTCGTCCTCCAGGAACTTAAAACTGGGAGAGCTGTGTGGGTTTCAATGGAAAAGGAACCAGCTCCCTGCCTGTGGAGCAGCAGCAGGGTGAGGAGGCAGGGAGCCTCCGTGTATTGCAGTGCCTCAGTTTCCCCACTTATGAAATGCCACAAAAGAGTCAGAAAGCACAGAGGTGTCCAGTGAAACCACAACTTGTCACCTCGGGGACAGTTTGTGCAGCCACAAGAGCAGGGTTGATGCTGTGGCTGTGCCTTGGGGGTGGGGGTGTGCAGGAATAAACCAGCCCACTTGATGCTGTGCTGCCAGAGGCTGCAGTGGGACAGAAGGGAGCAGGGCAGTGCCCAGGGATGCTCCTTGGCCTTTCTCCAAGCTGCTGACATTGGGTGGGAGGAAGAAACCCACCAGTGTGGAGGGCACATGGTCTGTGTGCTAAATGTCCAGCCCTGTGAGGAGCCATTCAGATGGGTGGTGTGTGGTCACTCAGTGGATGCTCCTGCCTCATGGCCATCCCTCAGGACCATCCCTCCCATCTGCAGGCACCTTTCTCAGCTGCTGCAGCTCCCAGGGCAATGAAGCCCTTCTTCGAGCAGCCTCTGTTGGCTTGTGTTTTATTGATTTAATGCTTAAAAGTAATATTTCCTGATGTAATTCCTCTGGTCTGACAGACCCACTTGGGGCAGAAGAGATGTGGCCGGTGTCCCCCAAGATGCCCAGTGTGCCAGTGCCCCCTCCCATGCCATGGGGCTGGCTTCACTGCCTGTGTGTCATGCTGCAGCTTGTGCTGGGGCTCTGGTATGGTTATTCCTGTAATTTGCCAGCCTGCAGGAATGCCAGGCAGGGCTGGGAGTGCCCTCCTGTTATGTGTGAGCCCAAAGGCCGCACTCTGTGCCCGTGGGCAGCCACTGAGAACCCCCAACCCTTGGTGTCGGCGTGTCCTGCCCAGCCTCAGCTCCTCCATGGAATGAGCAGGGACGTGTCACCAGGGCTGTGCTGTTGTCATTCGGCTTTTCCAAGGGTGATCCCGTAACGAGAGGTACAAGAGTCACGTCTTGTACGTGGTGACTTAACCCAGCCCAAGCTGTCCTGGGGAGGATGTGGAGTTGGCTCCTTCAAAAGCAGCATCTCCAGCCCCTGTGCTGAGCTGCGTGGCTTCCCTGTGCGTGCAGCCTCCCAGGGGTGGGATGGCAGGCAGAAGGAGGGTGGAGATGGCTGAGAAGACCCCATCTCCTGCTCTTGGCAGCTGAGAGGCTGCAAAGTGCCTGCCTGGCACGGGTCCACGGAGATGCTGTGGTGGGAAGAGCATCACATTCCACAGGTACCAGTGAACGTAGGGTTCCCTGTGCCAGGCTTGCACCGTGTTGGGTGGGGATGAGCTGTTCCCAGCCAGGCTCTCCTCTGCAGGGTGTGGGTCTGGGTGCTTCAGGCCTCCTGCAATCAGGAGTGAAAGGAAGGAAGCCGAGGAGTGGCCCACCCACGCTCAGCTGCTGCTGCTTGGGAGGAGGGAGGAGCAGCTTCCCCCACTTGTCCTGGGGCCTGGGAGCACTGAGACTTGGGGTGTCTGGGGGACAGCCTCCAGCCCCCTCCCAGCAGAGGTGTCACCATCCACAGCCCAAAGGGACACCACAAGGTCCTTTTTCCCTCTCCTCAGGGAGCTGCTGGCCCTGGAATGGGAAGGAAGGAGGCTGCTGGTGTCCACCCAGGGCTCCCCCTTAGCACAGGGGCTGTCAGGGTGACCAGCACTCTGTACAAGCCTTGGAATGGCTGTGTTGAGATAAGGAGTCTGCTCCCAGAGATAGGGAGCTGCAGCCAAGGGAGCTTATCCTGCCTCCAGCCCAGTGCTCATCCTGTCCTTGGGATGAGCCAAATTCCTGCACAGGGCTGAGTGCCACCTCCCACTGCTGCATCCCACATCCCACACAGTGGTCATGGGGACGGTCAGAGCTCAGGGCAAGGGAACCCTCTGTAAATATGGGGCATTTCTGCCAGCCCTGTGCTGCTCTGGGTGGCTTGGTGTGCCCTGAAACAGGCAGCAGGGCGCTCAGGAAGTCTGCAAGCTCAGCCAGAGCCCTGTCACCACGAGCTGCTGGGAGAATGAGTGTTCAGCAGAAGAGCCAGAGGGAGGAGTGTCCCCTCCAGCCCCACTGACCTTTCATACAAAGAATTTGCTTCGAAGAGGGAAGTGGGAGTGAACTCAGTAGTGACCTGCAGCATGGGGATGGCAGGCACATGGCCTGCAGGCCCCTTCCCTTGGGTAAATACCGACCTGGGACCCCTCAGCCCCTTCCAGAAGGTGCAGCCAGGGCTGAAACACTTGCACACTGTGTTTAAGCCGAGCTAATAAGGAATTGGAGTAGATTTGAGTAATTAATCAGTTCTTAGATAAAAGCAAGTTAAATCAATCCTAGTAGGCTGGGGAAAAACAAAAAAGAGCTTTCCTTGTGTGTGCTGTGACCCTGCCTGTGGAGCAGCCACATTCACCGGTGGATCTGCTGTTCTTCCCTCTCTCCCAGGACAGCCTTTGGCCCTTTGCTCTCCCCGAAGCCGTCGAGGCCACTCAAAGTCTCCCTGTGCACGTTCCCTCATGTGGCTTGAGCCTGAGGAAGGGGCCAGTGGGCTGAGGGTCTCCTTGTGCAGCCACAGCCCCCCCAGCAGCACCCACCACGCTGGTGTGCCTTGGCGGGAAGCAGAGGGTGGGTTTGCACAGTGCTGCCCGGTTGGGGTTGTGCTGTGAGGGTGCACGGACCCCAGGGAAGTGGGGAGATGTGGGGTGGGTGGCCAGGGGCACAGAGGGACCCCAGCAGGTTGGGAAGCCTTTGGGTGTCAGCACTTGCTCTCCTGGGGTGGATGGGGGTTGTTACACTGGTAAAAAATTAACGTGGGAAATGAGCTGTGGCCGGGATGTGGGAAATCCTCCACGTGGCTTTTTCCACCCGCTCCCAGGCAGTACAGGCAAATGTATGCCGATAGGGATGGCGTCACCCAGGACTGCCGGGGAGCCCAGGGCCACATTCCTGGCCCTTGCAGCGGGGAGGGCCAGCCCAGGCTGCAGTGTGCAGTGGTGTCAGTGGCCCCGTGTCCGTCCCCGCGGGCAGCGCTTATCAGCGGGCCCAGCGCACTCCCCCCGCCCTGCCGTGCTCCATCTCCCCCGCCGCTTCCCTTGCTTCCCTTCCTCCTGGGGCGTGCCCCGTTCCCGGCTCGCCCGGCCTCAGCAAACCTGCTGCCATTGCCCAATGGCCTTCCCCACGGAGGAAGATGGGAGAGGATGTTCTAATGGTGGCGTGGGTGAGGTGTGTGCTGGCTGCCTGCACGCCCCGGGGATCAGATGGGATCTCAGCACTCGTCTCTACCCCATTTTCCTACTCCAACCATCATGGAGCTGCCCCTGTGGGAGTCCATGCTGACCGTGTGGCTCAATGATAAGGGTAACCATAACCTCTGAAGCACTGAGGGCCACTCTCAAGACTCAGAGAGAAATCCTGCATCTCACAGTTTTGTCATCCAGCTCTGTTGTGACAGGGTTGGGACATGTGGGAAAGAAATTGAGTGATATTTTTTTTTTCCCCTCCAATAATATGTTTTTATTTCAAGAGCTGTTTGTGCTTTGGCTCCTTTTGTCCAGACCTGAAACTTGAGACTGCAAAACGGTAAAAAGCTTTTTGAAAGGGAGGAGAAGCTGAGAAGGTGCTGGGTCTCTGCTCGGGTGTGAGTCCACAGGAGCTTGATGCTCAGAGCAGTTGCACAAACTGAGTTTCCTATCCAGAGCTCTTAATAACTGGGAGCACCTTTTAACGCGGCTCCAGCCTTGAGAGAGGTCTTTAACGTGCTTGTGAATCATTTATGGGCAGCAGCAGCAGCAGCTCTCTGCCTGATGGGCTCTTGGGTGCCAGCCGTGGCAGAGGCTGTGGGGGTGTTTGGGGCTCTGTGGCATTGCCGGCCCCTTTCCCACTGCCCTGTGGAGGTGGAGAAGAAGAGCTGAGGCTCATTGTGCTCAGGGTGATGGGTATGATGGGTGCTCATGGAAATCCCCCTCCCTGCCCCACAGCCTTGGGTGGCTCAGAGCTGCCTTGTCCTCCAGCTGAACTGTGCCAGCCTGAGACACTGTTATTCCAGTAATGTGCCTTCCCCCAGTGCCAACAACGCCAGAGAGAGAGAGAGAGATCCCAATCCTTCTCCAAGCATCCATGAGCCCAGTGCATACACCCCCCCTCCAACCAGGGCTGCCCTGCAGGGTTGTCTCTGCTATCTTGTGCTATGGCTGTGCTTGGCTGTCCCAGTTCTGCTCACCTGGCCTTGCTGACGGTCCCTTTGTGTTGCTTGGACCATCCCAGCGTGTCCTGTGGTGATGCTTTGTGTGAACCACATAATTTTCTCCATCACTTTCTCCCTTGGGTGTGCCTCCTCTGGTCAGTGCTTGCTGTGATTCGCCCTGGGGCTGGGAGCCAGCCCTCGTTATCATTAGGATTCAGTTATCGTTAGGATTCAGTTATCGTTAGGATTCAGTTGTCGTTAGGATTCAGGACGGCTCATGTAATGACACATAGGACTCTGATTTCTTTAGAGGGCTTATGGCAAAGTTTACTGAAAGACAGATTCTTTTTACACAGTGTTTGGGTACAATGAATAGGATTGGTCCTTTAGGGCACCACCTTTTTGTAAATATCTCTACCAGTAAACAAACTGGAAAAACACCAGGTGTCAGGAGGATGGTGTCTACAAGAACTGTTTTGGGTTCCTCCTTATGATTTCCCAGGCTAGACTGAGAGAGTTCTGTACTTGGCTTTCCCACAGGCTTCAAGGCACTGTCTGGAGCCTAAGAATCCATGTTCTGACCACTGTCAGTTCCCACACCTGGTCACCTTCCTTGTGCCTTTTTTGGTTGAAGGCTCAGACCTCCTCCCAGTGACCCCAGCACATCTGTCCACTTGGGAATGGGTGGAGCTTTCACCCCGCTGCTGCTGTTGGAGCACAGGCTGTGTGCCTTGCTGCTGGATGTCAGACTGGTGACCTTCAGTGGTCAAGAGCTTTGGCAGGGGAGATGGTGACAGTGGGGGATCTCTTCTTACCAGCCAGACCAGGTGGTCCTCCCTCCACACCCTGTCCATTTATCGCTCCCTGTTGGGTCAACTATGGCAGCAGCTGCATTGCATGGAGATCTTTTCCATCCTGAAGTGACAATGTGCTGCCCCCAGGACTTTTCTTCCAGCCCAAAGCACAGCTCCTACCAAGCTTAGGACATGGTTGTGGCTGCCAAGTCCCATCCCTGTCACCCCCTGCTGCTGTGACTTGCCTTGTCTCCACAACAGGGCACATGCTCAGCCATCCCCCCATGTCAGCTCCCTACGTCGCCTCTCACTTCCTCTTTCTGTCCCCAGGACAAAGCCACCACGTCCACCCTGAGTGTCCAAGGACTGGGCTGAGGCTCCCTGGGGACCTGCAGCCAAGCTGTGCCCTGTGATGTGGCAGCTGATGCCAGGGCTGCCTGGCAGGGAGCCGTGCTCCTGGTGGCAGAGCCCTCCATGGAGGGGTGACAGGGACCTGGGACTGCAGGGGATCCAGAGGGCCAAGCCTGTGGCAGGCTGTGTCTGCGTGGAGGCGCCGTCTGGCCCGTTCCCACACTGAGCACTCCAGCTCCAGAGGCCTTGGGTGCCAGCACCAGGCACGTGGTGAGCGGGAAAACACTTCCCAGCACCGTCCACTGGGGATTTCTCTGCCTGGCACGGGATAAGGCTCCTGCTGGCTCAGGATCTGTGCTCAGGGGGTGGCTGCTGCCTCCAGCCTGTGTGGCAAAGGAGCCTTGAGCCCTTGGGGTCTCTGCCCTCCTCCCCCTCAATGCCAAATGTGCCTTTGCAGAGCCGTGACAAGTGCTCCGGGCTCGCCGTGTGACCGTGACTGGACAGCAGGTGCCTGCTGGGCTGTGCCAGCTCCCCTGGGACTGAGTCACCTCGGGGGAGGCCAGTCCAGCCCTCCACCCCCCTGCGTGGGGAGCTGGTGGGAAGTGAGACCAGGATGTTAAACGTGCTGCAAACCTGCTTTGCTGGAAAGCACAGAGGTCTGGGGCTGTCCAGGGTGTGATGGGAGCAATCGGGGATGGGATTTTGGGATGGGGGCGTAAGAGTGGGGCTCCAGTTTCTGTGCTTCAGGCTGTGCTGGTTCTAACCACTTGAGCCATTTCCCAGAGCTGGAGAAGGATGAGGGCACCCCAGGGATTGCTCTGACCCCAGCGTGTTCCCATTCCTGGCTCTCCAAAGCAGCTGCCATCTCAGGCTTGTTGCTGGCTGCCCTGGGAGGAAAACAAACAGAGTCTGCAGCTCACCAGTGGGATGGAAAGTTTTACTTGCTGGGGGCTGGCACTCTCCCAGTTCAGCAGCTATGAAATACCCAGTGAGGCACTCATGTTCCGTGCCTGCTCTTCCTGGGTGTCTTCCTTCCCAAGAGCTTTGCCTGGCAGCAGCAGGGGAAAACCCCCTGCCTGCCCCCTGCTATTCCCTGCTGTGGAACAGTGCTGCCAATGGGGGCTTTTCCTCCTGCTGCCCTGTGCCAGCAGCTGATCCCTGTCCCTGGTGTCCAGCCACCTGCAGCCCTGTCCCCAAGGTCTAGGGAGCACTGAGCTCAGCTCTCCCTCTGCTAGGATGCTCCTGCAGCCCTTGCCTGCTTTCCCATGCATGATTTTTCATCACAGCCTGTCCCCACAGGAGGAATTCGGCCGTGTCCCGGGGCTCCCGTGCGTGAAGGACAGAGGCAGAGGAAGGCTGCTGTGGGTGTTTGCCCTCACTGCACAGGATCCCTGTCACTCTTATGAGGTGAGGAGACCCTTGTGGGGACCAGCACTGGCTGAGCCCCCAGGGGAAATTTGGGAGTTGATTGCTCCCAGCTCTGCTGCTGGAGAGGGAGCTCAGCACCCATTTTAATGCGGGAGCAGAAGGCTGTCACATGGCCCAGGAGCTGATGGAGGGCAGCAATTCCAGCTAGTGCTGCTGACTCCAGGCTTTCCCATCCCTGGGGAGCTGGTTCTGGACTCCTGCATCCCCCTGAAGCTGATCCCTTGGGCACCCTATGCTTCTTAAGCTAAGCTTTGCTTGTGGTGTGGTCTAAGGGGAGGGTCATGTTCAGGACTCCCAAGTGTTAAGGGAGCTGCAAAAGTGTCCCTGTCCCCGACTCTTGCTTTGGGAATGGGCTGCCAATGGGATCCTGTTGCAGAGGGGGCTGGTGGGATCTGTCACTCATCTGGTTGCTCAAGTGATGTTGCCTAAGGAAAGCAGAGCTGTAGGAGTCTGGTCATTGGGATCTTGGGCAGGGAGAGGAACCAGCCCTGCGGATCAAGCTGGCATTTTGCAGCCAGTGGCACTGTGCATGCGTGGCAGGTGACACCATTCCCATGGCCACAGCTGTGCTGGGAGACAGGAGATGATTGTGAGACCTGTGTGAGTCCCCTGGGCACTGGCACATGGTCAAGGAGGACAGGAGGAGGTCAGAGAGGGCTGTGCCTCCCTTTTGATTGCCCCCGTAGTCCCTAATAGGATCTGGGACTTGTTCTCTTGCACTCAGATGGAATTACTTTTCCTGCAAAGCCCTGTTTGGTAGAGCTGGCTGCAGGGACCCTCTGGAAGGGATTTCTTGAGGAATTAACCACGTCTTGGCTGTTAAGCTTCCCTCTCCTTGCACATGATGCCTGGGAGGATTCAGTCTCCCAGCCTGGTGTGTGCATGCACGTGCCAAAGGGGAATATCCTGCATCTCCCCTTCATGGGACACCCCAACACATGGCAGATCCACGTGGCAACTGTGGTGCATGTGGGGATGTGGCTCAGGTGTTTTCAAGCCTTGTGCATCCCCTCCTTCCCACCCTGCCCAGGCAGGAGGAGCTCTTTGCAGATTTCCCCTGCAATCTCCCCTTGGCTCCCTTGCCAAACTGGGCAGGCTGGTGTTCCCATGTGCTGCAGCTGTGTGCCATGGGCCTGGCCAGGGCTTGCTGGGATCCCCAATATTTTTGGGGCACATGGTCAGGCTCACCCTGGCAGGGCATAAAACCTGTGGGTGTCCCACAGGCTTGTGCTGGGATGATGGGGATGCTCTGACCTGGTCACTGTTGCCAGCCCTGCCCTACTCCCAGCAGGTGGAGGGGTGTTATTGGTGACCCCTGGGGATTGGGAGTGAGTGGTTAATAGAAGCCTTCCTGTCCACCCGAACTCAGGGATGGAATGTGGGTTTTGGGGATGCAGCAGCTGAGTTCATGGTGGTAAGGTCACACCAGCACAGCCAGGGACACAGAGGGCTCAGTCTAGTCCCCTTGGTGAGGCCCTGTCTCCTACTGGGACCCTGCCTTTCCTCACACAAAAGCTCCTGGGGGAATACGTCTCCCCCTGTGGCTGACTCCCTGACTCTGCCAGCCTGCCGACCACCACTGGCCCAAGATGTCAGCTGGGGACAAGAACGGGGGCAGCCGCTCCAGCAGCAGCCGCCTGCAGAGCAAGAAGCCCCCCAACCTCTCCATTGTCATTCCCCCCCGGGAGGCAGAGGAGGATGGTGCCCGCAAGGAGGTGAGTGCTGGAGCTGTGTCCGTCCCATGCCGGGCTCGGGGGGCTGTCAGGTGCCATCCTGTCCCTAATGCCCTGCTCTGCCTTCCAGCCCTCCAAGGTGCCCATCTACCGCAAGAGCAAGAGCCTGCAGGAGCCCCGCCCGGAGCGCCGGCCCGGCTTCCGCCGGCAGACATCCCTGTCCCAGAGCATCCGCAAGTGAGGGCAGGGGCAGCTCCAGCCGTGGCTGGGCCGCTCACAGGGGACATGTCAGGACACTGTGGGTACTGGCAGAGGACGTGGGGTGAGGTTGGAGAGTTGTGTCTCAAAAGGGAGTGCAAGAATCATTTTCCTCCACTTCCCTCTGACCCATAGCCAGGTCAAATCTGCCCTGCTGCGGGCTGAGCTGAGACACCCCAACCCCAAGTGCCTGCCAGAGGGGACCCCTGGGTGGAATGGTGGTGCCTGGTGTGGGGGACCAGCTGTGTGACAGATGTGCCCACCGTGTGTCCAGGGGCACGGCGCAGTGGTTCGGCGTCAGCAGCGACTGGGAGGGGAAGCGGCAGCAGTGGCAGCGCAAGAGCCTGCAGCACTGCAGCATGAGGTACGGCAAGCTGAAGCCTGCCTATCGCGACATGGAGCTGCCCAGCCAGGAGGCGCCCTCCTTCCAAGCCACCGAGTCGCCCAAGCCCGCCAAGATGCCCAAGGTAGAGCTCGGGGTGAGGGGTCCCACTCTCGGCCTTGCTGTCCCAGCACTGACACCTCTTCCCTCCCTTAGATCGTGGACCCGCTGGCCAGGGGCCGTCCCTTTCGCCATCCTGACGAGACCGACCGTCCCCACACGCCCCACCATGTCCTGCCCCCGCTCACCCCTGGCGTTGTCTCCTTGGCATCCTTCAACAGCCTCCGCTCGGGCTACGGCCGCCTGCCGCGCAGGAAGAGGGAATCTGTCGCCCACATGAGCTTCAAGGCGGCCGCAGCCCTTCTCCGTGTGAGTTTTGGGAGTGTGAGGGGGGATGTTCTTCCTAAGCCAGCTTTCAGTTCTGTCCTTCACCCGTCATCTTTGTTCCTTGGGTGTTTGCTTTGCGTGGAGTCTGCTGTCTCTCCAGGGTGGGTTTGAGGGAGGAGATTGGGGTTTTTTAACCTGAGCTTTACTTAAAAGTAGAAGTTTTGGTGAAAAATTGGACAATCTGAGAAAAAAACAGCTCCTAGGTTCCACTGCTGAGGGGCAAGGAAACCTCTCCAGCAATTTTCTTGCTTCTGAGGAGCCCTGGGGAAACCTTGGGGATAGGTTTGTGGGTATGAGACCAGATGAATTCAGAGGTCACTTGTCATGCTGAGTAACGTGGCCGTCTTCCAGTGCAGATTCTGAGGAGCTAAAGGCAGCACCTTCTGCCGGTTCCTCCCTACAAGAGGAGCTATGGTGTCTGGGATTTAATCCTTGCCACTTGGCTTTGGAGCGGGAAGATCTGAGAAACCTTCAGTACTGCAAAAACTGAGGGCTTCTGGTTGCTTACCTGCATTTGCTTGCGCTGCCAAAGGGACGCTCTGTCCTGGAGCCACTGGCTCCCAAGCGAAGGAGCAAGAGGAGCTTCCTGTACCCCAGCTTCATGGACGAGGACATGGTGGATGCTGCTGATACCCTGGACTCGTCCTTCTTCAGTAAGGCAAGCGACATTCCATGCTGGCTGCTGGAGCTGGGGCGTGTCCCAGTGCCCTGCACAGGGATCTGGGTGTGGAGCAGAGGGTCTCACAAGGACCCCTGTATTGGCACTCCCCCCAGTAGTGACAGAGGCATCGGTGGCTGCTGTGCCCCAGCCTTGGTGATGGCCCTTGGGTGTGACAGGGAATGATGTTGCCATCTGGGCACATTTCACACCCTGTGATGGGCCATTACTGGGATGTCACTGGGGATCACCCTCTCCCCCTGGGCAGGGGGGATGCTCAGTCAGGAGGCCTCTGACCCATCACACTTATCCAAGGACAAGTATCCATCCCCTTTCCAGATGGACATGCATGATGAGACATACTCCATGCCCGATGACGTCTTTGAGTCACCTCCTCTATCAGCCACGTACTTACGCATGCACCAGGTGGGGGAGGATGCCAGGGTGTCCCCCGAGGTGGAGCAGCCCACCCCGTGAGTACCAACCCTCCGCAGGTGTTGCCCCCAAGGCTGCCCAGGTGCCCTGCTGCAGGCAGGACAATATCCCCAGCCACCCATGCCATGGGCACCAGGCACTTCCACGATGACCCTGGGAGAATGGAGCCAGGAGATGCTCAGAGCCTCATCTCAGGGCACCCTCAGGGCTCTGGCTGTGGGGTGTTTCTGAGCTGGTCCTTTTTGGCAGGTGTGATGGTTTCTCCTCTCTCCACAGGCGGGAGGGTGTCCGGCTCACCTCGGTGTCGGGCGGTGCGGGCGCGGCTCCGCGGCGGGGCAGGCGCATCGCCTCCAAAGTGAAGCACTTCGCCTTCGACCGCAAGAAACGCTACTACGGGCTGGGCGTGGTGGGCAAGTGGCTGAACAGGACGTACCGGCGCAGCCTCAGCAGCATCGTGCAGTCCCAGCTGGAGATCACCGACAGCCACCGGTGAGGGGGCCGATGGCACGGGACACCCCGGCTCAGATGCGTGTCCTCCCTCAATGCTTGGAGATCAGGGGTTGGGGGACTGCAGTGTCCCTTTGCCCAGCCATCTTTGACCAGCTCCAGCTTTGGGTCCTGTCCCCTCCAGGCCATATTTCACATACTGGATCACCTTTGTCCACATTCTCATCACCCTGCTGGTCATCGGCACCTACGGCATCGCCCCCATTGGCTTCGCCCAGCACGTGACGACAGAGTTAGTAAGTTTAAGAGCCATCTTTCGAGGGGGACTGTCACCACCAGTGTCCCATGGTGTCACGCTCCCTCTGAGGACTAGGACCATCTTGTGGGGCTCCAACATTTGAGAGGCTCTGTGAAATAGCCAGGGCAAGGGGACAAGCAGCACCACGTTGCAGCGGAATATGTGGTGTGAGCAGAGCTGTTCCACTCTCCTGCCTTGCTGGTGGGACCCAGCAGCACTTTCCCTCAGATGAAGGGGCTGCTTAGTCCCTTTTGAGTGGAAGGAGACAGATGCACCCCCTCAGCCTTCACCCCTTCCGAGGGAGCTGACTCTGGCGTCTCTTGGCAGGTGCTGAGGAACAAGGGTGTCTACGAGAGTGTCAAGTACATCCAGCAGGAAAACTTCTGGATTGGGCCCAGCTCGGTAAGGACCCTGCCAGACCCTTGGCCTCTGGTCTTACACTCTGCCCTCTGCTTCTCGTGCCCTGAGCTGAGGTGCTCCTCTCCTCAAGGGGACAGAGCTTGACCTCCTCACTCCAGCCTGCTGTCCTGGGCCCCTATCCCCTAACCCCTTCCTGCCTTCCCTCCACTGGGATGACAAAGACTTTTGTCTATTGCCTGTGGAGACCCCCTACCCCTGCTAAACTCTCCCTGGGGATGGCTGAAGCGAAGGGAGATGCACAGACAAAGCATCCCCTTTACTGGCATCTCCCTCCCAGATCGACCTGATCCACCTGGGAGCCAAGTTCTCCCCCTGCATCCGGAAGGACCGGCAGGTGGAGCGGCTCATCCAGCGTGAGCGGGACCGGGAGCGTGGCTCCGGCTGCTGCGTCCAGAACGACAACTCAGGCTGCATCCAGACCCTGCCACAGGACTGCTCGGTGTGTGCCCCTGCCCTGGGCACCGGGAAGGGCTGGGGATCCCTGGGGAAAGCAGGGGAAACCATCTCAGCCCTGCGCTGCACCAAGGCAGGATGCACGTGGGGTCAGAGCTGTGCATTCCCTGCTGCATCCTCAGTCTCTCCACGCTCCTCCCTGCAGGAGACACTGGCAACATTCATCAAGTGGCCGGGCAGCAACGCGCCAGCCATGGGCTCGGGAGAGAGGCGGACCTCGGGGGCTGTGTGTCACCAGGACCCCAGGTAGAAGTGGCAGCTGGGTGGAGGTGGCCTGGTCACCTGTGATGTGGGACACAGCAGAAGAGGCTGCCTTTCCAGCTTGGATGCCTTGAATCTTCTGGTCTGAGGGGATGGGAGGCTTTTGCACACTGTAGGAGAGTGATAAAGAAGAGGGAATCGGTGGGGAAACTGAGGCAGGGCCTATCCTGGACACAGGCAGCAGCAGCAGGTGATGCTGTTGTGTTGTGCTTGTCCCTGTCCTGCTGGGATGAGAAAATCCATGGGCATCGCGGGGGTTGTCCAACAGTTCCAAGTTCTAAGGAGTTCACCTGCAGAAGGAGCTGCTGTGGGGTGTTGTGGGGCACCCACTGGTGGGCAGGATCGAGGCAGCTCCCAGAGCTGTCTGTGCCTGAGGGGGTTCCTGGTCTGTTGGGGGGACCCACCTGCCTCACCCCCTCCTCCTGCCAGGACATGTGAGGAGCCAGCATCCAACCCACCCCATGTGTGGCCGGACGACATCACCAAGTGGCCGGTAAGAGCCCAGTGCCACCACCAGCTGGGGACTCCATGGTGGCAGTGGCAATCAGCCTGGCAGGGTGCTGCAGGGACAGCCTGGGGCTGCACTCTGACCAGGGCTTCTTTCCCTCCTGCTTCTAGATCTGCACCTATGAGACCAAAACCAACCACACGGGCTTCGCCCACCTGGACTGCGAGATCAAGGGCAGGCCCTGCTGCATCGGCACCAAGGGCAGGTGGGTCGTGGCAAAGGGGGCACCTGGCTGGGCTCCCCCCTCTGCACTCCTGCCTCGTGTTGTCCCATCGGTGTCCAGAGCTGTGCCTGGGGGGAGAGGGAGGTTGCAGAGCCTTGAGGAGTGTGAAGCACAGTGGCAGCAGGCTGGGAGCAGAGGGGGATGCTCAGGAATGTCCTGAGTGTGCCCTGTCCCCAGCGAGCCCCCTCCTGCCCCCTGCCAGCTGTGAGATCACCACGCGGGAGTACTGCGACTTCGTGCACGGCTATTTCCACGAGGAGGCAACACTCTGCTCGCAGGTGAGCAGGGCCAGGGAGGCATGGCAGGGCATGTGGGACACAATGCTAGCAGCCATGCTGATGCCAAAGGGCTTTAGAGTATCCTACCAGGAATGGGACATGGTTGGGATGGGCATGAGCAGGGGTGATGCAAAGTGCAGGGACTTGCCCAGCTACTGATTGGGCTCCTGCTGCTGTGCTGCCTTGCTGCTGTGGGGCAGGAGGCACCTTTTCCAGCACCACAGCAGTGTGGGTGCCCCACACCATCCAGCTGCCACATGGCATCATTGGCAACCCATCCCTGTGACCCATCCTTTGCTCCCGGTGGCTCTGGGGTCAACTCTGCTGCCTTTGCAGGTGCACTGCCTGGACGAGGTCTGTGGGCTCCTGCCCTTCCTGAACCCAGAGGTCCCTGACCAGTTCTACCGCCTGTGGCTGTCCCTGTTCCTGCACGCCGGGTGAGCCACAGCCCCCCATATCCCAGGGACGGGGGAACTGGGGACTGGAGTGCCCATCGGGATGGGGTGGGAGAGAAGAGGGAAGGGCACTCCCTGACTGTGATGACAGGTGCCTTCAGTAGGGGTGTCCTGTGAGCTGTCTCACGCCCCGGGGCACTGGGTGGGAGGGCTGGGCAGGGGTCTCTAACACAGGGCCTCTCCCCCAGCATCATCCACTGCCTGGTGTCGGTGACGTTCCAGATGACAGTGCTGCGGGACCTGGAGAAGCTGGCAGGCTGGCATCGCATCTCCATCATCTTCATCCTCAGTGGGATCACGGGCAACCTGGCCAGTGCCATCTTCCTACCCTACAGGGCAGAGGTGAGGGTTTGGGGGCTCTGTCCCAAATCCTGTCAGCTCCCAGGGACCAAAGGACACCTCTCTCCATCCCCAGCCTGGGCAGAAGTTTGGGGAAGGGGCTGGAGCACAGATTCTCACCCCCTGGCAGAGTTTGCTGCAGGGAGAGGGGGAGGGGGTGTCCCTGCCCCACGTGTGGTGCTGGCACATGCCACGTGTGTCACATGTCACCACGTGTCCGTGAGCGTGTGGGGTCCCTGGGCAGGCAGATGGCTAATCTGCTGCCAGCCAAACCCTGTCAGGCTTTAAATGAGGTCATGCCAAGGGCCCTAATCCCCTCATGGGTGTGCCAGGATGGGGCTGTGGTCTGGGAGGGGGTGGTGCTGTCTGGCTGCTGAGTCAGAGAAAGTACCAGCTCTGCCAAAACTGCACCACCCTGCTCCCCTCCTCATCCTCCAGTGCCAGGGCTCCCACCCCTGAACCCCGTGCAGGATCCTGCACAGGGATGCAGGAGCCAAATGCACTTTGCTAGGGGAGGAGGTGATCCCTGGGGGACATGGGATGTGTCTGAGGTGACAAAGTGTCCAGCCCTGACCTCCCCCCTCCCTGCAGGTGGGCCCTGCCGGGTCCCAGTTCGGCTTGCTGGCCTGCCTCTTCGTGGAGCTCTTCCAAAGCTGGCAAGTGCTGGAGAAACCCTGGAAAGCCTTCCTCAACCTCTTTGGCATCGTCCTCTTCCTCTTCATCTGTGGCCTCCTGCCCTGGATCGACAACATCGCTCACCTCTTCGGCTTCCTCAGCGGGCTGCTGCTGTCCTTCGCCTTCCTGCCCTACATCACCTTCGGCACGGTGGACAAGTACCGCAAGCGGGCCATGATCATCGTGTCCCTGCTGGTCTTCGTGGGGCTCTTCGCCTCGCTGGTGGTGTGGCTGTACGTGTACCCCGTGAACTGGCGCTGGGTGGAGTACCTCACCTGCCTGCCCTTCACCAGCAAGTTCTGCGAGAAGTACGAGCTGGAGCAGGTCCTGCACTGACCCTGCCGGCAGGGACGGGGCCGGGACGGGAGATGTTTGCCATGGGGTGGGTCCCGCCCAGCCCGTGGGAGATGGTGGTGGCTGCTCCAGGATGGGGCAGAGCCTGGGCATGGCTCCATCCTCAGGGATGGTGGGTTTGGGGTACCCCTTGTTCAATGCTGGGGGTGCAGGGCTGAGCCAGCCCTGCCTTCGAACCCCTTTGGGGTTCCCTCCTGATGCTGGAAAGCCAGAACTGGTTTGGGGACTGACTCTGGCTGCTGCCTGTGTGGGGAAAGGGCTGAGGGAAGTGGGATTTTGGTGTATCCATGGCCAGGTTGGACTCTCAGTCCTGGAGTGAAATTGCTGAAGTCTCCAACCTGTGCCCCTGCCTGCCTGGGGCCCCGTCCCACCTCAGTGCCCTGCAGCACTGCAGCTCATACTGTGAACACAACCCCCTTTTTGCAGGGGCACTTTTTTTATCCACAGCTCTTCAGGCCCAGGGTTTCCCCATTTTGGGCTCCCTGGAGTCTCTGTTGTGACTTCAAGATGTTCAGAGCTGAACTTCAAAGATTTTTTTCAGTCCTGTTCCCCCTGAGGCCCCCAAGGAGACTTGTGCCTTCCCACCTGGCTCCTCACTGGATAGAGAGGCAGGACTTGGGAAAGGGAGGTTTTCTTTCCCTTATTTCAGAGAAATTCTCTTTTTGAAAGGGAAGAAGTGGCAAGGACCGCATTTATAGTGCCGTGGTGGGAGGCAGACATGGAGAAAAATGCCCGGGGGGGGTTCATGTGGCTGTTTCTGGAGCCCACAGACCTCTCAGGAAGCTGCCAGTGCTCCTCTGTTCCTCCAGTGGTGCTGGTCAGATGAAGAAGAGCAGGATGGGGCAGTCACCTTCCCTCTTCTCTGCCCAAGGCTGCACATTCCCATCTGCCCCGAGCCCTGGGCTGCTCTCCCCAGCATCTCCTGCTCCTTCCCACCAGCCATGGCAGGAAGGCAGGTCCTTCCTGGGGTCCAGGTGACCCCTCTGAGCTGGTTTGGACCCATGCTGGTGCCAGGCTGTCTCTCCCCTCAGATGTGTTGCTTTGGTGCTGGAGGCCTCAGTGCTTTTAAATGGGGGCAGGTGGGATCCCAGTTAGGACGTCGTGGGATAAATATCCAAGGGCTGAGTGCCTGGCTCCCTCTCCACAACCACTTGCTGAGTGAGCCCAGGAGCATCTGCATCCGTCCCTGCATCCCTCCCTCCACCCAGGGCCAGTTTTCAGCCCAACTCTGTCCCTCCAGTTGCTGCTCCAGCCAAAGACAGACACTTCACCTCATTTGTCTCTTTTTGATACTTTTTTTAAAAGCTGTGGGTTTTTTCCCTCCCTTAATAAATTTCTACCTGTATTTAATGAGATGCACGAGGCCTCTTCCCCCTTTTTGGGTGTTGGGACACGGCAATTTTGGGTGTTCTGGTTGTTTCGGTGATGGCTGGTGTGGCAGGGAGAGAGAACAAGCTGGGGCTGGTGCCCTGATGGGCGACTCAAACCCCTCCCTGGGAGGAGACAGGGTTTGGAGGGTCTCAAGCAGAAGGAGAAGCCAAACAGTTGGATCCATGGAACCTCCTGATCCTGCCTGAGGGCAGAGTCACCCCTGCCTTTATCCCTCCCTTCACTGAATGACCTGAGGCTGGATTTGCCCCTTCTCCCTTGAGGCTGAGGTGCCCCAAGGAGTCCTGGATTGCTCCCCTCACACCAGCTGGTGCCCTCCCTCCGGCCATTGCGGTGAGGTCATGATCAAAGCAGGAACACACGTGGGCTGTGTACAAAATCACCACCACATCTTTATTTGCCGCTTTCCAACAACCTGAGTTGTTTGCAGAAGGCTTGTCCTGGGCCAGATGTGGGCCTGGGACAGGGAGGACCAAATGGTTTAGACTGGTTCACTGGGGAGGCTCTGCAATGTGCAGCTGAGGATGGCCATGGCCTGGGAATGTGCTCCAAGGGGTCTGGAAGGATGTCTGTGGGCAGGGGGGTGGCTGCTGGGGCCCTTGCCTGGTCTGGGGGCTGCTCAGGGAGGGCTTGGCCGTGGTGTGCTGCACTCATGGTGATGGAGTGGGGTGCTAGGCTGGGGCACGTGTTTGCAGGGGCTCTGCCGAGTGTCTCAGCAAACTGCTGTGGGTGGAAGTGCCCTCAAGCCAGCAGAGCCCCCAGCCATTGCCAGGGCAAAGCCTTTCCATCCCAGGGGGCTCATGGCCCTGCAGCCCACCCAGACCTGCCAGCACAGCCCTGGCTAAAGCAGAGCCCAGGGAGCTGCCACTTCCAGCTGGATCTGGCAGGAATTTCTGTGCCCAGCCCTGCAGGGATGGGATGGAGCCCGGTAGACGTGGCAGAGGGAGTCGCTGTAGCCAGGGCCAGCCGGGGAAGATGGATCACAGCGGTGGGGATGGGGAGGGGTTGCAGCCTCTCATCCCCCCAGGCAGGCCGGAGCGGAGGGGCCTCAGCAGCCGCTGTTCCTGCGCATGAAGGCGTGTCCCCGCACGGGGTGCTGCATCTCCACGAAGGCCAGGTCCCCCACGGTCACCTCGCAGGGCCCCAGCGCCTCGAAGCCACACTTCTGGTAGAAGGGCACGAGGAAGGGCTCGCACATGAGCAGGGCGCGGCGGGCGCAGGGCAGGCAGCGCAGGTGCTGCAGGTAACGCCACATCAGGATGGAGCCCTTGCCCTGCTGGCGGACGGTGCGGTGCACGGCCAGCACGTGGATGTGCACGGCCGAGCCCTGCGCCTTGTGCAGGGTCAGTGCTGCCTGCGAGGAGGGGACAGGGGTTAGCAGGACCCAGAGGTGCCATCCTGCTTCTTATTCCCCACCCCAAAGGATCAGGCTCCACATCCTCCCCATCCCTGTTCACCTCCCCCCGTCATCCCCAGAGGGTTTGTCATTTCAAAATGAACATCGAGGGGAATTACTTGGCGTATTTTTTAACAGCGTCATTTAAATTAATTAATGAGAAGGTTCATTTCCACCAGAGCAGCCCTGTAGCAGTTAGTCCTGGGAGAAGATTTTGGGTCGCAGGGAGCTGCTCCTGGTCCCCAGGCCCTGGCAGTGCCTCTCTCAGTGCACGGGGTGGGAAGGACTGGGTCATACCTGGCTGAGCCTCTCCTGGTCCCAGAGGGAGCCGATGATGAATGCCACCAGCCGCCCTTCCTCAAACCAGCCGAGGGACAGCTCGGGGCACAGGTTCAGGAAGTGGCGGATCTCATCCAGGTGCAGGGGACAGTCCCCAGAAACTGATATAAAGGCTAGAGGGTGGCAGTGGTGAGCACAGTGAGAGAGATAAAGCACACCCGACCCAGAAAAACTCTCAGCACTGATGTGGGGGAGGGAAAGTGGGATGCCATGGGGAGAGGTGGCATATGTCCTGCTGCCTACTAGGTCTAAAGCAGTTCTGAGGGACACAGATGGTTCCAGGGAGCAGTTCTGCTTCTGCAGAGGCAGTTCCCCATAGCCCAGTGACCAGCTCCTAACTCTGCTGATTCCAGAGCTGCAGCAGCAGGTGCTGAATTGAACCCTCCCTCTCAGCATCTCCCTGGCTGCCCCTGTCCTTGGAAAGGACAGAGAAATGGGCTGGGTGAGTCTGGCTGAGGGAAGCTACGGTGAAGGGAACGGGGAAAGGTTGCCAGGATGCCACCTCAAAGTGCCCCTGTGCAGTAGGAGGCAGAGTGTGATGTCCTTCCTCCCACTTCCCCTTTTCCTATCCTGTCTTTCACAGGGTTGTTCTGGGAGAGCTGGTCCTACTCAAGCAGCACCTCCCACCATCCCAACCCCAGAGTGAGCTGGGGCCCTGGGTCTCCAGCTCATTAACCACAGTTCCTCCACCTCGTTAGGGAGCCCGTGGTGGCCTGGCCACAATTCACGGCCCCTGCATCCCTCCCAGGAGGGCGCACGGAGGGGAATTCGCCACTGCAAGGAGCACAAGAGGCTGCAAACAGATGCAAAGCTGATGCCACCAGACAGGATCCCCCCGGGCTCCTTTACCTTCGCGCTCGATCTCGAACACGCTGACGGCGTCCTCGGGGCTGAGGCAGCGGAACTCGCTGGCGGGCAGCGTGTGCCGGCGCTGGCCCCCGGGCGAGCTGCGGGGCGAGCGCAGGTGAACCGGCTTCAGGAAGGGCAATGCGCTGAGCGCCGACATCCTCCGCCTCCTCTTCCTCCTGCCCGGCTTCCCACCGCTCCCTCTGTTCGGGGCAGCCTCTGCCGGCTCCCACACCCTTTACTCCAGCCAAGCTGCTCCAGCACTGTTAGCCAGCGGAAATTCCTGGTGTTCACAGACAGGATTAGGCTGCTTGTCCCCCTTTTCCCATAGATGTGTGTGTGTGTTTACAGCAAATACCCGCCCACAGTGACCCCGGCTGGCACCGGCTGTGGGCTGAGCAAACCCCAGGGACCGGGGGGGACAAAAGCACAGTGATCCAGGTGGTGAGACAGGGCAGGGAGAAGGGCCAGAGCTGTTAGAGCTGGAGCAGGTGAGGGGCTGAGCATCCCACCCAACATTGCCCAGCCCATGATAGCACCAGGCAGTGGGATGGGCAGGAGAGACCTGGAGCAAGTCCAGCTGCTGCCCTGGGGACAGGCAGGGTGGGATGTGCCTGCAAGAAGCCAAGAGCTGTAAAACAAGCATCTATCTGTGTGAAAGTTCCCTGTGATGCTCTGCTGTTTGTGGAACAGCACAGCCGTGTTGGAATAAGTGGTCAGTGCCAGGACATAGAGGTGCCCTCACAGGGACAGAGGCAGCCAGAGTCACCTCCTCCAGACAGCACGAGCTGACAGGATTTACCCCCTTCCCTGACTCACTGAGCAGGTGAGTGACACAGCTAAACACGTGTTGGCTTCTTAGGTCATGTCCACGCTCACAGAGGTTGGGGCCTGGCAGGGCTGAGCAGGTGACTGAGGCTGAAAGCCTTGGGTGTCCTCCCTGGTGAGGTGCCCTCAGGCTTTGCCCCCTGCCCCAGGAGCCTTGGGTAGCATGGTCCCACCAGACACAGCCCAGACCAGGACACTCCGCCCAAGAGGGTCACCAGCACCCAAGGTCATTTGGCAGCACCCATCCTGCACAGCCCAGACAAATCCCTTGACCTGGATCTGAGCCTGTAGCTTCAATCTGCCTCTGCTTTCACATGTGAGTGAGCTGAGTTAATAAACCCAGACAGAACCACAAACTGAGTGAATAACTTCACTAGGCACATGCATCTGCAGACAGAAATGGTGGTAATGGCTATCAGAGCCAGCCATTCAACCATCCATCCAAACTCAGACCAATATGCAAGCAATTTCCAGCGAAGCTGGAGCAAAGCTGGGTCATTTTTGATTATTGTTTCAGAGGTGCCGGCTTTCCCTGCTAATTATAGGCTTGCCTCCAGCTAATAGGATTTATGGAAACAAAAGCATTACCAGCACAAACATTGCACAGGGCACAACCGGTGCAAGCTGGGAATTTTCCATCCCAAAATGCTGAGGGCTGGATGCTTGAAATGCCAGTCTTATCCAGTCTGAGGTGAGACGGGGTGGTCTTGGGATTTATTTTCAATGAATCGCTGGTTTGGTTGTGGGTGTGTATCTAAGGGATCAGATCCATCAGGGAAAGAGAGTTTCCTTGGCAGGGGAATTATTTAGCATCCCCAGTGCTCATTCCAGTCACCAAGGGCTGACTGAACTCATGTTGGGAATGGGTCGTTCATGCTTCTGCAGGAGGGAAGTAAAACAGGGTGAGCAGGAGGGGAGAGTGGGGTGCTGGGGGAGTGGGGGGTGGGTGTAGTGTTTGTAGAGCATATTATCAAATCTTCTGGAACTCCTCGGAACTCCTCGTCCTATTAATTGGATTAGGGACTCATCTGCATGAATAAATCCCAGAGTAGGCAAGAGGGTAAGCTCAGAGGACCTTGGAAATGCAGTGGTGGTTTGATCCTGGGGGGTGCTGAGTACCTGGGGCGAGTTCCAGGGATACTGCTGGGGAGAGTCTGCTGGATCAGGCTAGGGACGGATGTGCAGGGATGGCAGGGCAGGGATGGCAGGGCAGGGGTGGCTGTGCACGGATGGCAGGGCAGGGGTGGCAGGGCAGGGATGGCAGTGCAGGGATGGCAGGGCAGGGATGGCAGGGCAGGGATGCCAGGGCAGAGAGGGCAGTTGAATATAGCCCCAGGCAGGGCTGGCATTTCAGTTGCCATGGGAATTATGGATTGTGGAATCACAGAATGGTTTGGGTTGGAAAGGACTGTTAAAGGTCATGTAGTTCACCCCCCTGCAGTGAGAAGGGACACCTTCCACCAGCCCAGGTTCCTCAGGGGTGTTTGCTCTCCCATAGCCACCATTCAGTGCTCACTGGCCAAGAGCAAGGCTTTATCCCAGAGCACATGAAGGCTGGAAACAACTGAGTCACAGGAAGTCTCTACAGGGACACCCATGGAGCTGAAGGGTTCAAAACCTCGTCTTTAAGTGGCTGCTCCAATCCCATTAGAGAAAACTGGGAAAGGGCAATCAGATCCCTCCAGCTATTTTTAGAAATTGCCTGAGACTCCAACTGGCTACACCCTGGAGCAGTAGTCAGGGAAGGGGAAAAGTTGCTCCTTGTTTGTTTTCCTTGTATTTTTTCCCCTCCAGCATGTTATACCTGGCAACCCAGATTATACAGCTGAAGGGCTGATATATTTACTTTTGTTTTCTGGAAATTACCTTCTTGCTTTGCTTCTCAGCTCCCTAAAGAGTCAAAGGTCTTCTGGGGAGGGGGTGGGGAGAGGCATAGAGCCTGCAGAGCACAGAGGAACCAACAGTGCTCCCTACCCCTGGAGAAAACCATGAGCCCTGCACAGCCATGGGGGTACCATGGGAAGTATCAAACCTGCAGAAGTGAAGGAAACTGCTCACATCCCAGAGTAAGTGAGAAACAGCAATGAGGAAAATTCTCTCTTCATGGCTCATCTGTCCTCTGATACTCCAGCAAAGCCTGGAGTATCTGTATTTGTTCAAGTCACTTATACCCCAGGCTGAATTTTGTGCTGTGACTCCCTGCCAGACCTGCCTGAGATTAGCCCACTATGTTTGCATATCGTACCAATGAACCAAGAGCTTGCTCTGTAAATCTTTCCTGCCATTACTTGTGTTTGTGCACCAGAAATCAGAGCATCCCCGTGGTCCAGAGAGATGCTCACAGGTAAATAAACAGGCAGGTGCACAATACCCCTCCTGGCAGCATCTTTTACTAAGTTATAAATTGTCTGCCTGGATCTGGAACTGGATTTTTTTAAATTAGTTGACAGGACAGAGTTATTCAAATACTCTGTGCAAAAGAGCTCAAGTCCTTCCCACATCCGGAACACGGAGGGTTTCAGTAAGAAGAGTCCCTGCAGCTGGGTTTTGGAAGCACGTGTTGGAATTGTAGGGATGGGACAGGGGCTGGGATGAGAGTCACACCCTTCCCTGTGCCCAAACCACTTCTCAGCAAAGCCAAGCTCTGTATACCGAACTCCCACCCCTCTGGGGCAATTCCCTCCGCCCTGGGATACAGGAGCAAGTGACAGTGGCCAGGGGACCAGCAGGTGTCCCCGAGGCTGTCAGTACCCCGGGGATGTGACAGGGATGTGGGTGCTTACCAGCCAGGGACCCCGTGCCGCTGCCTGCCCGCCTGCCTCCAGGGGTGCTGTCTCAGCGCCGGCAGGAGAGGAGGATCTGGGCTTTTGCTTCCCCTCCTCCGTCTGCTGCATCCTCCACAGCCCCTGCTTATATATATTTGTTATTTATGGGGCACGTGATGACATCCTAAGGAGTTTAGAACTCTGATGAAAGACAGAGAGAGGTGAGAGGCTTTAAGGTGTCAGGCCAGCAAAGGGATCACTTGAGGTTTCTTTTTTAATTTTTTTTTTTTCACTGGCGTGGCTGGCTGTAGAGGGATAAAGCATTTAGCTGATTGCTCTGCTCTGCAGGCTGGGCAGGGAGAGCAGGGGACTGAGCCAGGAAAGGGAGCACTGTCCTGCACCTGATCCTGACCTCTCCAACAGCATCAGGAGCCCACAGGAAGCCAAAGGCAGCCCTGCCCAGAGTGGATGAGCTTTACTTGGGGAAGGATGGGGAGGCTGATGGTTGTGCCAGGCATGATCATGGCTTGGGCTTGAGCAGGGAGGAGTTTCTCAAGAGAATCAGCTGGCTGCTTGTAGGATGGGGAGCCAGACCTAAGGTTTCTTGCCCAAGGAACTTATTCCAATAACCAAGCCTGTCTCTCCCATGCAGCCTCTGTCTCTGGGAGCTGTTACATAAGAAACTGGACAGGCAGAACCAGCAATGTTTGTCCCCATCAGGACACATGTAATAAAAGGGAGATTATCCCGGGCAGGAGCATGATGTTGGCATCATCATTATCATTGGGAACCAGCTGCAGCCCCGAAAGCCTGGAGCAGGAGGCAAAGCTGGCTTTGCTCCACTGGAGACATTTCCAGGGCAGCTCTGGACCTGCTTTAGCTTCCAGCCATGGGCAAAATAACCTGGAGCTACACCCTTTATCTCTCTCCTTTAAGTTTTTTCATGGAATCAAAACAGAAATATGACCCAGCAGCTTTTTGCTCTTCAGAAATGGCATTTTGGAGCAACTCCCAGCCATTAAAACAGCCCAGCAGAGCAGAGGTTGGCCCGTGGCTGGAATAGTCAATCAGGGATGCCACATTCCACGGTTTTAGCTGGGTCTGTGTCTTTCCTGCTCCCGCACAGCTGCAGAGGGTCAACAACTCCATTAAATTAGAGTCACAGCAGTGCGCCTAGATTTGCATATTTAGCAGCTCTCTCAGCATCTTCAAAGAGCCCCGAGCTGTCGCTGCGGCCCCGCGGCCGGGCTGGTCCCTCTGTTGGAGTACCCACTCAGGAAGACGGCAATTATCTCCGGGTAGGATTTGCAGCGAGGGGCGACATGTGGGAGGCAGATGAATCACGGCTCGGCCCCCCCCTCCTCTCCCAGGGCTTGGGAATGAAGCCATGCACACGCAGCTCCGGGGCTCCTCAGCTGCGCCCTGCTGTGTCTCCGGCCCCGCCGCCGTGCCCCATTATCCCGGTGCTCAGCGGATTAAGCTGCTTGCGGTGTCTGCAGCCCTGGCTCCGAGGCTGGGTCTGCCATCACGGGAGTCAGATGGCATCGGGAGCCTTCCCCGTGTGACGCCGTTGGAGAGGTTTCTCTCTCAGACTCACGTAATTGCATAATTCCCAAGCTGGGGGCTGTTTACATCCCTGTTTAGCACCTTCCTCTGGTTTGGCCATGGGGACCCACATTTCCAGGAAGGTGGTGTTTTTCTCCCGGCAGTGACCTAACAGCAGGGATCTCTGCAGTTTGGCATTGCTGCAAGGCCAGCCGTGGGCTCTGATTTCCTTCTCCCTCACCTCCTTCCTTTTCATCACTCGTGCTGGTGCTTATTGTTGCTGTAACTTCCCAGCAGGATGTGGCTCTTTGGACATAGTCGGTATTCTCAGCACTTTGCCAGGTTGCCCACCTGCTGCTTCTATCCCCCAGTGCTCCCTCTCAAGCTGCCAGGAGTGGTTTTAATTCACCAGCAGCTCCTGAGAAGCCAGCGTGCTTCCAGCCTTTCCTCTGGAGCAGGACATTGTGGTTTAGGAACCTGCCAGCTGCTGCTCTTTCAAAATAGCAAATAGGGCTCCTGTGGAGGGTGGCCAGCCCCTAGCCCCATGCTCTGGACAGGCCCTGGAGGGGCTAGTTTGGCTCTGTGCTCTGAAGTGTTTATATATGTGTGTATATATATAATATGAATAACATGCAAATATACAATGTATATGTCTTTCCTCTGGCATATTCCCTTTGGCCCATCAGTGGTGGGACTGATTCACTCCACAGACAGTCTCAGGGAGCTGAGGAAGGGATGAAGGGATGAAAGGATGCTACTTCACAGCTTGTTTGGGTTCTCAGCAATGGTTAGGGGAACAGGCTTTGAACTCTGGCTTTGACCTGCAGTAGATAAACACATGCCTTTGCAGGGCTGCTGTATCTTGCTGCTCTTCTGCCTTTGAGAAAGGAGAACAAACAAGACTGGCAGACAGTTTCAGCCGTGTCTGCTTGGCCATGGCAACCTCAGCCAAAAAGAGGAGATGGGGTGCCAGGACCCGGCCAGGACCTCTTTTGTCCCTTCCCTGGAGCACAGCACTGCTGGTGATTCCTCTCCTCTCCTTCTCCTCTCCTCAGTCTGGGGTTTGTAACTAGGTCACAGCCACTCCTGGCACAGTCCTTGGGGGAAGGGGCTCAGTGGGGGCTGCAGGAGCTTCTCTGTGAGGAGAGGGCTGGGCAGATGAGAAGGAGCTCAGGGGAGGCAGCCCCACGCTCCAGACCCAGACCTCCAAGCAGTTTAGAGCCATTTCAGCTTTAGGGAGAGGAGATTCCAGCAGTCTGGCAATTGTTGCTTCTTACAGGAGCTGTCCTACCCTCGATCCAGATCTAACCCTGGCACACTGCTGCTGGGAGCCAGGGTCACCCCTGGAAATGGCTGGGGACCAGATGCCACCCACGAGGAAGAAAAATCCTGGAAGGCAAGGCTGAGCCTGGCCCAATCCCATTGGGGGGGTTGTGAGGTCTTGGCCCCAGTGAAAAGGGTGAGAGGAGGGAGCGGAGGAGGATCGTGCTCATGTTGAGTTATTCATGTACAAGGTGATGCTGCTCTGAATTCTTTGTAGGAGAGCCAGCAGAGTCTGGTCAGGGCAGCACAACCAGAGAGGGAAGGGCTGGGTAACCATGATTCCTGTGGGCTCATAGAATGGCTTGAGGTGGAAGGGATCTCACAGACCGTCTCATTCCCTGCCCACCCAGCCTCCAGAGGCTCTCCGGGATCACAGAGACAGGATGATGAATTTAGCCACATGCTGCATCACTTGCTCATATTTCTGTTGCCTGATGTTAATGGGGACACAGGGACTCCTGCTGATCTGCTTGTCTGCGTGATGATGAAGATAAACCCCCAGCTCTCCCTGTGGGAGGGTCTGGAAGCGTTCCCTGTGACACGAGCTGCTCTGAAAGACATTTCCTGAAGGCACCAGCTCTTCCCAGCAGGGAAAGGACAGGGACTCTGTGCCTCTGCGAAGCAGCAAAGGAGGGAAATGCTGGGAGGACTGGCCAAGGAGGGGTTGCAGAGGGGGTGCAGCGCTCCCCTGCACCTGAGCGCCGAGCCCTCGGCCCGGCGGGCGGAGCCCGGCTGCAGCCCCGGGGCTCCGAGCGGAGCTGCTGCCCCCGGGGGGACCCACGGGCCGGTGTCGCCCGCTCCCCCCGCCACACCGGAGCCGCCGGGAGACGGCAGCCCACGAGGTGGCACCAGAGGCCCGCCGCAGCCCGGCACCGGCACCGGGAGGACATCGCGGGATCCTGCGGGCACCGACCGCGCTCCGGCATCGCGGAACCCTTGGGCACTTGGCACCCTCCGGGCATCCCCAGTGGACATCCCGGCACCCAGAGGTCATTCCAGTCCCTGTGGACATCCCGGAGCGTGGCAGACATCCCCTACACCCGGTAGACATCCTGGTACCCTGCTGGCATCCCTGGCACCTGCCGTGCCTCCTTGCATCCTGTGGGTATCCCCAGTACCTGGCAGGCCCCCTCAGCACTCCGTGGGCACCCCAGCCCCCTTTTCCCTTAAACCCTGTGCAAAGATGCCCCGTGAGAGAACCATGGAGGAAGGACAGGGCTTGCTTTTCACCGGTATCTCTACAGGGAGATAAAGGATATCCTGGGTATCCCAGCACTTGCTGGGCATCTTGGCACCCTCCGGGTATTCTGGCACCCTTCGGGCATTCTGACATGTCCTCTGGGCAGCAGTGTCTCAGCAGGGAGACGCTGGTGATCTAACCTAAGTGCCATAAGGTGGTTAGATCACAGGGACAGCTTGGTTCCAGGGAGGATGTTCTCCTGCAGAGTAAAGGCCATCCCTTCCCAAAACAGCCTTACCAGCAAGAATCCTCCCTAAACTGGGCAGGGAGGCTGCTTGACATGTGTCACTTTGCAGAAATCCTGCAAGTGTTTTGCTGGCTGGTGTGGACTTGCAGAGGTGCCTCAGTGGACATCTGAATAGTGATGTTAAATAGGAGATTCTCATTTTGACACCCAGGCACTGTAAAATCTGAAGGCTGTCAATATTGTGACAGCCCAGGCCCTGGGCTGTTGTGTCCTAAAAAAAAGCAATCAGTCCTCCTTCAGAGCCACTTCCTGATGGAAGCATATCAGAGCTCCAGCTGGGATCAGAGTGCAAAAACACACCCAGCTCGACTCCTGTTAACAGCAAACAGCCCTGCCTTTGTCCCCATTATAATCCCCCTGCCGTGAGCCCGGTCAGGGGTATAATGTGAGTGTTTTCATGGCTATTTGTGGCTACCTGAACCCCCACCACTGCTCTTCAGCACATAATTGCCCTGAAGAGGGACAGTTTCCATCTCCACACATGATGGTGCCCATTACTGTATCTATATTTTATTAGTGGCTGTTGTAATGTACATTAAGGAGATGATGAGGAGCATCACAGTGCTGGATAAAGCTCTGCTTTGAAACCTCGAGAAGACATGGCATCAGATTAAATGAAGTCAAAGGGCACCTTCTGCCGTTCTCAAAGGCCTGATTCTGTTTCCACAAAGGTACAATTCTCCCTGGCTGCAGAGGAAGAGGGCTTGGCACCTTGTCCACAGCTCCAGGTGGGCTGGGTGAACATTCTGGGGAGATCATTCCAGCACAGCCATGGTCAGAGGGTGAAATCCTCATGCCAGAGGCACTCGTGCTTTAGAAGTTCTGAATGCTGCCTATCAGTCCTACACCCTGTCCAGTTCACAGAGGTCAGGGCATGTGAATGCAGGTCTGTATTCCCAGGAGCATATCCCTAGAAACAGCTGTAAACCCACAGTGGCCCTGACTGGATACTTAAACTGCCTTTTCCCTATGGGGCATGCTGCTATTTAGCCACCCAATGACCATTTTTAGCTCTATCCTGTTTCTTATCCCTGGGGTTGAAGCCAGAAAATGCTCCAGCAAAGAATCACATCAACATGCTGCCTTTCTGATTAACAGGGTGCTGTGGGGAGTGATCAAATGCTGGGGTGGAGGCAGAATTGGCCTGGGAGAAGACAGGGGCTGGAGGGCTTCACTGCCTGCAGCTCCCTGATTTGGAAGCAGGACAGGGATAGTTTGTACTTCTCCATCCCTTCGAGCATCCTGCTGCCCTGCCACCCACACCCAGGGGCAGTGAGGAGCTGGGCAGAGCTCCCAGTGTACCCGTCACCCAACACTGCCTGCCCCAGCCTCCTCTCAGCTGCTCCCCTGGGCTTTAGGGCCATTTGCAAGATTGGGAAATCCCAATCTTGAGGGGAGGGTTCAAGAACGGAAAATCCCAATCTTGAGGGGAGGGTTCAAGAATTTAGCAGGCAAGCACAGGCAGACCTTTATGCTGGTTGCTGTTCCTAAAAGGAGAAACCTTGGAAGGTGGACTGAAAGGCAGCTGGTTGATCCAGTCAAGGGAGAGAAGTCTGGGAGGGAGAGGGCAAGAAGGAAAACACTGCTCTGCTGTTCCTGGGGTCTTTTCTGCAAGAGAACAAATTAGGCTGAGGATTTCAGGCATTTTCTTAATATTCAAGCACTGCACAGGCAGGAAGGTCTAGGGAGAGAAGAGGCAGGATATGTTGTGGTAAAAAATAGGCAGTGAAGGCTATTTTGGATTCCTTTAGTCCTTTGCCTGCCAGAGCAGCAGGACCTGCTCAAATAAACTTTTGTATTTACAAAATCTCTGCAGACAGAGGGGAAACATCCTTATGGTCGATGAAGCCAAATATTCGGCTCATTTGCACACTCTAATGAGGGCTTCTAGGAGCCATGAAAAGCAAGACCAGGCTTTGATGTTAGCTGGAGAGCAGCTCCCGGCATCGAGCAGCGCCCAGTGGCAGGATGGACCCCCACCTGTGCCCAGGCAGAGGGAGCTGTAAACAGCACAGCCCCAGCACTGGGGAGCGGGAGATGATGCAGGGCAGCCCACAGTGACCGAGAACTGGGGCACGATGCAGTGCAGTGTACCCCCATCACGGGGGCTCAGGGACAATGCAGTGCAGCCTCCTCTCTCCGGGGACCAGGGGATGATGCAGTACAGGCTCCTCCATCCCGGGGGACGACGCAATGCAGCCTCTNTAGAGGACGATGTTGTTCCCCCACCTAAATCCCTGGGGCCAATGGCGCAGCGCAGCCCCCATCCCCGTGGACGATGCGGCCCCCATCCCCAGGGGCGGTGCAGCCCCCCATCCCCGGGGGCGATGATGCAATCCCCCCATTCCCGGGGATCAGCAGACGATGCGGGGCCCCGGTCCCCGCCCCCGCCGCGCCCCCGGGCCCCGCCCCGGCCCCGCCCTCCCCTCCCGCCCCACCCCGATATGGGCGTGGTCTGAGACCCTGGGGGCGTGTCCTCGTTGGCCCCGCCCCCGGGCCGTTACTTGCCGCCCCTCCCCTGCCCTCCCCCTCCTGCCGGCCGCGCGCTCCCGCTCACCGGCGCCATGGCGGAACAGCCCGAGGAGGGGGCACCGGCACCGCCGGCACCGGCACCCCCGGCTCCCCCCGCCGCGCTGCCCCTCTCCGCCCCGCCGGGCGGCTCCCAGCGCCTCCTCTTCTCCCACGACCTGGTGTCGGGTCGCTACCGCGGCTCCGTGCGCTTCGGCCTGGTGCGCCTCATCCACGGCGAGGACTCGGAGGAGGACTCTGAGGAGGGCGGGCGTGGGACCGCGGCCGGCGGCGCCGCCAGCTCGGGCGGCTCCGAATCGGGAGGCCCTGGCGGCGGCGGCGGGGAGGAGGGCCGCGCCAGCCCGCTGCGGCGGGGCTACGTGCGGGTGCAGTGGTACCCGGAGGGCATCAAGCAGCACGTCAAGGAGACCAAGGTAACCGGGGCGGGGGGCGGCCCGCGGCCTGCACGGGCCCGGGTCCCTCCCCGGGGGGCTGGCGCCGGTTGCAAGACCGGGGCGCCGCCTTGGAGGCCTCCCGGGGCAGGGCCTGCACGGCCTGCGGGGTCGGGTGCGCTGGAGGCTCCCGAGCAGGAGGTTGCTGCCCCGTTTCCCCCGTGACGCCGGTCCTTGCCCGCCCGTGCAGCGAGCAGCCGGAGCGGGGAAGGGGGACGGTGTTTTTCAGAGTGTGAAATCCCGTTCCCTCCCTTCATCACGCTCCCTCTGGCAGCCCAGCATGGATGCTGCTGCTGCCTTGCGCTGATGGCAGAGCACTGCTGCTCTGCTGAGGCAGTGGGGCTTGCTGGCATAAGGAGAAGCGTGCCTGTGAAGGTGATTTGAGTGAACTTCCAGACATCTCTTACTTGCTGGAGTTGTAGGCCAGTATCTCAGCCTTTATTGCACCGTGTCGTCATTGCCTGTTCTAAGGGAGTCAGCAGGGAAACCACCCTGGATAAAGATTCCAGGAGGAAGCAAACACGGTTTGGATCTGCCCTTGTTTACGTGAGCATTTGCCCCTTGCTAATGAGGCGCACGTAAATCTGTGGCATCTTAATTATATCTGACGAGCCACAAGGTGTAGGTCTGCATTGGAATATTCCCACTTCCCAAAGTTGGTCTGGCCTGGGGTTTTAGCCCAAGCTGACTGACAGTTCAGAGACAAAAGCGGGCGAGAGGGGCACTGTGATAGAGCACAAAGGGGCTGCCAGGGATGGGCGTTGCACTGAGCAGAGCGGGTGCCTGCGCTGTCCCTGCAGGGTCCCCCTGCTCCTCTGGGCTGGCCGTGGGAAGCAGGAGGCTTCTGGAGAACTGTGTGTTTTGCTGTTTCAGAAAGGGCCTCACACGCCGCAGGAGAGAGGGGAGGCTGAGAGGAAGAAAGGTGTGTTGCAGTCCTAAAGGCATCGCTAGGATTGCCAGTGCTACAGAATGAGCTAAATTTAGGAGGTAGTGTCATTAGACACGTGACTGCTTGGAGATAAGAAAAATGAAAACAGGTATTCTGAAAAGATACTGCCACATGATGTATTTCTACCTTCAAAAAAAAAAAAAAAGCCTCTTTTCTCTAAGAAAAACCCAACTCCATAATTCAATCACTGCAGCCTTCCAGTGTGTGTTGTTGCAGCAAAAATTTGTCCCAACTTGAGTTTGGTTTTCAGCATCTAAACAAAGCCACCTCCATTTGGGTGAATAAACACAGATTTAGTTGATACTGTTGGATTCCCAAATCCAGAAGTGTTAGCTCTGACTTCAGTCACTTGGTAGCTGCACCCATTGCAGTGTTAGGAAGAGCTGGACTGAGGAGCATCAGAAGTCAAAGACAGTTATGTAAACAAACAGTCTGTCTGTCTTCCCTTTTAGTGCTTTTGCCATGGTGTAGGTGCCTTTACCACTTGGGTAATGGACCCTGGGGAGAAGTTTCCTGAGTGCCTGAGAAATTTAGGTGTACTTCTATTGATTTTTTTTTTTCTTTTTTGGAAAGCTGCCCACTAACCAAATTGAGAGGCATTGTGTACAGTCTGCACTGCAGTTCGGGGTTGCTGAAAACAAACCTGACACCACTGGAAACATGCAGTGGGACTGATCATGGTTTTGTGGTTATATTTGGGTTTTTTTAGCTGTCTGCTGACCCAGCCCCTTCTGGGTTCCACTGATGTGTAAGAACCAGCCAGGTAAGCTGACATGCTTGTCATTGTCTGTGCTGGGAGGGTATAAACCATAGGCATTATATGGTTATCCTGGGTGTAAGGTTTGTTGGCTTTTTGGTGCTGTTACCTACAGCACCTACCTACCTACATCTTTTGGCTGTGCCTGACTCTCTAGCATCTTTGGCTGTGAGAGTCTGGTTTGATGTCCCTAAAACATTAACCTGTCCTGGTGACAGCTAAACCCTGGACTCCAGAGGATCCTTGTTGCGCTCTTTTATTTCTCTTTAATCTGGAATGGGCAGAGGGTAAAGGTGCTCTTGGGGCCAGGGCTTTTGTGTGTCTATTTAATGTATCAGATCCTGATTCCACACAGAAAGCTGGCTGCATGTCTGCCTCCTGTTTGTCAGGTGCCTCAGGATCTGGGAATCCTGGTGTGTGTGTTGGATAGAGCGAGTTTTGTAGCTGAGGGAGAAATAAAGTTGTTGGAAATTTTCAGTCCAGTGAAACAGCACCTTTGGCTTCCAGTGCAAAGGTCAAAAGCAACTTCCTGTACCCAATTATAATCCTGGAGCTTTCCTGTCCGGTCATTTTTGCTGTTGTTTCTGGAAGTTCAACACTTGCTGTTGCTCTTTCCTGTTGGGAATGGTAGGCAGAATGCCGCTTAAACCCAGGCACAAAATTATGGATGTTAATCAGTAAGAGAAACTGTCTCTTGAGATAGAGTTTAGCAATTGATGCAAAGCCCCACCAGCTCCTCCCAGAATTGTATATGTGAGCACATTCCTGCCTTTGGTTCCCCTCTTGATAGTCATTAGCAGCATAACAATGATGTGAATAAAAGAAGAGCCAGGATTTCTTTCTCTCTGGCTTCAAGTGCTCGTTTTCTGCTTTCCATGTCCATATCAGCCATTTAAGACACTGGGAAATAACTGTTGCTGAGTGTTGTAAAACCTAAGCAGACCTGGAAGGAGAAAGCTTCCCTTTCCGGATATGTTTGCCATCCATGTCTTGCCTGACCCAACAAATCTGCAGAGCAGTTCCTCTGGCTGGCTAAAGCTATATCTGAATGTAATTTAGGAGGCAGGTTTGGGAGTACTATGAGCTGCTGTGAACACCTGATGCTTTTTCTAATAAATTATCCGGAATACTTGGGACCCAGCTGAATTTGAATTTCAGGATCTCTCTGCTGTAGTTCAGCATTCCCACTGCACCCTTGACCTGCCTTTGGGAACTTTATGGAAATGCTTGAACATACCAGGTATTAGTCAGGCTCTGGGGACTTTAAAATGCTGCTGCCCTTCCTCCTGCCTCTCCCCTGAAAGCCTCAGAGCTCTCTGCCACCTTTCATTTTCACAAAGCTCTGGCCGAGGCAGTGGACCTCTTGTGCAGCTGGAGGAAATGGAAGGTGCAGGTGTTGTGTTTCAGCACCTTATCTGAAGGCCTTCGGCCAGCCAGGCCTCCCAAGTTCCCTGTGCCTGCCTCTGGGAGTAAGGGCTTGGTGTGTGCTGTGATGCATGGGCAGTGATGTTTGTGTAGGGACCACTGCAGAACCCCAGCTTTGCCCTAAGAGTTCAGGTGCAATTCAAAAAAAGTTTTTAGCAGCCTTTTTTGTAAGGTCCAGAATACGATTGAGTTTGGATGACTCTCTTACCTCGTTCTGCTTTGCTTTGGAAACAGATTCAAACTGTCAGGACTTCTCAGACATAAGTTGGTGGCTGATAAACTCATTACCTGGAAATGATCTGATGTTATCTCCAAAAGGCTCTCCATGAATTCAGCTCTGCTTCATCCCACACAGACCTTCTGTTCTTTTCCAGCCTTCACTCCTGTAATTTCCTGACCTCCAGATTTTGGGTCATGGATCTAATACAAGGTCACAGGAGGAGTTTCTGAAGATCCTCAAGGTCTGTGTTTTTCCTCTGTCCATTCTCAGCCACTCTGAGCCCTCACTGCTGGGCTCTCTGCTCACCACCATGTGCCCTTCAGGTGTTAATCCTAGCTAGTGACTCTGCAACTTATTTACAACTGGGGCATGAAAACAGCTTTAGAAATCTTCCATCTTCAAGCCTGGTGAGGTGTTGGCCATCTGGAAGTGCAGTGATGCAGTGTGGGTACATTGGGCAGGTGAGGAGGGATAGCAGGATCCTTTTCAGGGCCGTGAGGAAATGCTGGCCACAGTGCCAAACTCTGGTTCTGTTGCAGCACACAAATTCCATGCCCATAAACTATTAATAGTGGGTTTTACTGAGTGAGGAAGCTGTGTCTAACCCTCTTCTTGCATCTGACATTTCAGTTGGTCTCCCAGGGGCGTTCTTTGAAACCACCTGATGTTTGTAGCTGTTAAGAGACAGAAGAGAAAAAGCTTACTGGAATTTTTTGCAGTTCTGCATAACATAGAACCAATTAATGTGTGACCTTTCCATCCTGTGAGTATCCATTGCAAGGTTAGGTACCCTTGGGTCAATTCCCTGTTTTACTTTGATTTGTTTGGCTCTTGTGATATAGACTTGGGGATCATCATTAATATTTTACTGCAAAAGTGGAACCCGGCACAGTTCACAGTGTGGAAGTCTCAGGAGTACTAAATATTGTACACTGTTACTGCTTTGTGTGCTGTGTGCAGAGTGAATTGGTAATTCAGGAGTTGAAAGTGGCCATCTGGGCTAAGCCATTTTTTATAATTATTCCAAATGCAGACAGGAGTGTTATTTTTAAAATGGACGAAGCCTGTCCTCAAGCAAGTAGTATTTGTGATCTGCTCTCTTCCAAGGTGTGCTCCCTTTCAGTGTGCTGCTATAGCTTAAAAAAAAACCCCCAAACTAAATTAGTAATGCTTTTAGGACTAGTAAACAAACTAATGTGCACTAAAAGCTTTAGAAGGAATCAATCAATGCCCATGACAGGCTCTGAAATACCTGTGTGGGTGAGACATTTTGCTGCATGCAGCTTTCTCATACAAGTTTATTTGCTGATGGGATGCAGTTCCAGTGCAGACTTTGGCAAAAAAGGGACTTTAGGCGATTTTATAAAGTTTCTTTTTTGGCTGAAGATTCTTTATTGAAGTTAAATAGCAGCAGCCTTGACAGATGCGTTTTGGGACAAGGTCTTGCTTGCCTATGGCGGCTGTCCTCAGCGCCTCTCCTCTCTTCAGAGGAAAGACATTTTTAATGTTCAACATCTGTGTTGGTGTGGGAAATAATTGGTGTTTGGAAAGCTAAAAGCCTCTTCTCCTTTGACTGTTTAATTGCTTGGGGGATTTCAAAGGCTCAGAAGGTGATGACACCTTCCTAAATGCTACTTAGGAAAACCCTGCCTCCTTTTTTCCATTCTGCTGTTACCTCCCACCATGTGCAGAGTCTTTCCCCAAAGGGACCTGTGTTTAGGTCATCCTGACTACAGGAGCTGATCATCTGAGCTGAAATCCTTGTGCTTGCTTTTGAGGTTGGCAGTTCTGACTCTCCTGGAACGGAGAGATGTGAGATGATGGCTCGACTTCTGCATTTTACATAATTCTCCAGAGTATTTGTCCTGTAACTCAGCTCAGGCTCTATCTTGTGTAGCTGGTGTGTCCCATTCCTGAGACCTTTAGACCTGTGGCACGGTATGAGAATGCTAACTCCTAGGGGAAAAAACACCTGAAGGGAGACTCCATGGTAGTGTTTGGGCTTTCTTCCATTTCCTTTTAGGCCGCTAAAGAGAAATGTGCATGTTTATATATGAATCAAAAATATTCTGCTGACTTGAATTTGTGAAGTTAAGCAAAAGTGATTTTCTCTTAATGACCGTGTCCCAGGACTGGCATAGGGCTTTTTCTTTCTGAATGTTAAATGTTTCTGCTCTAAAGGGAGCTGGAAACTTTGAGGGGTAATGATTGTTAGGGCAGATTAAAAACATCTCATACTATGAACAGCATGTGGTTTTGACAGTAAAGATGCTAGGGGTTGCTGGTTACTGTAATAGCTGCAGCACTTTCAGATGTGCCTGAATTTCAAGCTGACTGGTGTCTTTTTAGCTTTAATGCTGTTTCTGGTCTGTGCTGACTGAATTTCAGAAGATGCTGTGCCTGTGGTGGTACAGAGCACACAGAGCCCAGCTTGGTGCAGTTGGAGACTTGCAGACTTGGATGCATTTCTGGATAGAAAACATCTCTTCCTGTGCATTTCAGGGTCATTGTTACCTCCCGTGTGTGTTTGACTGCACATCTGGCCAAAAGAATGGGATGGAGTCATGTGTCTGCTGTGCTTTCTGCCCCATTTTTGGGAGCAGTTGGACCTGCCCTTGGAATAGACACAAGAGGGAATTGTGGATGTTTACTGGGCTCAAATCTTCAGTGTGTGGTGTAGATGGAAACAAATATGGTGGTACTGACTGTGGATTTGATAACTGTGTTGGATATGTGCGTGTGCAGGAGAGGTAAGGGGAAGTGCAGGTGATGTTATCTTTGTTTTCTGCCCTTAATTGTATTAGGGTTTAGAGCAACTTAATGCAGAGACAGATCCAATAAGTACCTGCAGATGGAATTTCTTCCTCTCACAGACTGACCTGTAGATCAAGGCCAAAAGCATGGATTGAGAGTGGGCAGATTTGAAGACTAAGAAGTCTGTACCTCTGTACATGTTTTGGATTGCTTTTTAAAGAAACGGCATCACTTTTATGCTTTATTCAGCCTTCTCCAGCAGTCAGGTGCAGGTTGTACCAGAGAAGCTCTGACTGCAGGGTGCTGCAGTTCAGTTCAGGTTACTGGACCTGACTTAAGACTTCCCTGACTAGGAAGACTTAAGCTAAATAGCATTGATGCTTCTATGCTGTGAGAGAAGAGTGTGCACTGTGTACCTGCTGACCTGCTGGTCTGAAATTTAACAAATGAATAGTTAACATGTGGAAGTGGTGTCTTAGGCCAGTATCTTGAGGAGCCTCTGTAGTTTTGGTGGGGTTTTGGATTTGCTTGCTGTGTTAGCTGCTGGCATGGTGAATGAGGCTGCTTGGATATACAAGGTGGAAGCTGAGATACAGAATGCTTTTCATGCACATATGCTGAGATCTTGAAAGTGGGACACATCAAGCTACCCCATAAATAATCTGTCCAGTTTTTCAAAGGGTTTGAACAGCCAGTTCCCTGATGATGTATGTTGGATGCTCTAGGTAGGTAGGCTTCTTTGGGATTGCAAAGCTGGGTTTTTTCCATGCTTTTGCCATTGTCTTTAAAGTCATAACCTCTGTTTCTTTCCTCAACAGCTGGTGCTGCTGCTCTCTGTGTGAAAGAATGGGCAGTGTGAAGGCTGTTGGCAGGAGGTGAGACCAAGGACTGGCAGCAGGGCAGGCCAGGAGAGGACAGGAGCACTTGCTGTCTTACTGTGGCTTCCAGGCCAGGAAAAATTAAATTCACAGGAGTACATTAGGAACAAGGAAGCCATGCTCAGCTTGCATTTGCAGTGGTATCACTTCACAGCCTCTGGTTACAGCCTCTTGAGTTGAAGAGAAGCTGCACAGCCATACTCTTGGTCCATTAAGCAGGATTGGTTTTGTATAATAAAACTGCAGCAGAGGTACCTTGTGGTTCTATATTCAGCACATATCAGACACAGTCTCAGTGGTTTGCTCTTACTGCTGCCTGTAAAACCTTTAGCTTTTCTGCTTGTGAGGGAGGAGTTTGGAGACAGACAAATGAAGAGGGGTATTTAATCACCAGCTGAAAAGATGAGGAGCTTAAGGCTTTTAACTATTTTTCTTAGCCTGGAGCTGGGGGTTCTGGTACCTTATTCCTGTGGAAGTGACTGGGTACAGTTGTCATTTGTCAGTGGATGATGAATCTTCTGCTTAGTAAAGTACACTAATACGGTGAGCTGGAATTAGTTCCATCATGGCTGATTTATTTTTTACCTACTTTTGAAAGGATATAACTTCTTTGAGACTAAAAGAACTTTTTGCATGAATTATTTGGGTGTAGGAAATGGTACTGCTTTTCTGCTGATAAAGGATACTTAGCAAATAAGTAGCACTTTTCATCTTCAAAGCATTTTCTGGGCTCTGATGTGGCAGTGGGTGTTGGAAAGGTGACAGAAACTCTCCCCTCAGGTGACTCTGGGTAAGACAGGCAGCATTAGTGCTGCCAGGTGCTGTTTTCCTGGTGTGTGCTCAGTGCTTTCTCTCTTTGACCATTCCCAGGGCTTAAGACCATGAGCTGGCTGCTCAGTGGAAAAATTTTGACATTCCTCAATGCAGTTACAGCTAGAGATTTGTTTGGGGAAATTACTCTCAGGCAGAGCCACAATACATTGGTTATTTGGCATATGGGATGATTTGAAATGGGATCCTTGGGAACTCATCACTTGGCATTGAGTAACTGAAGTTTGATTTGGTTTTGCTTATGTGAGGAGCTAAACTCAGTGACCCAGTGTTTTAAAAGTTAGTTTAGGTGTAAATACAGTGAGCTGGGGGTTTTGCAAGGCTGGGTGAGAAGTGTAGTCAGTGAAGAGCAGCCAAGATTAACTCTTATGTTAGATCATAGTGGTGTTTCTGAAACCAAGTGGGTGTTTCAGACCTGTTGGCTCAAGCTCTGTTGTTAGAGAACTGGTTCTAGATCTCAGTCCTCAGTGAAATTGTTGGCAGCAGCTATACTGAAACAGTTGGAGCCTGAGAAATGCTGATCACCAAGGAACCTTTGCATTCTCCTTTACCCTCATGGCACTAAAATGAGTATTCTGCTTTACCTGCTGCTGGAGAGGGGCCGGAGGTGTCAGTGTGAGGGGCTGCTGCCCATCCCAATGTCCAGTGCTGCTGCTCTGCTCTCTGCCCTCACATCTCTGCTTTTCAGTATTTGGAGTGAGTGTGCACGGAGCACTGCTTAGTTTTTTTGTTGTGAGTTGATGGGATTTCCAGCAAGGCCCTACATGTCCTTTGGCTTTGTCTACTTTTGAAGATGAAAGTTGGGATATTTTTCCTCTCTTGGACGGTGGGTTATGTATCTAATCCAACTGAATAAATCTCATGACTATTGCAAGTAATATTTATGCTTCTGTTCAGCCTCTGTCCAAGTTCCTTGAAACAACATTAGTCTTGAGACAAAATAGCCACATTTTCTAAATTTAGAGTTACTACACAGTTGGATAACTGGCTGGAAATGATACATCATGAGCTGCCTCTTCAGATTTTTGTCCTTAGCACATGCGACTTCTGTGAGAAGTCTTTTCCCTGTCCTCGTGCTGCAGGTTGTTGAAGTTGCTCTGATTTCCCATGCTGTGGTACAGCCTTGTCTTAGTGAACTGTCCATGGGTTCAGTGTAAAGCAGAAAGTGGGGGCAGGGAAGAGAGGAATCTTCATCCTTTGTTTAAAACTTGTCTTTGTGGGTTTTGTTTCTTAAAGTCTGCAGATATGGATGATTCATTTGCTTCCTGTAAGGGTGGTCTGGGTTAGGGTTAGGGTTAGTTCTTCCTAGCTGCAGTAGTACATAATCACAGAACTTCCTCGACTGTGCGTTTCTGTACATTCCTGAAATACAAGAAAGAAGAGAGCACCCTGTGGAATGCCACAGCAGGGAAGGTGACACTGTACAGGAGACACCAGCATTCCTGGCTGCTTAGTTTAGGAAGAAACTTCACAATGGCTTTCTTAATTCATCAATTGATATTGTTATCATCCTAATGTCAGTATTGTGGGGTCTCATTTTGTGTTAAAATTGGACAGGCAGATCCAGAGTGTGTCATTGTCTCAGCATTGACTCAGTAACTGCTTTTTTACCCACAACATCTGACCTGCAAAGCTGATTCGGCTTTTTGCTGCTTTTGACTCTGGGGCCAGAAACATCCTCTGTTTAGTTTTGTGTGGTGGTGGGGATTGTGCTGGTACATGATGGAGAAAAATGTCATTTGGTTCACAAATGAAATCTGCCCTGTAATGATAAAGCAAAGCACAGGGTAACTTTATTGTAACAAAGTGTGTGCTGGGCAGGAACTCTCTATGGGCACTCTAAGCGGACGCTGTGAGGACATCACTGCAGGAGCAGCCTGTTCTGTCTCTCAGAGAAGTTCTATTAAAGAGTTAACTCTTTGCTTTGATTCCTTGAATTAGGAACCTGTCCTAGTCTGGATGAGGAAAGTTGTAATTTCTAGCATAAACATGCGAGCAGCTTACTCTCATCTCCTCTAGTAAAAAGCAGATGTAACTCCTAAATAGCTGCTTGTCTTTATAAATGTGCTATTATGTGCTGAAACACAATTATTTTCTCCCTTTTCACCCTCAGACTGTATATCACTAACCTCCTTCCCAGAGAAGCTCTTTCCCCACTATTCCTGCGGCCCTTGTCCACACTTACTCCAGCTCACGCCGTGTTTTCTTCATCAGAGTTGGCTCTGGCTGCCCTGATCAGTCTCGAGTGCCTTGTTGAATGCTATTTGTGTTTCTTTCCTGAGCCCAAGTGTTAGATGAAAACAATTCCCACATCAAGCACTCTTTGTATTTCACAAGAATATTGTGTGATCTGCTCTTGTGTTTCTTGTTCTGTTGTAGAGCTTAGAGAAAATTTAATTTATGGAAAATAAATATCACCAATATGGTAATTGCACTAGTCACTTCAGTGAATGTGTAAACTCTTTAGTTAGAAGAGTCTTTCTGGTTTTTTTCAGTGTTGACACTCTGAACTTTGGAAGGAATCCAGGCTGAATTCCTGGCTTTCTCTTAATTGTGCTGTCTGTATTTTTTTCTATTCTCAGTGACATAATTTAGCACCAAATTGCCATCCATAGGTATTGGTTACCTTTTGAAATCTATCTGCTTGTGCACAATGGTTAAAGTAATTGTCATTCGAATTTCCTCTTATTTTAGTGTCGTGAATGCAGCCCTAGTGTGTGTTGCACTAATTCTGTGTACTCTGCTGCTTAATTGGCACTGAGTGCAAACACACTGCGTGTATTCACACCTCTTGTCTCCCTCTCAGGGATGCTTTGGTTTCTTTTGTTAGTGCCCCACGCAGTTGCTTTCTCTTGAGCTCCAGCAGTCTGTGATTAGCATATACACAGCCGTGCAGGGCAGCTCTGGAGGAAATGCTCTTATCTGAGAGCTCCCAAAGCTGCCATGCTCGCTCTGCTCTAAAGTGAGCACTGCAAACAGGAAGCTGCAAAAGTGATTTTTTTTTTTTTAATCCCTTTAGTGGTTATGCCAGATTGGAAAGTGGCAGTGCTGGAAACCCAGCCTGCTGAATTTGAGGAACAGTGTTTGACTTTGGCCATGGTCACTGGGCAGAGAGGTCTCATCACCCACCCTACCTCTCACTGTAACCACTGAGTGCACTTTACTGTCCTGGTGACGGACAAGAACCTTAACTTTCTCTTGTGATAATCTCCTCTAATCTGGCAGTGATAAGTGCTTGCTGTCAGGAGAGCTTTGATGGGAAATGAAGGGACTGAAAAATGAGCTTTGAAGGTGGTGTTTGTAGGGCAGATTCCCATCTCTGTGCTCCTGTATCTGTGTCTCTGAATGTGTGTTGTGCTCTTGTACTGCTGAGAGGGCAACAAACTCAGAGTGAAGAGTTCTTTTCCAGACCTGGGGTCTTTGTGGCTGCTTGGTACTGTTTGGGCTAGCAAGCTGTTCTATAAAAGCACTTAGGAGCAATCTTAGAACTCTGCTGTCTCCTTTCTGCTTCTTATTGGTGCTGGAAGAATTTGTGATGTTGGCAGCAAACTGAACATCCCAGGAGCTGAGGAGTCCATGGTAGTTTTTCTGGAAAGCAGCCTAAGGAATCTTTATGAAGTTCCAGTCGTTCTTGTTAGTGCTGCTAACTTAGCCCAGCTTTAGCACAGTTCAGGTTGCCTGCCTCTGATCTGCAGTTCTGGCAACACTTGAATAAAGCCTTAAAATAAAAGATCAAGGTTTAGAGGCAGAATGATATTCAGAGCATCATTGTCCAACCTGTATATTCAATTGAGCATGGTAGAAAAGACACCAAATTGCAGTTCTGAAGTATTTGCTAGCTGGGCTCTTGGCTCAGCTGGTTCCTGCTGTGCTGTAAGAGGATCAGGTACTGCTGCTGTACACAAAAGTTTGTTGTTGTAGCAGGTTGTTTTTTTCATAGCTCTTTCTTTCTTTCTTTGGATTTTGATACCATTTGGCAGCTTCAGAGCTCCTGATGTGTTCATGCCCTTTGATTAGGTTTAGTTTTCTCTCCACACCTGGGGAGACTCAAAGACCCTTTCTTTTCACATCTCTTATCTTTCCTATTTTCATTGTTCTCTAGGAATTAAGTTATTCAGGGCAATAATCATATTCATTGCTCTTGAGAGCAGTCCCTACCCTGCCCTGACTGGCAGGCTATCTGTTTGCCCTCTCAATTTTCCAGTTTCATCAGAAAAAGATCCCTAGATATTCTCAAAATGCTTAACTGGTTAATTATGACCTTGTAGCCTGGGAGTGTTGCATCTGAACTGAGCAGTGATGTGGAGCTGAGCTTTTATGTTTTCCTGCTAGTGAACAACGCTGGCACGTGAGCTAAAAGGGCATCCTCCCCCCCACTAAATTGCTTTAGGGTGTATAAAATGAAGCAGCATTATCTGTATTCTGAAGAAGAATAAAACAAAGGATGTTTCTTCTGTTCTCATGGAAATGAGGCTCTGGGAGGAACATTGCAAGGTTAGTATGTGCTGTGTGCATACCTAGTGCTGCTAATTAAGCTTAGTCTCATCCAAACATTGCCTTTGAGTTTCTCTCCTGCTTTCAGGAAAACCAGGCACCTGCCATGTTCAGCTACGGCGTGATTTAGCAAAGTGGCAAATCTTCATTAGAGACCAGGAAGAGCTTTTAATGAGAAATGACAACATGCAGTCTGTGATTTACACCCAGGCCTCAAGTGATGGGTGAAATCACCCTTCTCAACACCCACCTTGCTATAAATAGCTGTTTTCACTGGAGGCAGGTGCTACTGAAATGTCACTTGGGTGACATCTGAGTGGTGTGTGTCTCAGAGCTGAGAGAGGCATTGTCTTCCTCGGATGTATTGAAACGTGCCTGTCTCTGCCAAGAGATGTTGTAATGGTGAGATAGGTATCGATCAGAGCTACTCTTGAAGTGTTTTGAAACTCTAATACTTCCTTGAATCATCTCAGTGCTCCATTCACAAAAGCTGCTCTTGTTAAAATGTCATGCTGTTCAGTATGTCTTGGTTTTATCCCACCCTATTCTGCCACCATAAGGGATTTCTTTTTTTCGGGAAACTCGATACTTTTTCAGTTCTCTACTTTTGTGCACATCACAAGGGTTTATTTTCTCCCCATTGTTATGAACAGAAGTGTTGTTTGAGTGCCCAGACAGTTGGTAACATCTGGCAGTCTGTTTTTTGGTGGAGTATAAAGTATCTTCAGAGTTGTGTGTTCATAATTGTCCTCTGAAAGAGTGAGGCATGGTGACTTTCCCAGTGGAATATTTATCTGTCATGTGCTGTCTCTGCAGTGTTGTTGTGGGACTATCCTTCTGACACTGATGGTTCCTGCAAGAGGAAAATTAGTTTGTCTTGTTCCATCCATTCAGCCCTGGAGTGTTTCTTGAACTTTGTGGAAGGGTCTGAGATGGGAACATGGGGTAGAAGAAAAGTAGGATTCAATTGCAAATTGCCATTATTACAATCACTTTCTGAGATGAACTTGATCTTGAGATGAGAGCAGCAGCTTCTTTTTAAACTTCATTGCCGTCTTTTTTTAAAAGCTACTTTATGAAAAGCATCTTTGCTAGATGAAATAGATTTGGGGCTTTTGAATTACAGGCTTTGATTTTAAGCAGACTTCAGAGCTTCGGGCTATTCCTGTTCGAAGGGTGCATGACACTTAAATGCTTTAACACTGAGGCTTCTGAGCACCTGGCTGGAGAAATTGGACACTCAAGACCCATTGAAATTTTCCTTGTGTTGCCCTGCTTTTGACTGTCAAGGAGGGTTTTAGTGTAGACGAAGCCTGTGGGTAATGGCATTGTGGTGATAATGTAATCCTGAAAAGGGTCTGGAGCACGGTGGTGGCAGACTCAAGCACTGATGGGCAAGTGTGTACCACACCTCTGTATAAATGATTTAGAGTAATTCCTATTTTTGTCCTGCCATCTATCTCAGCCTGGCCTGATGACCAAACTGAAAGCTATAAAGAGCTCTGAATTTGGGGCTGAAGCAGCATGCATGTTGTTCAGAGTGAAGGTGCCTGCTTGCACACAGCTGGGTTTGGGAGCTTTGTTTCATTTCCCCAACTTTGGCATGTGGGATGAAGAAGTTTTAGGGTAGAGGCAATGCTGAACAGCACCAGGAACCTGGGAAGTGCTGGTGCTGCAGTGAGGGGGTGGATGTCGTAGGAATGGTGTCTGTGCTGCTGGGTCCTGCTGCAGAGAGAGACTCGGGCCTGTCCTGCCTTGGGGAGCCTGGGTTTGGATGTGGTCTGGCTGCCAGACCTGCCTGACCACTGCCTTAGTCGGTCTTTTCACTGGCATTTCCCAGCCAGTGTCTCAGAAAAGAGCTGCCTGAAAAAAGGAAAGAGTTTATACCATGAAAAAGGAGAGGATGTGCTTGTTTCCTTCTATTTACAGGGGGACTTTAAGCCTGATCTCTCCTTAGTTTGTTCTGTTTGGAGTGATACGAACCAGAGGAAAAATCGTGAGATTTTCTTCATCTGTGATTTTCTTACCCCGCCCCTGGTGATCTCATATCTGTTTAAATCAGAGACCTATTTCTGTGCAACATAATCCTTGTTTTGTGACAGCTTATTGTATGTACATTCTGTGTGCATCTCCTGCTCTTAACTCCTTCTGGTGCTCCTGTACCAAAGCAGGAGTTATTTTTACTGCTGTCAGTGGTGTTGAGCTTTGCAGTGCTGGGCGTATCCTGTTCTGCATCCTGCATCCACAGAGGAGGCAGCCTTCAGAGGGATCAGGGGCTTGTACTGCTGCTGCTGATGGAGAGGGCAGAAAAATGATGATGCTCAGCCTGCAAAAACTGTTGGGGTTTTTAATGTCTAAAATTGATATTGGGACTAAAAACCATATCTGAAACAAATTCCAGTGGGGAAAATGCAGTGCTCAAATGTGTATTTTCCAAAGGCTGTGGCAGCGAGGTGTGTCATCCAGGGCTTTTTCTGCCTTTTGTCGGTTCCTATTGCATTCTGATGACCTCAGTGTGAGCTGTTGTCCCTGATGCCAGACTGTGGCCGTGTCCCTGGTGTGCCCAGGGGAAGCTCTGAGCAGCTCAGGCTGCAGCTCTGGGGGATAGGCCTGGCTCTCTGGATATGCTGCCCCAGAGCAACTTTACACAAATTCCTTCTCTTTTGAACTTTGTTTCATTTTTGGTTTCTTGGGAGGCGGGGGGTTGAGTTTTGGGGGGTTGAGTTTTGCATTAGTAAAGGCTGGATTGTAAAAGTTTGAATTGCCCAGAACTTTTGGGACGCAAGAATTAGGTGTAATCCTTACATGTGAGCTGCTGGTTGCTGCTGCTCTCTTTTCTTTTTTTTTTTGGCATTTCAGTGCAGCCCGAGTCTGCTTGTCCTTGTCTTTGTTGTCTTCACTAATGGATCACAGGTTGCTTTCCTGTGGAGACAAGTGTTGAGCTTGCTGAGTATCCCAAAGCAACCTCCTGAATTTGTCTTCCTCCTCAAATCTGATCTTGTCTGCAGTTTTTCCAAGCTTGTCCAACACGGTAAAGCAGCTGGCCAGGCTCACTGGGGGCATGTGGAGGCTTTGGTGTTCATCAGTCCCAGTGGTCTCTGGAGCAGCAGGTGCCCATCAGATCAGATTGAAGGTACTGCCTGCCATTATTTGAACCTGGTGGCTTTTTTAGCTGCTCTCTCATGGAGCTTCTGTGGGCTGTGTTATCTGAAGAGACATAAGGCCACTTCATCCATCCCTGCTGAACCCTGAAAAAATGCTGGAGCTGATTAAAGAGGCACATTCCCACTGGAGATGGGGCTTCTTTGAGCAAAGGAATGTAGGTCATGGTTAAGTATATAAAATGAAAACCTACTCCATTGTAGTGGCAGCATTTCACCACAATAATCCAGTGAGCTCTCTGCACTAGTGGCATACCTGTTCTTATATATATGCAATTTAATATGACTCATTGAGCAAGCCCAGTTAAATAGCAGCTTCAGCCTTAGTGAATAACATGGCACATACAATCCTTAAGGCTTTAGTGTTGGCATCCTGGCCAGTTCATCCTCCTGTGTGCCATGTTTTGGATATCCATATCATAGTTCTCTGGTGTCAGAGCCCAAGGCCAGGGTAAAGGAGAGCAGTGAGGTTTGAGGCCCCGTTAAGTGTCTGATAAAATAAAGGTAACAGTGCATCCATGGCAGTCTGAGCCAGGCACGGAGCTCTGGGGTGATGAGAAATGAATCCAAATGGAGGAATTAAGTGGGATGGATGCTGGCTGTTTGGGGAGAAGGAGGTGCTCTGTGGTCACTGCTTGACTTTGTTGCAAAGGTGTGTGTTTAACATGCAGGGGACCACCTAATGCACACCTGATAAGGGATGTATCCCCCCAAAATTCTGACAGGAAGGTGAGGAATGCCTGTCAGCAGCAAGCCTCGGGCTGGTGGTTGTTATGCAGATGTTCATAGTTGAGGACTTTTCAATAAAGATTCTACTGCATCTGGTGCTTTCTGGATTTTGTGGGTCATTTCGTATTCCTAGCAAAAGTGTTCCTTTTGTGGCTTTTTCTGTATACTCAACACACTTTTTAATCTTGACAGTATCTTGAGTGCATGAGTAGATACTTGAGTAGATGCAGTGTTCACCTTTGCATGGAGCAGTGCCATTTTCTTGGTGTATTACTGTCCCCAGCTTAAAAGTGCACCTGTTTTTTCATAGGTACCATGTTCAACCCCAGTGCTGCTGCATTTCAGTGCCTGATGGTGCAGTACCCTGCATATGCCTGCAAAGCTGAGCAACCTTTTTAAAGTAAAAATCACTGTTGTAAGCCTAGGAGTGTCCTGACAGTGCCTCGTGTGACTTGGTTGGAGTTGCTGCTGGGGGTTACATCTCCTGCTCAGGAGCCTGCCACATCTGAGTAGTGTACAATGGCAGTTAATGAGCAGGGGCAGTTTTAAGGAGGAACTTAGTTTGTGTGTTTAATTAGGAATGACAGGCCATATAATGCAGCCTAAGGCTTATCTACCCATGGATCCTTCCCAGAACATGGCTGGGGCTCAGCACCTCGGAGCAGTTCTGCTTATGGTTGTGCTATTGCTGTTCAGCTCATGCCATGTGACTTTTCAGCAACTCTGAAATTTGCTGTCCAGTCATTCCTTTCCTCAATCACAGGCCTGCAGCTTTGTCCCTGTTTCAAGGCTTTTCAGAACAGTCCTCACTGTGGCATTTTGTCAGTGCTGGGTATAGGCAGAGTTCAGTTGACCCCAATTTTTTTTAGAAGAAGAGACAGAGCACTGCTCCAGCTGTCAGGGGAGCAGAGCCCTCTCAATCATCTTGCAAGGGTATTTTTATAGTGTTTGTAAATCTTCTCTACCTGTGTTTATGGCTCAGTGTTTCACTGGGGTTGTGATGAGCAGAAATCCCTCTCTTATAGCTGAAGTCAATAAAGCAAAGAACGTGTTATGTATATTATGTATGTATGGCACATAACAGTCTGGTGTTAAAGCAAAATACCCACTTACCTGCTGTATATGTGCATAGCAATATATCCTCAGAAAAGGTAATTTTAGGAAGTAGGCTTCAAGTGAATTACAGTTCCAGGAAATATGGAGCTCGCTGTCAAGGATAACAAACTTGGCTTAAGAAGGTAAAATTTCTTTTGCAGAGGAGACTATTGATTAGTTGTTCACCAGACTGTTTTTATTGTTTGATGTGTAGATGTAAAGGTGTACAGATGTACAAAGCATGCACTTGGAGTCAACCCACTGCAGGGACAGGGATCAGTGGCTTGGATTAGCTTTATCATTTGCCCTTAGTATTTTTCCTTCTTGGTTAAGATACTTGCTGTTAGCACAGGTACAGTGCAAGACTCTCTATTGCATCTGTGCTAGGACTGGTACCTTTCTGCTCTGAAAGGTGCTCTGGATGCTTGTTTAAGAGGGAAAAAATAACCTCTCACTGCCTGGCCATGTGGCCATTTGGAGGCAGAACTGCTGACTTTGGGCAAACAGGCTTTTACTGCTTTTTGCTTGTGCTGTCTAGAGTCAGCTCTTACTTCTCTAAGGGCATTTCAGTTGAGCTGCTTACATCCAGTGAGGTTGCACCTGGGAGTCCACAGAGGCAGTGAAGGTGCTTTGGATGAAAGACCTTGGCTCATCTCAGACCTCAGGCTGGGCTGGCACATCTGAAGGAGGGGTGGGAAGGACAGGAGGGGAGCAAATGCACTTTGTAAATGTGAAACATTTGGCAGTTTCCAAGTCAAACGTGACATCTCCCAGTGCTATTTTAGCATCTTCCCTAACCAGCTCTGCATTGAAGTACCTTACAGGTGATGTTACTGTGTGATGTTTGTGACATTGGGCCAAGAACACACTACAGAAATTTTCCTGCTAGGAGCAACTTCCTGATCTGTATGCAAGGTGAGGGATGCAGCAAACCATTCCTTAAAACAGTTTTAAACCTCAGTTTGGAAAATTCTATGGCTTTAGTCTTTGAGATTTATGGGGAAATAGTCAGCTCTGAGGTGAGTTCTGCTAACAATCAGTCTCACCTTGCTTGCCTGTAAAGGGTGACCTTTCAGAGATGTTTTTAGGGAAGGGGCAGTTCCAGGTCTCGGAAGCACTCCTCTTGTTAAAAATGGAATATTTCACAGTTCCTGGTTGGTCTAGAAGTATGTTACTCCCCTGGGGACTCTTTGGATGCTGGGTCTCCTAAACACGTAAGCCTTCCTTGAAAACTGGATTTTAGAATCCTGGGAGATATTTTTTTCCCATTAATTTGTGATTGCTCTATAGCTGTTGGGCTGTAGAGCCTGTGCAGAGAAGAGGAGCATGAAGATGTATTCCTACAGAAAGTTTGTAGCTCTCTGTACGTTATGTCCAGAGGAAAGCCACACTGGCAAGGATTAGTGGATGTAGAAAAGATTTTGCCTTAGAAGATGTGTAGAGGAGAACTTAATAATCTACCTTTGAGCAGGTTTAGAATGGGAACTGTGTGCACCTTGTACCAAAGCAGGGAACATCTGGTTTGATTGCTCCTGTGGTTCCTGTGCCATTGCTGTAAGTGTTTACTTAGACCAGGGGCTCAGTGAGTTCTGTGAGCCATCTCTAGATGTGCTGCTTGGTTGCTTAGTTCCCAAGGAAGAGAGAGGGAGAAAAGAAGATTCCCCAAGCTATAACCTTGAATTATTGTCACATCAGATACGCTGCTGAATAGCTGAACCTGCAGAGTAACGTGGAGAGGAGAGTGGTGTTTCCATGCCGATGTTGGATGTTCTGCTGGGCAAATGCTGTGTTGTCTCAGGCTGCTGGCAGAGTCTGGAGAGCTTACAGTAAATGGTTTAGAAGTCAACCAAGAAAACACCCAAAGGCAAAATGATACAGGAGTGTTGTATGGTGACATTGATGAGTTTTCAATATGGTGTTGAAAGCTTTGTGCGCTGGCTGAGATGGGAAGGCAGAAAATGTCAGTCCAGTAGACTTAACCTGTGCAAGAGGGGAGAGACAAGGCTTTGCTCCAAGGGTATTAAGTCAGACTCTGCAGGGCTTTTATATTTCTGTCTCTATTGTGTCATAACTGTCACCAGTTCTTGTTGAGATTTTTCTCAGATTTATTGAAAGGAACTGAAGGTTGGTTGCTTTTGTATAATAGAGTGCATAAGCAGAAGGCAGTGAATTAAACCTGCTGTGGCTGGGAGATGTTTTAGTCTTCCCCCAGCGATTCCGCAGGTGGTGGATCCGCCCCTCACAGAAAGGGATGGCACAGCGCAGGGGTTGCAGAAATCCAGTTGTTAAATATCTGGGCTTCTGTAGCTTGGTGTGTGGATTCAATAGGGGCTGCCCCTCCTTTTTGTAATGGCCAATCCAGCATTTATGTATGTGGGGGATAACTGAAACTCTTTCAGTGAATAGAAAATGCAGCTGAGGTTTTTTGGGCAATGATGCAATTGTGCTGCATTGTCCCAGTAGCATTCACATACTCTTCTGCAGTGTGAGCTGGGGGAGTGGCTTTGCTGTTTATCAGAAATAAATGCATGCACGGGGTACCCACGCTGTCACTGAATTTGGGGTAGATTCTCTCTAGCATTCCAGAGGTTGCTTCAGCTAATGTAAAGGCTTTGATTTTTATTTTTTTTTAAGCAATGTCTGACTTAACTGTAGATACAGCTGGCTCAGAGGCGTGTTAACAGGAAGCCTTTGCAGAATGCTTGCTCTGTCTTGGGGCAAGCATTAGGCATTGTACCTCTTAAAGCACTGTTTGCCTTTGCTCTCTGCCAGGAGGGAATGAGGTGACCCCAGACCTCTGCCCTGTGTCCCCACAAGGAGACAGTACCATTGGTTTCCTCGTCAGCTAAATTTGAGTGTCCCCAGAGTGCTCTTAATCACTAGCTGTGGAAACTGCCCCCAAGGCCAGCCTGAGCATCCTGTATTTCTCAGCTAAGCTAGCCAGGTCCTGATCCGCCTCTGGAATCCCCTGCCCTCCGTCTTCTCCTGGGGCTGCCGGCAGCCTGTCTGTCCATGCAGCATTCCTCCTATGGAACGGAGCACTAAGGCACTGCAGTGTGTTTGGGGAGTGTGTTCTGCATGTGAGATCAACCAGGAATATTTCTCCTGGGGGATGCTCTGATTCCAGAGCAGGCATGAAACTCGGAGAAGGTGCAAGGGAGGCTGGGCAGCTTCATGGGCTTGCTGCCTGGGATTGACTTGGGAATGTGGCATGACACAGCATTTGCTGTGCTTTCAGCTCCAGCTATTTATACGTTGCTTTTCAGGGTTATTTTGTCTCCTCTAGGAGTTTCTGTACTTGATAAAATATTCTTGCTCAAGTTTATTAAATTTGCTGAAGTTCCTAGACCTATTTGAGTATTTTGGCTCTGTGGCTGTGCTCTAACTCTGGATCCAAACAGAACTGAATGTGGGGGATTTTTTTGCCTTAAGATATGTCTGGATTCAGTCCCCTAAAGTAATTTGACCTGCAGGCTGGACTTGCGTTGAGTCTCATATGTGAACTAAAACAGGCACACTAGGGATTTAAGGATAACACACTAATATCTTCCCTAGGAGAGAAAATTGCAGCAATTGTGAAACATTGCTGTCTGTGGGGGAAGGGACTCCTGTGAGGGTGGTAGTGGAGGCTCTGGGTGAAAGAAAGGGAAAGGAGAGTGGGCTGTATTACACTAACCATCCTGTGTCAACCTCCTACACTCGGGTGTCGCATGGCTGACATCCTATCAAAGAGCTCTGGCTGTGTCCAGAATTTTAAGCAGCTTTATAAATAGTGTTGCTCAAACTGCCTGTGTGTGCAGAGACTGTGAACGACTGGGGTAGACCAAAATATTATTGGTTTAATTTTTGAACCAGTCCAAAAATGGGAGCAGGAAGGAGTAGAAACCTGAAGTGTAGAAACACCCATGGATTATCTCCTTCCTCTGCAGTCTGGGGGGTCTGTGAGAGAGGCAGCATTGCTGGAGATGGCAGGCTGTGAGACTTGCAAGGCATGAATATGTGAATCTTGTCAAGGCATCTGAAACCATTCTCTCTCTCCTACTCGCCTGACGTCTTTCCTGCTTGCAGGTTATGCTGTGTCTGAATAATTGTGAACAATTAGAAGCTAATTTAAATGGCTGGTTTGTATTCACAGCAGCAGCAAATGAGCTAACCAGCTGGAAAGCAGACACAGTGATTTTCTGTTGATATGTCTCCCTCTTGTTGTTCCCCGGCAGTTTTTGCAAGGTGGATTTTTTGCTGTGGGCTAATAAGGAGTTTCTGCTGCCGACCTGATTGCAAAGGGGAAGGAGGATGCTAACACAGTTAGCACCAACCCAGCAGAGTCCAGTTTAGTTCAGCAGAAGGATCCCACCCTGGTTTGCTCCAGGAATGTGGAGCAAAGGAATATTTTTTGTGGATACACTCTTTACTTCTACTCTCAAAGATGTAGAAAGGTGAGGTACACCTGTTGTGCCTCAGGAATGAATTGGCCAGCAGCAGTCACACACATTTCCTCACAGTATCTTTTATCCTCTGAAAGGCAGATGGAGATCTGAGCAGCCCCACTCTTTCCTCCAGACCTGGCAGTATGCCCCAAATGCAGCTCAGAGTGGCCAGTGACTAATTTCTGTGCTGCTGATGCTGTCCAGATGGCATCCCCATCCATGCAGGTCCAGCAAGAACCTGGAAAACCTGTTGCATAAATAACTGCCATCTCCCTCCCAAGGCAACAATTCAAGGAATTCTTTTGCTTCAGGTAAATGAAAGACCTACTGGACAGACTATTTTTGCACATAAGGAGGTACACAACTTAATTGGCAAGTTAAGACAGTGGGCTGTTGGGAATCCTGGGAATCCAGACTGGAGGCTTAAATGGGATTCTCTTCTTCCTGTCACACTGGGTGGTGTCAGCATCCATGTGAGCTCCTCAGGGAGTTTCTTCCAGCAGTCAAATGCATCTCCCTTTGAGCTTATGAGATGCTGCCAAAAGAGCAGCAGAGCCATTGCTTTCACCTGTGTGGTCAGGTGTTCACCAGGGTGTCTGCAGCCATTCCTGTCTCTTGACACACTGGGCTTGGGGCTCTGTGGAGCTGTTGGGTTCCTCACAGCAGTTTCTGCCAGGGGATTGCTGGCTCTGATCTGTGCTTTGGGTGAGGCTTTACTGTGGGAGCAGTGTTGGCTGATGTGTAGGCAAACTGTTGTCCAATTTCCTGCTGACTTGTCTCAACCACCTTCTCCTGTGCCTGTAACTCCGGTCTCCTGTGGGTTTCCTCAGGTAACAGTGCCATCTGGTGCTGGAGCACTGTTCTTGGTCAAGCCTTCCTCAAATGCTTAGGCAGAGGTGATAGGAGGGAAGTATTGCTTTTTCTCAGCCATTTTACTGTGAGAAGATGGGAGAGGGTGTCCTGTAGTAATCTCTGCTTTTGGGACATTGTACCTGGAGATGATCCTTTTGTCTTTTCTATTTAACAGTTGGTGTTTCCAGAACTGTTGTACCCAGAAGACTGAGTACATGAGGCAAGAAATGTAAACACTGAGAAGGGAGATCATTTTTTACTACAAACGGCTGCTAAGAATGAAAATCCAAAATTTAGATTAAATTCTGCAACTGAGGATATCTTTGGAAGATTCCCTGTAGGATTCTAAGTGACTTCCTAGTCACTAAATATTCTCTTGAAAGATCTTTACATGTTTTCTAGTTATAGCCATATACTTTTAAACTTAACCCTTCTATATCTTTATGCTGAGCATCTTTACATTCATGCATTCTGAATTATTTTTACTTTATGATTTTATTCTTTTTATTTCCTCTAAAGTTTTGTAAATCTTTTTGCTGACACAGGATTTGATTGTGTTCCCAGATGAAAGTCCTGGTTCTTGGTTCATGGGAGTGAGCGTGGAATGTGCTGTTTGAACAAAGAGCACTTGATGACAAGGTTGGCAAAATTCAAACTCCTCTCTAGTTTTTTTCTTTAGATACCAGGTTGTCTTTGCTGCTTTACCCCCTTTGCAGGCATCCAACCCAGGCTGGCACATGTGGGTGCGTGGTGGTGTTGAGCATTTACACAGCGGATAGAAAAGTGAGGCTGAGGATACTGACGAACTGAGAGTGGCTGTTGTTTATGTTTTAGTTTTGCTTGTCTACTTCCAGGATCCTCCTCTCTCCCAACTACATTCTTTCTTCTGGGAAATGCTCCCAAACCTACTTATTTTCCTGTAAATAATAACAACCCAGCAACCTTCCTGTTGTCTTATCTTCCTTCCCTTGAATTACTGCCTGGTAGTTCATTTTCAGAGTCGTGCGTTCACTGGGCCAGGGAATCTGTGTTATAGTGTTTTCCAAAATGTCATGTAAACATGCTGAGCCACAGGAGTGGTTTGTTGCCAGTAAAGTAAATGATACTTCTTGGACAAGGGAAATCCCAAGTAGAAGTTTTACTTTTACTTAGCAAAAGATTTCTGTTAAAGCCAGATTCTTCTGCTCCAAATCACAGCATTTACCCACGTTATAATTAGAGTGAACTTTATTTTCATCCAGTGATTTATTCAGACTTTTTGACCAAATTCTACCTCTTGGAAAAAGGAAGTAGAATCTTTCAGTGTCATTCTGCCAGGAGGCTCAAAGGTGATGTTTGCTGGGAGGAGGGGAAGATCCTGCATTGTTTGGCTGTGACTGAAAGACCAGAACTTCGCTGTGGAAGGAGTTTTGTACTTGTTACCCAAAAATAAAAAACAATAGGTTGTGCGGTCAGAAATATGAACAGGAACAAAAGTAGCTACAAATCCATTGTGGATCAAAGTGAAAATAGGGGACACTCAGGAAGCTTCAGCCTGAAGTTGGGACTCAGCTGAGTGACTTCAGGTTTCTGTCTCCATAATATGTCATAAAGACAAATTACAGAGCTGTCACTTTGTCTTACGAGAGCTGCAGGTCCCCAGGGAGGCTTCACAGCACTGGGAGATTATCAGAGTTAATGACACAGCTGGATTTTGAAGCTGCTGTGTTACAAGCCTCCCTGCACCTCTAGCAGTGTCAAAAGGGAATAGTGATGTGGAGGCAGTGATCTGGTTCTCATTTTTCAGATTGCCTGGTCTCCCGTGGCTGTTGCAGGGACTTCTGTTCTTTGCTGCCTGCCATGAACTCACTTGTTGTTTACTCAGTGACTCTACGTGATGGCAGGTGCTGCCTGGCTCTGGCAGCCCTGGATATAACTTGTGTGTAATTAGATAAAAAATCATGTTCCCTTAGTACAGGGCTTTAGAGTTTTGTAGACATTCAGCTGGTGTCAGGCAAGCGTGTGTTAGAGCAGTGTGTGCTGGCCTGGAGCTGGGAGCTGCTGTCTTCATCCCTACCACTGATGGAATCTTCATGAGCTAATTAGGAAATTCTGCTTTAGGCCATGCCTTTTTCTTGTTTTCTGAAACAAATTGTTGTGTTCAAACTGTATTATTAATCCACAGTAGTTTGCAGGTAACAGGCACTGCTTGGGCTTGGCTTAGTGATGAATGTTAGTTTGTGCTGCTGTGGATGTGCTGGGTGTTGGATGATTGGCAGATTCAGAGCTGCTGGTTGCATGAACAAAAGAATTGTAATCTGTGATCAGGTGACCGCCTGCAGGTAGAGCTGCTGGATTCGAAGCTGTCTTGGTTTCATCTTAGCCTCTGGGAAGTGTTCTAAAGCATTTATTTCAGATCAGGGGAGCATTTTAGCACCCCTGCTGCCTACCCCTGTTCTGTCCCTCTGTACCTGAAGTTAATCATCAACCTGACCTTTCCCCGAGGGGTGTTTTGCAGTGCCCAAAGCAGCCTCATGAGCAAGCTTTTGGACTGTTGCACAGAATAGAGGAAACAACGATCCTGCTCACTGTCCTTCCCCTGCTGTGACCAAACCAGATGGAACTGTGTCTTCTTGAGTCATTCAGGGCTCTTGAGAGTTAGTTCAGTTGTTCATATTGAACAAATTTTTAATCTCCTGATGCAATTCCTAAGTAACTTAAGTATTTTCTTCTTCTGTGATTCTTTGAGTGCTTTCAGATGACAAGCAATATCATACCATTGGGAAAATGCAGAATGATGCTGAAGTAAAATAGGTGTAAATCTCCATGTGTCTAGAGGTCGCCCAGAGAAGCTGTGGCTGCCCCATCCCTGGAAGTGTTTGTGGCCGGGTTGGACAGGGCTTGGAGCAACCTGGGACAGTGGAAGGTGTCCCTGCCCATGGCAGAGGGTGGAACGAGATGGTTTTAAAGTCCCTTCCAGCCCCAACCATTCTATGAATTTAAGGTATGAGTTATGTGGCAGAGCAGTGAGCAGCTCTGTTCTGTGCTGGTGTAGGAAGCCACATACTACTCTGACATTTAATACTCGTGCGGGCAAAAGTTTAGGCCTTGCCCCAGAAGGGTGTCATTCTTCTGTAAGTAATGCAGGAGTCTCCACAGCGTCCTGTCTCCAGCAGATTTTGAATTTTTTGTCTGGAAGGGCCGCAGACTACTTGTGCTTGCCATGTAGGAGTAGCCAGGAGGTGTCATAGGCAGAATTTTTGTACCAATCAGTGCAAAAGATTTATTTTCGGGTTTTTGCAGCTGCATCCCTCAAGGGCTGTTTTTAAAACCCTTTGTATTGTGTAGCTCATTGTTCAGCTCTTGTGGATAGTAGAATTTTAGTTCTCAGGAGTCTTAAGTTTCTAGTAGTCTCTTCTTTCCCATTTGCCCATCTTTCTTTCCCATAAAAACCCAGCGTGGCTGGAAAACTTTGGTTAGAAGTGAAGCAACATGTGCCACTTCAAAAGTCACAGTATGAATCAACTCTGAGCTTCCAGAGGATTCTTTGCTGTTGTTTTATCTTTTCTCCTCTTGCTTTTTACCACCGCTCATGTGCAGGGGGGTCTGATCAATGTAACACAAGTCTTTCATGGGAAGTGAATTTGGATCTGGAACATATTTTTCCAAGAGTAGTATGTGATGCCATTGGTAATGTGTTGATACTGAAAAGATATTAAAATATCTTGGCTTCAGATCTTCTAGGTCGTTGAATTTCCGAACCTTTGTCATCTAACTTGGTGTATCTGTGCTATATTTAGACAGCTGACTTGCTTTTTTAGACACCTTATCTAGACTTAAAATTAAAACAGCTTGTGTTGAGTTGATTGCTATGCTACTGTTTTAGCTGAAGTGAACTTGGGTGTGTAATCAGACCTTAAAGTTAAAAAAATAAGACCTGAGGGATGCTGGGTTTGGTTGGCTGCTGGCAGTTGTGCTCCCTTCTGCCCATTTCCATGAGCACCCATTCCACAGCCATTCCAGTGCCAAGGCAGCTCTGGAGCTGCTTTGTTTTCTCCTGGTGCCTGGGGCTGGAGCTGGTGGTGGCCAGCAGCTGCTTCATGTAGTGGGGAGGTTTCCTCTTAACCTCCAGTAAGAGCCTGGCAGTGGTCCCAGTCACAAACCAGTGCATCTGCTGGAGGTTTCCCAGTCACAGCTTCAGGCCCGGAGAAAAGGATCTATTTGCTTTTGGGTTTAGAAACCAGGCATGGGAACTGTGGTACACCATGTCCTGTCTCTGGTGCTGAGAGGCTGTCCAGGTCTTTCAGAATACTTCCCAGGAGCCTGTCAGCTCAGTGAAGCAAGGTTTTACCTTTTCCCAGCAGCAGGCATTTGGATTTAGCTTTAACTGGCTGTGGAGTGTGGTACTGAGGTTTGGAGAGTCGGCCATGCCTTGTTACCTGTTGCTGCAGTAGTTGCTCTCCCTGTGGTTTGCTCTGAACCCGTGTACTTTCTTCATCTTCTGACCATTGATGTTACAAGTTTCCATGGCAACCTCCAAGCTCTCAAGTAGGTGCTGCCCATTCCAAACAGGATGCTAATGTGGGGACTGTGGGACACTGACAGTCCTGGTGACCCTGGAGGAATGTCCCAGAGAGTGGATTAATTTTTAACTCCAGAACAGATTCAGATGTTGACTTGCCAGGAGAACTCTCCAGTGCAGCTTAAAAAACCCCTCCATCTGTGTGAGTCTAAAGTTCTAACTGTTGATGTTGGATAGAAATCAGGTACCTAGTTCATGTCTCCTCCATCACAGGGTTTGTCTGTTGTCACAAAAAGACACGTGTGACATGTTTTCTATGGGTAAAACATTGGTTTGACCAAAAAGGAGGCTAGAAAATTATAATACATCTAAAAATGGCATTATTATTTTTCTCCTCACACTTTCTTTCCTAGTCCCATTGAGAGAATTCAAAATAGGCTTCACAAATTTGCAAGTAATTTCTTCTTTTTTTACTTTTTTTTGTTTACAGTTGTAGGCGCAGAGCCCGGGAGTAGTGCTTTAAATGAGATCAGTTACACAAGATGTGCAAGGGGGGGTTGGGACCTGTGAGATGGACAAGTAGCCCAGACTGAATAGAAGTGGCAGGTCTGTGCCTGGCCTCTCTGCCCTTGTGGTGGCCATTGCTGTCCAACTCCTTGTTTAAGTCAAGAGGCAGAAGCAGCTTTCATAATAGATAATTCACTTCTGAGTCAGCTAGATAAAAGTCTGAACCATCATACAGCAGTTCAGGTCAATGTACAGAGTTTCATATTGTGCTTTCCTCTTTTTTTTTTTTTTTTCCCATAAGCAGATACCGATGTGTTTGTGCTGCTTTTTCTCCTCCATCTGTATGAGCTTGTTTCCAGAGCTCTTGTTTTGGAGGATGAAATTCAGAATGTGTCTGGAATAGAAAGTGATGTCGTCACCACAGTGATTGTGTTGGAGGTAAAGGCTGTGGGATCACATTGTCACCCTTGAGCAAATGGAATTCTTTATTGGTCAGACATTGCAATTCTTTAGGTTGGAAAAGACCTTTGAGTTCAACCATTAACTCAGCGCTTCCAAACCCACCACTAAATGAGGTCTGCAAGTAATGTAGCTGCACATCTTTTAAATCCCTCCAAGGATGGTGACTCTGCCACTTCCCTGGGCAGCCTGTGCCAGTGCTTGACAGCCCTTTTGATGAAGAAATTTTTTCCTGATATCCAGTTTACAGCTCTCCTGGCACAACGTGAGGCGGCTGCTTCTTGTCTTGTTACTTGGGAGAAGAGCCTGACCCCCACCTGGCTACAGCTTCCATGAGGGAGTTGCAAAGAAGGAAGAGGTCTCCCCTGAGCCTGCTTTTCTCGAGGCTGAGCCTCCCCAGCTCCCTCAGCTGCTCCAGCATCTGAACTTTAACATGGGAGTTGGCATTGGCAGGCATTAGGCTGGATCAGGTGCCTCTCCCACAGGCAGGATGCTCCCTGTTGCTGGGCAGCTGAGCAGAAAATGCAGCTGTAAAACCATGACTGATCCAGGTGAAGGGTGTGCTCCTAAATCTGTGCATAGCTGAGCACTGAGTCACAGTGCCAAGGTCCCCTGTCCTTCCTGGTGTCCCGGTGTGGCTGGACCTGCAATGCAGCTCAGCAGTCAGCTCCTTTGAAGGAAGGTATGGCCTGGCATATTTGAGACTGAACAAGCAAGGACTGTGTGTTGATGCATTCAGGTTCCTGTCTGTGTTTAAACTTGTCCTCAGCTTCTGTTCTTGGGATGTTTGGAGCAGTTTTTTCATCCCTGCTTCCTTTGACAGTATTGTCTACCTGGAGTGCAATGTGGCAGTAGCAAACCAAAATGCTATTTGCAGGCAGAATTGCCACCTACTGTTTCTCCTAAAGTGAAATATCAAGACTCCTGCCCCATGCAGAAAAGAAGCTGTGTGGGAATAGGAAAGGATGGTATGTGCTGGCAGTAAGCATGAATGAGTTGTCCTTTCTCCTTTGTTGGAAAAAACATTCTGAGGGATGATGACACCGGTAGCTGGAGCCTGTGTGGAAGTGGTTTTATCCACTGTTGGGTACCAGTGATGTTACAAACAAGTCTAAATTGTTAATTAGTGAATTTAACCTTTGCTTTAGGTATGCAGAGAGAGACCAGGGATTTATGCCTCTACTGAGTATCTCCAGTATTCAGTTTGTATGCACCCCACCCAGGGCTGGTTGTCCCTGTAGCAATCCCAGCAACTCCTGTATTATTTGCCACTGAACTTCAGAAGTGATCGTTGCTTATTTACTTGCCACAATACGTGGCATTTGTGGCTAGTCCAGATTATCGAAGTAAATTGTTCTGGTTTTGAGCTCTTGTCAGCAGGGAGTTGTTGGAGAGGAAAATTGGCACTGTATCTTGCATTTGTTCAATGGATTTGAGAGATTAAACCCACAGAGTTACAGTGGGAGTTTAGCCCACCCCTGCCCGGGGAAGTTTGCATCTCACTGCCAAGTTGTTTGCTAAAGTGAGGATCCAGTTTTCTGCCACAGACATCTCTCTCAACCTCTGCTGTTAGTTTAAACAAACAAAACCCAAACCACAAAGGTTTTGTTTCAAATGACAAGTTTGTAATAAAACTTTAGGCGAGTGGATGAAAGCAGAAGGCTCCCAAGGCTTAATGAGTTAATGCTCAGGGGGAATGTCTGTCCTCTCCCAGTCTGTCCAGTTCCAGGTGTAAGCCCTGGTGGCTCCCTTATTTCATTTGAGGTGAGATGACTCAGCTGAGAAGGAAAATGTGGTGCTGTTGGTGCTTGTTCTCTGCAGAAAATCAGAATTTGAAAATCAGAAAACCAGAATTACCTCCTGCTGTATGTGGTTTGAGAGCATCATCAGCCCTGCTAAAGTGTCAGGTGTTCTCCAGATTGCAGCTGCTGCCTTTTGATGAGTAAATTTGCTGTGGAGCTCAGGCACTGATTCAGTGCTGAGCACCAAGAGAGCATCTGAATAGCAAAGGAAATAAACGGGGGCCAGAGCTATTCTGCCACTTCTTTTTGCAGTCAAGGCTGTAAGGAACATAACTGACCCCAGGCTGGGTGTGTCGTCCCTCTTCACCAGGGTAAAATGTGTGTGTAGTGATGAGTGTCTTTGGTTTGCCTTATTTAAGGTGTAATAGTGAATTTATATTTTAAAAAGGCACCACAAAACACATTTTGCATTTGTGGAGGAAGCTCAGCTTGGCATACAGGAGCACAGGGCTCCTCAGAGCATCTCTGGGAAACTGCTGTTTCTCATTTTTGGGGCTATTACTGAGGCACATGGCTAGAACATAAACCCAGCCATGTTAATACTGACTTCCTTAGAGGTAAATATAGCAACTGAGCCGGGGACCTATTTTAAAAGCGCTTCTGCAACAGAATTCCCTCAGTGCTGAGGGAGGGGGCTGTCCCTCAGATGATGATCACATTGCTCTGGGTGTGACAGAGGACAAGAGGAATGACTGAACTGTTGTGTTCATCAACAGCCATTGCAGCTTACTCTGGTTGGGTTTCTTGTGGGTTTTGAGTCTTTTGTGACATGACAGACCTGTGAAGTATTTATTGTTGACGCTGGCATTCTGCCTGCTCCTTGGCTTGCTTTTCCTTGCAACTGAGACAGGTGGGTCTGGCACATGAAGCTTAAAATAGTGCTGCCTTTAAAAGCCAAGAGACATGAAAATAGGTTAAATATAGACCCTCTGTAGAGAAAGTTTTATGCTTTGCTTTGGGAAGAATTTGGATGATTATATTCTTGAGGAAGGATAACAAAATGGGAGTGCTGCTGATTTACAGCTTCTGTGATTTACCAGCATTGACTAACCCAAAGATATTGCTGCTGCTGCTGCTGGGTAACAATCAAATCATCTTGATGATCCGGGTTCTTCAGAGGCTGCATCATAGGGAACAGTGTGCCTCAGTGATGTGTTGAAACATAATGCATCAATTTAAGCCCTAATGCATTTTGAAATGAAACTATCATCATACACTTGAAGCTGTGCAGCGAGAATGCCCCAGTTACAATACCCAAACTGCTGCTCATGCTTGAGTATTTACTGGAATGTGAATGTTGCAGCCTGATTCTGAATTTTAAAAGGTTGCCTATACAGTGCTTACTTTAACAAATAATTTTAGAAAGCTGTATAAAAATTCATATCTATCTATATACCGCAGTGGGATGTGGGAGGCAGTGAAAACACTTCTACAATCTGGAACTGTGCTGTGGGCTTCAGGTTTCCCACTCCAGTGTGGTTCTGACTCCAGAAGTTGGATCTAAAAGCCTGCCTGGCTGGGTCTCTTCCTCTCTTACTGAAACATGCAGTCAAGAAGACGATAAATGCTCAGGTTCATTGGTTTGATTCCATATCCTGTCTTTGGATTATAGATTTGACTAATTTAGTAAAGCAGGCTGTAAGCCAGGGAGTGGGTCAGGATGAAATGCTGACAAAGCACAGTGGAGTTCAGGCTGGGGCTGAAGAAGGAAAAGCCAGGAATGCAGCAGCAGTGGCACGGTTGGTTCTGAAAGGGACATGCAAGAGAGGCTCTGTCCCCAATGGTGCATTCGTGTGGCACTTCCCAGAGCACAGGGTGTGTAATTAGCGTGTTTGCAGGGCTCAGAGTGATGTACCAATGCAAATAACTTCTGGACCACTGAAATGCAGATGAGGCTTCTCCCTGTTCAGCACAGGGAGATTTTAGCTGAGTTGCTGGGAGGCTGAGCAAGCCTGAAATTGGAGTTCAGTCTTGTGGCCTCCTGTAGGACATCATCCCTAATGTAGCATTCCAGTGCATTCAATGGCAGCTGCCTTTTGTAGTTTTGAGCTTGCTGAAAACACGTAATGAAATAGCCTGCTAGTCTTGAGGTCTCTGAAACAGCTGGTTGAAGGGCCACTTTTGGAAGGAAATCACTTGGCTAATCACTGGAGATTCATCAAGTGATACATTCCCTTTCCAGGAGCACTCCTGGTGCCCACAGGTCTGTGTGAGCTGCTGTAGGGTGTGTAAGGATGGTCCAACCACATCCTTTGTTGCCAGAGCGAGCTCTTTGCCAGCAAGTGCTTTAGCAGGAGCTGGAATAAGCGGTGTTTTGACTTTATCTGTGGTCTTATTGATGTTTTGTTACCTGCATGTACCTGAGAGCTTCTAAGTGCAGAAACAGCCATTTCTTTTCCTGTTTTTTTCCAAGACAAGTCTTTGCTGCAGTGGATTTGTCACCTATTCCCCTGCCAGCCAAGACTTCTTACTGTACAAGACCTTGCTTTGTGTGTCCCAGACAAAACAGGCTTTCCACAGATATTTGGGAGTATCTTGGGTGAAAAGCGTGCAGGATGCAATGCAGAACTGTGGTGTGATGTGCTGCTTCGTGTGTCTTCTGTCTTCTCTACTACATAGACTGGATGTGGGTAGGGAATGATGCGTGGTGCAGGCAGAAGAGGAGAGGGAGACTTGAGGGGATGAATGAGTCAATGTCTGCACCCTTTTTGGTGTGTCTGCTGACTTAGAGCACAGTCATGGATGGATCCCCTGGTTGCTGATGTCAGATCTGTCAACTGGATTTTACAACTGTGCCAAGGGGATTAACTCTGTGCATGGAAGTGCCTCAGCATCCTCTGCTGCAATCCTCCTCAGTCTAGAGGGTTGGGATATTGTGCATTTGTATTTGTCATGTTATTTCTGACTGTCGTGTGGGGTCGTCACTAAAGCCACTGTCTGTCTTTCTCCTTAGCTGAAGCTTGAAGATCGCTCAGTGGTCCCTCGAGATGTGGTCAGACACATGAGCTCCAGTGTAAGTGCTTTTTTTTCCTTTGTCCCTTTTTGATTGTGATACTGCTGCATGGATTTCTCAGACTTGCCAAATTGCCTGAATGGAGCTGGACAGTAATGCTTTGAGCATATTCTATTTTTAGTGTGTTGGATAGACTTAGCTGCATCCAGTGAAAATGGAATTCTGCTAAGGCTGCCTCTCTACAGTTGCATATCTGCAAAGGTCTCCTGAGCAAGCAGTCCTGGTCATGGTCGGGGAAGGAGACGTGAAGCCTGTCTACCCTGCCATTCTTAAAGTTTTACATTAATCCATTCTGAGACGTGGGGAATGTGGGCCTGCTCTCCCAGACCTAACAGAGAGGTTGAAGTGGGAGCAGATCCCAGTTCCACTGCTTGCCTTTGCCTCTTTGTGTGCTCTGGTAGAGGGTTTGGAGGGAATGTTTTCAGACACACCTCTCAATCTGCAGTAAGCAGCATCTTTTCCAGCTTCTCCCAGAAATGCAGTAAACTCAACACTGCTGGAGCATCCAGTACAGCTAGCTTGACAAAAAGCAAGTTGGTTCTTAAACAGCAGCTGCTAATTGTTCCCTTTGCTCTTTCTGGATGCTGTTCCATGTCCCAGCCACTCTGTTCTGGTTGTGTGGCACTTGTGTCTATCGCAGATGTGCAGATTTGGGTTTTGTGTAGGGGATACTGGGGAGATTGTTGAGTATCGATGATCAGATGGGATGTGCTCTCTTTAGGAGCTCAGCAAGGTTGGCAGTTTTTTGTTGTGGCTCAGAGCTAACCTCTAACCCTGAGCCATATGGCCCTGCCATGTGCTTGCCTCTGTCTTCTCTTGACTTGCTTCCAGCAATGTGGCTACCAAGGCTGTGATGAAGGAAGCAGCTGGCCACTAACTGCTGCAGTTGCACCACATGGTGTGCAGCCTGATGCAAGGAGAGGCTTTTCTCTGACCTGCCTGGCTTGTTTGGGTTTTTGTTATTTTTAAATAAAGCCTTTTTTTGGTCAATTAATAAAAGTAAACCCGCCCCCTTTTTCACATTATATTACAAAGAAAGAAATAAAGGAATGAAAAGCTTGAATGATAATTTGAAAAATTGCTGAAGCAAAGTATTTCCTTAAGAAATTTAATGGTTGTTTGAAATGGAAATTTGAAGGCAACTTATTTTTCTAAAAGGCAATTTTCTGAAAGAGTTCTCATCCAAAACAATGAACAGGTAGAAACTGGAATTATCAGCTGTTCACAGTGTTGTACCTGGCACAGCTGGAGCCGTCAGTATATTCTTCTCACTCAGGGGGATGCTTTGAGTCCTATCTCTCAACCGTTTGTTATCCAGTGCTTCTTAAAGTCATTTTAAGCTTTCAGGACAGCAGGTTGTTCTCTTGGCAAACATGGATGTGCTGCTTTTGTTTGCAATTTCCATTCTCATTTGAGCAGAAATTGGCTCCCCTGGCTTGCTGCACATGTTTTGGTAGATATGTACCCAGCAGTTGTCTTGCACATTCATTTTTGTTGGTTTGCATATTTAAATAATGGTATTTTCTTGACCCTTGTGCCCAGTAACCTCATTTTTTGAATTGATGGAACGGTGAGATTATAATTCAATTTCTCTCTATTAGAAAGCGTAACAAATCTGATATATTTCCTCACCCTCAAATGTTTTTAAATTAAACAATATGTGGTAAATGAAACAATAAACCCCCTTTGTCCCAAAGAAAACCTTCACTTGCTAACAGATATATTCCAAAAATTACAGGAGCGTTTAAAATAGAAAACCTGCAAGTGTCAGCCTGCCAAATTCAGGATGTGGGATGGTTGCCCTGCGCCAGTTGGCCTGGCAAATGGAGAATGTGGAACTTATTCTGTATTCAACACACTCTCTTAAGGCTTGTTTTTAACCTTGAGCGGGAAGGACTTGAAATCCTCTGTTCCTCAAGAGAGAGAGCTGACTCAAATCCATGTGCTTCTCATTGAGCACTGAGTGTGGGAAAAGACTGCTTCAGGGGGAAATGCATAAAATGAGATCATTTTCACTGAATGCAGTTGGGCCTGAAAGTCTAATCCAGCTGGATGAGAAGCAGGAAAAGTGGAAAGTTAATTTTTCCAGGTGATTTCCAGGTGATGCTAATTTGGGGAAAAGGTAAGAAGTAGGTCTGTAATCTGTCAGACACCTGGATTTTGTTGCTTCAAAGGATGCTGGGCTATGCTGTCGCTTTTAAACAAAGGAATAAGAGTGGTGTAAAGATCCTCTTATTAGAAAAGAGAGTGCTGAGGGAAAGAGTAGAAGGATGGGAGGTAGAAGATATGGGATTGAAGGCTGTGTTTCCAGAGCTGCTGCGCTCTTGGATGGGAGTTTGCTGGTCTTTCTTAAAGCCTTGTCTCTGATGGGGAAGGAATCCATTCACGTAAACATTCAGTATCTCCAGTGTGGTGCATGATGTCAGGGTACCAGAAGAAGCAGGAACAAGATCTAGGGAATGCACTCAGTTGTGGAGTGAGGCTTGAACCCATCAGCTCTCCTCATTCAGTTCAGTCACCTGCCTTTTCCAGTTCTGCTGTTGGAATTGATGGAAATTGATTTTTGTAACAGAGCTCTGAATGTAACCTCGTTTCATTTGGCCCCTCCTTTAATGGGATCAGCTAATGAAAGAATGGGTGTGTTTGGGCTGTGCCCAGCTGAGGGACCTGCCCTGGAAGATGAGACAAGTTGGCAATGTCTCTTTCAGGGGCTGCACTGCTGAGCACTGCTGTAAACTCAGTGTGATCCAGCAGAACCCCTCAGCCTGCAAATCTGCATCCTCTGTTGCAGGCTAATGTTTCACTGAGCCTTCCTTTATTGTGAGTTGTGAAATGTAGGGAAATAAGTAAACTCATAGTAAGGGAAGGTTCAGTGAGAGGTGAGGGGGGAGAACTGATTCAACAGCCCTGTAGGTCCTGGGGCTGCTCACAACATTGATCTGTGCTTCCTTAGCCACAGACAGGGCTCTGCACTTGCTCAAGCATTTTATAACTGGAAGGAGAAGCCAGCTGAGCTAAACGTGTTGCTCTTGGCAGTGACTAATAGCACCCAACTGTGGTAGATGGGAGGCACCTTTAGGGTGGCACAGGTACCTTCTCCATGGGGAAACTCACTTAGAGAACAAGCAGAGGGTGCTGAAGCACATCAGTCCTGGTTTTATTGCTTGCTATACTTCCATCATCCATTAAAGGGGTTTTAGACCAGGAGACAATATGATCCTCAGAAATCACAGGTGTTGGATTATATCACGTCTCAGAGCTGCTGTCATGTTGGCTGCTGGTAAAGAAAAAATTAATTCTGAAATGTACAGTGTAGGGCAAGGAATTCGTTTCTGGGGAGTTTTTTGATTCTGACTTACAAACAGTCTAAAACACAGGGCCCGAACTGCAAAGCACAGCACAAAGATGATGTGGGTATACTTGTTTTAGCTTACTCTGGAGGAAAAGCAGGGCAGGTGGCTGTGCTGTAGCCTGCAGAAGCTGTGGGTTTGTTGAGCAGGTGCCACTTCTGAGCAGGCCTCACTCATCCCACGGCTCAAATGGTGCTGGCAGCAGCTGTTGTGGAGCCAGTGTAGTTCTGGCCAACCCTTTTCAGGTGAGAGTGATGGTACAGCTCTGCTGGGCTCTTTCCTGGCAGCCTGTGCAGGCAACAAGCATAGCTGCAGTATGTTGTGATGGAGCTGAAGCTGGGAAAGGCTCCTTTTACTTCCCAGCCCTTCTGGAAAGGAATGGGAGTGAGATGTGGAGCAGCTGGAGGGAATGAGCCTCTGCAGCTTTGAGGTCTGCCAGCCTGGCTCTCCCAGCCCACTGGGCTGTGCTGGCACAGCTCTGCCTGGGGCAGGTCCCACTCTCCTGATCCCATTGCCTTGGGAACCTTGGGGCTGCAGGACACTGGGCTGGTGTGATGTGAGCAGAGAACTAGCAGCAGGCAGGTGGAAAGCAAACCAGCCAAAAGGCCTGAGCAGTCTGTCCAGGAATTATTCTAGACTGTCTTTCTTCCAGCTGTCAGTCCGCAAGATGAAGCTGAATGAGTTGAGCACCAGCAAACTCATGAGCTCCCACAAGGGCTGCCCAGGGCTCTGAATTGAAATCCTTGACTAAACATTTCCCGTGGTTGAAAGAACAGAACTGAGCAAAGAGTTCTTGTAGGATATAAGCCCTTTGAGTGTTGTGCTTAAGTCCTGCTGGAGCAGAGACCTTGATGTTTGAGATAAGGACAGCTCATGTCAGGGCCTTTGTCATGCTGGTCCTCAGTCAGCTTTGATAATGGACTTGTGGTCTTTAATAAATATCGATTGTCCCAGCTGTCAGGAGGCCAAGGCAGCTGCTGCCTGTGACAGTGTTTGGGTTAGCAGCCCTTCTTTGCAGGCCTCCACCATATGTGTGAGCAACGTTCACATTGTGTGCTCCCTGCCAAGCTGCCCCCAGAAGGCTCCTGACAGCATGCCTTCTTTTCTTGGGGGCAAGAAAGATTAAAACTTCGTTTAAAAGTGGGGGAGATAATGACAGACTATCTTATAATTAGACCAACTGTAAATTATCTGACTGCAAATGTTGAAAGTTGACCACAGGTGCCAGATCTTTTTTTTTTTTTTCAGTATGACACAAAATAAAGACCATTTATAGCATTCTGGAAAATTATGTGAGTTAAAGTCAAAACAGCTTTAAAGAATTTCTGTTTTGTTGGTGATCTAACCCTGCTGACTCAGGGCAGTACGTGCATGGTGGTCCTGTGGAGCTGGGAGCCAGGCAGATTTTAAAGCAAGTAAATACTAATCACCTGATATAGTATGGTCTTATTTGACCAGGTGCAGGAGTCTTTGCTTTAGCAGCCATTTCAGATTCTAACTGGGAAGAAAACACTACAGGTCTGTAATAGTGATCTCACCTTCTGAGCTCTCGTAGTGTTGTGTGAAATGCCCCTGCAGGACAAGGACATGAAGGGTAAAAGTGGGTTTAGTCTTAAAGTTTATTTGTCTCTGAACTTAGGACTTGTACACAAAACACCTACATTTGTATGTAGGACCTTCCCTAGGTAACGAACCTTTTTTCCCTTTTGTGTTTTCAGGACAGTCAGTGTGGAACCGTAATTGACGTCAACATTGAGTGTGCTGTGAAGCTGGTGGGAACCAACTGCATCCTTTACCCTGTCAACAGCAAAGACCTACAGCATATCTGGGTGAGAACACAGCCAAAATACACCTGAGAGCCAGGGCCTGGTGGTTTGGAGGGATGCTGCTGTACTTCAAGTCTCTCTTGAAGGCAAAGCATCCATGTTGTGCAAGATGCATCTGCAGTTTGGTTTTATTTTAAACTTGCTGCAAGCCACCTCCCTGGCAGAAGATGATGCAGCATCTCCTCGTCTCCCCATCTGTTCTGTGTTTCTCATCACATTGCTGAGACCAAATTGTCTTGAAGGGCTAGACTGACATTAAATGTTGTGAGAACTCCTGCACTGAGTGTGGAAAGCTCTTGTGGCATCCTGACCAGGGCAGCCCATGGCTGTGGTCCAGAGCTGCTGAGCTGTGACACCACTGCTGTTTAAACAGGCTATAAAAATGCTGAGATGAGTCAAGTATGTTTGTGTTGAGCTGGAACAGTCTCAAACATATCTCTTTCTCTCTTTGAGTGGATAGATGATTTCCAGAGACCAGGTTTGGGTAGGATTTCGTCTTCCTTTTTCCTCTGAGATAAAGATAATTTGGGAGTGAAGAGCAGGAATGTCATAACTCATCCCAAGTCACAGCCTGCGGGAAGACAGTAGGATATGAGCTCTTCTGGGATGAAAATTAGTCTTAGTGATAAAAATTGGCTCCAGCTACAACAATTGTTTATAAAGTTTTGTTTCCTGTTTTCATCACAGCCTTTCATGTATGGTGACTACATAGCCTATGACTGCTGGCTTGGCAAGGTCTATGACTTGAAGAACCAGGTCATCCTCAAGCTCTCCAATGGAGCCAGGTACTTCTCTCCTTCCTGTGGAAGACTGTCCCCCCTGGCTTTCACAATTCTGATCTGTTTCATGAGAACAAGAAGCACTTTGGGCTTCATTTACATAGTGATAAGTTATCTGCTTGCATCATCTTCAGATGTTGAGCAAGAGAATACATCTTTCTCTGAAAACATTGAGATTCATTGACAACCCTCTGGAAAATGTGTAGTCTGAAGGGGGACAATTTTTTTTCAATCCCAGCAGATCAGTGCTCCAGAACTAAAGCACATTGGTCTTTAAACTGTGCTTCTCCTCTGCAAAAGTAGCTGTTAAAGATGGATGGTTGTTCCAGACTCTTTCTCAGTAGAGGAGCATAACTTCAGCAAGCTGCAGGGAGAATTCTTACCTTAAAAAAGGGTCTCTATGAAATGGTGGGAATTTTCAGGCTAGTGGTTTTTATCAAAGATGAAAAACCAGCCAAAGATAGAACACCTTTCTTTTTCACTGGAATTTTTATAAATGAAAACGCAATACAAAGTCTAGAGAAAGATTTAACCAGAGATACTGAAAGAAATACATGGTGAAATTTCTGCAAAGCCAGCAGAACATCTGAATTCTGTTCCTCTTGCATGTGACAGTGACTTGTGTGCTAACCCTTATGAACTCACTACGTTCACTCTGTTACTGAGGCCTGTCTTGTCCTACAGACTCTTGGTGCAAGGGAGGGAAGGAACCAGTGGAGGTCCAAGAGGGATATGGGCCTGGCAGCTGGGGAATAACCCATCTGTCTTGTAAATTGAGTGTTGACACTGATGTTTAAAACACAACAATCAAATCCCCAATCCTGCAGCCAGCTCTGAGTCTGTCTAAGAGAAGTGAGTAATGTGGGAGCTGTAGCAGATGATTGGTGGATGCATCTGGGAGTTTGACTGTGTTACTCTGCAGTTAACCCAGGCTGGAAGGTTCTTAGGTGTATGTTAAACTAGGAGTGGAAAATAGCCACACATCTCTATCTGTAATTCCTGCAATTACTGGTGCAATTTAAGGCTTTGCTTGAAATCTTGTACCAGCTCCTGCACAGCTGTGTAAAGTGAGGTACTGTTTGCAAAACCTCTTCCTAATGAATCATTTGAAGTTACTCTGGAAATTAAGCTATTCCTGTAGGAAATATGGCCAAATTGCCTTTAAGTCCCAGCATGGCGTGAGCATGAGACAGATCTTGTCCAGCACCCAGCCTGTTACTTAGCATGGTTTTTCACATGTTGAATGGGACCTTTAATGCTTTTATAGTTTGTCTATAACCAGTTTTTCTCAGGACCATAAAAGCTTGATGATACACTGCTGGGTGCATGGCCAGACGTGCTCAGGCAGTGTCAGTTCCTTGGGTGCAGTTTGCTTTTGGGGTGGATGGCTCTGGAAATGTGACCATGTGTCTCCTGTCTGCTTTCCAGGTGTTCCATGAGCACAGAAGATGGAGCCAAGCTGTATGACGTTTGTCCCCACGTCAGTGACTCGGTGAGCTGCTGGCTCTCCTGGGAGTCCTTTTGATCAACTTCATCTTGAAAACTTTATGTTCAGGAGGGAGGGAGAAGGCAAAATTCATAGGCATTTGTTAATCCTCAGAATGTATCACTTACAGTAACAGTTTAAAGGTAGTGTTAGTAACAAGCAGGGTTTGAGGAGGTATTGCAATTAATACATCCAGTTGGTTTCTTTGTAAACAACTTGTGTAACGTGCTGTCAGATGGCTGGTGTCAAGGCAGTTCACTCACTGCTCCTTCTATCTGCACGTGCTTCTAAAGGCTCTTACTCCAATTACTGCTTTTAAAAACTGCTCCTCTTCTGGAAATAGGTATTATGTTTAACAGGTGTCCTGCTAGAAGCAGGTTTTCAGGTCATGTAAAATAATGTCTCTTGTTACTGCAGTCCGTGGTGTTTTTTGAATGGAGAGCTGTTGCCATACTGGCATTTTCCAAATCACATGGCAGGGAAGGTTTTGCTGGCTTTTGGGTAAAACAGTTTGCTGTGTGATGGGATCTAACCTCTCTCACCTTCAAGGGCTGATGACAGCTTGCTTGTTCTTGCAAAGGGCCTTGCTGCACTCCTGGCAGCAGTGTTGGGAGATGACAGAGGATGACGTGTGATTCTTAGGAACTAGCAAAGCACTGAGCTCTTATCCTTCCCAGCCTTCAAAGCAAAGGTCCCTTTGATCTAAAACTGCACTTCTGCAAATACTTGATGCCAGCTTGTTGAAGAGTAAATGGAATATCAGTTCAATAGGATATGCTGCTGTGGTTTTCTGGTTCTGTACAGAAAAGGAGTGGTCTGTCGCTCGATATTCTCCAATACCTCAATCTCTGCTACTTTGGGTTGTGCAGTGTGTTTTCTGCTCGCAAAATCGATGTTGTAGCAACATTCAGCTTCTGGTTACCCAATTTTGAGATGGCTTGTTTTGAGTCAGGCTGCCTTTAAAGTGTACAGAGTCCTCTGGGGAGATTCAGCCAGGACTGAATCACAGGCTTTCTCCAGCGTTACTCTTGATCCTGTGCTCAGAATTGCTGTGTGTTAGATGCTTACCTGACTTAGATCTTGTCACACTGCTCTTATCCCTTCTGACAAATTACAAGACTCGATGCAGTTTTGTGCTCAGTATTTTATCTACCCTAAACTGCTCTGTCCGCCCCCACACTCTGAATCTCAGTATCAGTGGGAAGGAGCTCTAGGAAAGCAATTGTCTTTACTGTCCTGTTTTTGTTTTCAAAGAACTGTCATATTAACTAATCCACCTGAGACAGGAATAATACTTACACACTTAATTTGACAAGCAGAGAGTGAAGGCACATATCCTCTGCCTCTGAAAGATGTAGATGCTTGATTTAGAGCATGGAAAAGAGAGGGGTGCCCTTGCCTGGCTGACCCTTGCCTACCTTGTTACTGAGAACCTCTGTGTGGAAACATGCATCTTCTGTTTCTTGCAAGCACCTTTGCTTCTCCTGCACCAAGTCCTGGTCCTGTTTGGGTGTGTGACAGAGCAGGTTGCTATAGGAACTGTTGGGCTGCCTTCAGGAGAGGACGAGTTGCAGGAGACGGGCATATTGCAGACTTTACCTTTATAGTTCATTTCACTGATCACAAAAGATTGAAGGGAAATGCTGGAATATTAGATCCTAGAGTCCTTTATGCTGTTTTTATCCCCTCCATTTTTCCCACAGGGTCTCTTCTTTGATGATGCATACGGCTTTTATCCTGGACAAGTCCTCATTGGGCCATCTAAAGTGTTCTCCAGTGTGCAGTGGCTCTCGGGTGTGAAGCCTGTTCTGAGCACAAAGAGCAAGTTCAGAGTGGTGGTGGAAGAGGTAAGAACTGACACCCTGACACATGGCCACCTTCTGCCTGGCATGGTCCTTGGCTGGCTGTTTGGAGCAGAGTCAGTTTGCCATGGTAACCTCCCAAGAGCAAATGTCCTGTGGCTGTGGTGTTCTGAGGTGACAAATTTCTCCTTGGGGACTGGCAGGACTTTGGAGCATCCTAGCAAGGGTCTCTGCTGGCACCCTGTAAAGTGATCATGTGTCAGCACACTCAGAGGGCAATACTGCTGATCATTAGGGCACTAGGAGCACATCTTCTATTGAAACTTAATGTTGCATGCTGTCCAAAAAGGGAGAATTATTGCTGACTCTTTGCTTAAAGAAGGAGCAGCTCCAAGTCCATTAGCATATCTCTTTGTGACATTGGACTGCTGATTTATATGTACCATAGCTTCCTTCCCAAGCCACTTGTCTTTCCTTGAAGTTAAAAGCTGTAGAATCTCTGTTGTCAGGGGTCAGGCTGTAGGGGCACTGTGATTGTCCTGGGTGTGGTAAAATTGCACTTGCCCATATTAAATGCTAAAATCAGGTTTGCCACTTTCCTGTGTGTAAGCTTTCACATCTGAGACACTGGTCTGGGGAAAGTCTCTGAAATGTTAAGTTTTCTTTTCTATCACTACATTGTAGGTCCAGGTGGTAGAACTAAAGGTTACTTGGATCACTAAAAGCTTCTGTCCTGGAGGTACTGACAGTGTGAGCCCTCCTCCCTCAATCATCAGCCAGGAGAAGCTGTCCAGGTGAGATCACTTGAAAACCCCTTTTCACTCCCAGCACTCAGGCCTTACAGACTGTGGGTGACTGGCCTGCCAAGTGAAGAGACACAATGCTGCTGTTTCCAGCATATCCCAGAGCTTCAAAAACACAAGAGAGCAACTTCCAGATCAGTTTAGCAGACACCTGAGTTACCAGCACAAGGGCAAGCATTGCATTAATGCCAAGCTCTCTCCAGCTGGCAGGTGCACAGAGTGGTGTCTGGCAGCAGCTTCCTCCTTCTCTTACCCTTTGACTCCTGCCTGGAGCAGAGTGCAGCTCCGTGTGTCAGGGATGGGGCTGGGGTGGGGCTCAGGGGTGCGGCTGCGGCCCGGGCTGGTGCTGAGGCAGTAACTGGTGCCCTCTGCAGGCTGCAGCTGCTGGAATGAGCAGGGAAAGCTCAAAGGATGAGTAGTAGCACTGTGAGTGTGGGTCCTGCTTGGAGCTCATGTGCTGGAGGGGAGCAGCTCTCAAATTACAGCAAAAAGCCCTGAATGTCTCTTGGCAGCTCTGTCTCGGAGGCAGGGGGCAGCTACAGGGAGAGGAGTGACTTGTGTCCCACCCAAACCCTTTGTATCCCCACCCAACCCCTGGTGAGATTCCCACTCCTCCTTTAGAATTGTGTGCCTGGAAATGATTTGTGTGGTGCTCTGGCACCCCTGAAGCAGTGCTGTTGGTGTGAGGCCATGCCAGCCTTGTGAAGGCCCTGGGCACTGCTGGGTTCTGTCACTGTTACTGGTCTGTGCTCATGGCTCTCCTGTCCTGCCAGGGTAAAGCGTCTGGGGTGCTTTGACCATGCCCAAAGGCAGCTTGGGGAAAGATGCCTCTACGTGTTCCCAGACAAAGTGGAACCTGCAAAAATCACCTGTGAATGCCCAGAGAGGAACTGTGTCCTGGGTGAAGGATCAGTTGCCAAAAAGGTGAGTTGAGGGGTCGAGGGAGGGGTTGACTTCTCTAAGCATTTGTGGTCACTGTGGCTTTTAAAGCAGAGATCTTCCTGGTAGTCATGTGGTCTGAAATGTGACTCCTGAAGTGGTTGTGAAGAGTAATGGCTTGTTTTGCCAGCAGGGAAGTCACCTTGTGGAGCAGTCTGACTGCTCTGGTGAAGCATGCAGCTGACACCTTGAGAGAATATGAAACAGGGCCTGAGCACAGAAGTGTCACTTTGCACTGGGTCAAGTGTGCTCTGACAGCTGCATTCTCGTGGAGCTTAAATGTTCACTTAAATCCTTGCTATGGTGAAACAAGGAAGTTGTTTTTGCTTCCTAGGCCAAGTGAGTCATGGTCTGTACCTGCTGGCTCTAGAGCTGTGGTGTTCCTAGAATAACAGGATGTCATCAGTATGTAGATGGTGACCTCTCTGCATGTCTGTGCTTGTTACATGGATTAACTTGTGCAGCTTCTTGTGACCTTCCATGACAAAAAAGCTCAAAACATGCTCAAAATAAGCTGAAGGAGCAAAGCTGACTTTACTTGGACTGGTGCAGTGCTGCTGCTGAGCAGAGCACTGTGAGATGCTGGTTTGCAGACCAGTCTGGTGCAGGTGAAATTTGCAGAGCCCCATGGGTGCTGTTTTTCCCTGCACAAAGCTGAGCATTCCCCAGGCTGGCTGGCAGCCTGCTGAGTGTCCAGGCACAGGTCTGACCCAATTCTGCTCTCTCCAGGTGAGACGGCTGCTGAAGAAGCAGATTGTGAAGATCATGTCATGCTCCCCAGAGTCTCAGGGCACCGGTGAAGCCCCTGACAAAGAGTCTGCTGCAGCTGCTGACCAAAAATCAGAAGAGCTTAAGCTTGAATCCAAGTGTGAGCTGGATGACTCTTCCAACAGCGCACCAAGTCCTGGGGAGAGAAAGGAGGAGCAGCCTGAAGAAACAGGAAAGGAGAAAGAGGGAGCAGCAGCACGACAGCAGCAGCCTCCCTTTCTCCTGAAGGATGAAGGGCTGCCTGACTACCGGCTTCAGTCCATGGAGCAGGATGCTGATGATGAGGCAGCTGATGACACTGATGACACCAGTTCTGTCACCTCCTCTGCTAGCTCCACTGCCTCGTCCCAGAGTGGCAGCGGCACCTGCCGCAAGAAGAGCATCCCTCTTTCCATCAAAAACCTGAAGCGGAAGCACAAGAAGAAGAAGACCAAGGTTTCACGAGAGTTTAAACCAGGAGACAGGTGAGCTGGATTTCCACACCCACGTGTAATTGCCAAAATCTCCCTTACCCAAGTGCTCAGCTGTAAAGCATCACCTGAGCTCGGGTGCAGGATGATGAGGAGTTTGGTCACCACTTGGTAGTAACTGACAGCAATTATCTAGTGATGACTGTGCAGTGGCCTGTGTGGAATCAGCTTGGTCTCAGTCCAGCTTCTGATGAAACTGGGGCCATGTGACCTGACACTGATGCTATTCCATTTCAGCTGTGCCTCGGGGCATCAGCAGCATATCTGTGCTGTGTTAGACTCTCGTGTGCAGGGAAAGAGGTGAATAAAGATCACACAGCTTAAACATGACACTAATTGGTTACCTTCCTGGCAGCTTCTGCAGAGAGGCTGGGGACAGACCATGCTAGGAATGGACAGCTTATCCTAGAGAGCTGTCTCCAGAGCAGCACAGAGCTCTGAGCTGGCAGAGTGTAGTCTCTGTTATCCTCACCCTGCTCTGCAGAGAGCTGCAATTTTTGCCAGCAGTATACTTCTTATTATTAGAAATTTTTAATGAATAAATTGCACTCACTCCTTGAGAGCCTTGGAGGAATTGATTTCATTAGCTTGGGAGAGGGAGCACTGCATGTATTTTCCATTTCTAGATAAAACTGGATCTCAGCAGCTTTTGCCTTTAACTCAGGAATGTTTAAACTGTTTTCATGGGATGCAAGGACATCTGACAAGTGGTCTGCCTGTTTGCTGGCTTCCCTGGGATGCTGAGTTGTGTACAGATTCTGCTTCAACTGGTACAAGAGAACATGTAAAGTGACAGGAAAGTGACATTATGAGATTATTCAAGAGAGTTAGTAGTTTGAGAATGTAATGAACTTCATTCGCATTTTTGTAGGTATTTAACTTTGCCTGTATGCAAGGGGAGTGGTTCTTCTAGTCCTTGTGAGTTCTGGAGAAATTAGATTTGAAGGTCACAAAGCCCAGCAGAGCAATATCCAAGTGTGAGAAAAAATGGGAGTGTGTGATAGATAGAGTTCCCGGGAACGGATTCTTGGTTCACTCTTCATGTCTCACTCCCCCGCTGAGTGTCTTTGTTTTACTGAAGGTTTTGCTAAGGAGAGCTTTGCTAGGCCACCTGGTGGCTCCCTGCACCATACGGACAATGGGGATAAATCCCTGTGGCAGCCCCAAGAAATTCCAGTGCTGGATCAGGGCAGCTCCATACAAGGACATGCAGAGACAACCATGACACAGAGAGTAGGAGACTGAGGCTTTTTCAGCACAGACTGAGAGCCCCCAGCTGATGCTGTGGAGGGTGCATGTGGCAGCTGGGCACAGCTCAGTGTGAAGGGGCCAGTGCTGTTGAATGTTCCTCTGGGGTGCTGAGGCCATCAGGGATGTTCTGCCAGACACTGCTGAGAAATGCTGAGTGCTTGGGCTGCCTGCACTTGGTCACCACATGTGATTGTGTCAGCTCCTGGGCAGTCTGGCTGCAGGGGCCAGCTCAGCATGTGGCTTTACCATCAGTGAGTGACCTGCTGCAGCTCTCTGTGCAGCACACAGACCGCTGGATATATTTTAGTGATGGTATACAGGGTTTTTTATTAAATCAAGTCTTGATTTTTTGTTTGAAGGCACTGCTGCAGATAAGAGTGCCTCATTTCCTTGCACACCCTTTCCACTCCCATCCTCAGCTGCACGTGTCCTATGTCCCCCAGAAACCATCTTGTTGCATATCACACACACACTTGGCCTGTTACAGAATCTTCTCTGATAATTTCTGCTATTGAATGCTGGCCCTACTAAAAACTTCATCTTGTTTCCACTTAAAAATATTTTGCTGACATTCATAAAAACAGAGCTGGTGGCACACAGCTGTATTTCCCTATTGTATCTTCTTGATTTGGTTCTGAAACCAGCATAAATCCAGCACATGTGTTATTCTGGAAGGCCTGGCCAGCAAAGTAAAAGGAAGATTTAAAGCCAGTGTGGGATTTTGGTTTGTTCTGTGCTGTAGAAGAGATGAAATTAGTGGAGGGCGTATTTAGAAGAGTGTCCAGCTAGGCTGTCCCTCCTTCCCCAAGCACTTTGCCTCCTCAAGCATCCCTGTCAAGCCCCACAGCAGAGAGCCAGCATGTGGTCCATTGTGACATGTCTGGGTTTAATTTCTGAGCTGCAGAGACCCGCGTGTGTTTGAACAGCTGGGAAGGACATTCTTCTCTTTTAAACAAAATCCTTTTGCTTTACCCGCATTCAATGTGTTGCCTTTTTTCTTTTTGTTTTGTTTTTTTCTCTCTGGAAGGGCTGTGACAATTAATATATGTCCAGTCATGTGTTCTTCTAGTTTCAAAGACTCCTCAGAGCTGTCAGGCTGGAAGGTGCTCCAGTAGAAAAGATCTCTAGTTTCAGACTATTTGAAGCTCCTGTCATGCTTTGTCAGGGGCAGAAAGTGGGTGCCAGTAGATGTTAATTTGCCTCCACAGGAATAAAAGTGAACTCAGCAGGAGCTCCCTGGAAAGTCAGTCCTCCTTCAGCACCTGCAGGGGTTGAGAGCCCATCCAAACAAAGCCCGCTGTGTCCATGGGCTCTACATGCAGTTTCCTGCCTTGCTTCCCAGCCTGCTGATCCGTGTACCTTTGTGTTGCTGCGGTCCTTATTAATCCCTGACGTTCCCTTTGGTAACTCCATGCCTTTCTGTGCTGCCAGGGTTGCTGTGGAAGTGGTGACCACGATGACTTCAGCTGACGTGATGTGGCAGGATGGCACCGTGGAGACAAACATCCGCTCCAATGAGCTGATCCCTGTCCATCATCTGGACAACAACGAGTTCTGCCCTGGCGATTTTGTGGTGGACAAAAGAGGTATTGGGTGTCAGAACAATGCTCTTAATTGCAAAGTATTGTTCAGCTTGCATCCCCTAATTTGCTCTGTAGCTGTTAGTACCCACTTGAGGTGGGCACCTGACAGGGACAGCAGTGATTCAGCCAGCTTGGTGGGAATGGCAGCAGAGAACCATTATTTACATACCAAAGTTGAACTATGATGACAAGAAGGATGTGGAAGGAATAAGCACCAAGGAGCCAAACTAGGATTTTCAGTGTTTCTGCAGGGCAGGGGTTGCCCACCTTGAAAGGGCCAATATCTCTGAGCTCTGTCCCAGTGTGAGTGGAGAAACAAATGAAGTACCTCAGGCAGTTTTCTCTATAAGGCTGTTCTATCATGACCCTCATATTTTTTTTTCATGGAGAATTCCTTTTCTTCACCAAACCAATTGGTGATGCTAGTGAGGGCCACAGGACAAGTTCAAGGAGACTTAGAGCTTTTGGATATGAAGTATTGATGCCATCATCTGGCTCTCAGCTCCTTTTCTAGCAAGGGTAGACCCTCAGCAGCAGGGACCAGAAGGCACTCAGGTTGGTAAACAGGAAAGCTGGCTCAGCATAAATAGAGGCTGTTTTGTGTGGCCATTTCTGTTGAGTAATAGTCTGACTGGTCTTCTGGGTTACACATAGTCTGTGGAAACTAGAGTAACCCATCAGCTCCAGCTCTGCCATTCTAGTTTGGCAACAATTTTCACTGTGTAGGAAGAAGTGTTTTTCCTCATGTCATTCACAAGTGGAAGGCTTCAGCCATGAGAGCCCAGGAGCTGACAGCCTCAGTCACTGCACAAAGTCTGTGCTCCTTTGCCTGATTTGTCTGTTTTCTTCCCTACCATTGTGACCAAAAGCTCAGAGCTCCCAGGATCCTGGGTTGTATGGAGTGGTGCAGTCTGGGGACCACATCGGCCGTACCTGTGTGGTGAAGTGGTTCAAGCTGAAACCCAGTGGAGATGATGTGGAGGTAAGTGCAGAAGGCAGTGCCTGCTGCAAGCAGCTAAGAGAAAGCAGCCACAAAATAACACAAGCCTCACAGATAAACGCAGATAAGCCTGGAAATCAGCTCTGCATTGATTGTGTGTCCTTGAGGAAGGGAACAGCTTATGGGTCTGGAAGACTGAGCTAGAGGTGATGTCACTTCATATTTGTAGATGCCTGTGAGGTAGCAAAGACCAGGCAGATAATTTACATACTATTTATATTTACTATTATCAGGCTCTGGTATGGATGAAGTTTTTTGCTAAAGTTGTCACAGACAATTGATTTCTTGAGTTCACTATAGGAATTTTTCCTCTTCATGTCTTTGCGTGGTTCATAGAGAGAGGATCAATCTATTGGATGTTGTTGTGCTTGCCTCTGCTAAGTACTATTGCTCATAGTTACCCTAATGCCTTTTCCTTGGGATTTGTAGGAATGCTGTATTTTCCAGAGTCTTGATAGATTGCAGTCTAGTTGGAGATGAGAGAGGGGGCCTCAACGTTGCTTTGTCTTAGACTGCCAGACCACACTGTCATAACTGAGCAGGCCCCTTCACATGCAGAAGCAGAACATGAGTCTGGCCTGGGGTTGTGCTCCACTTATTTCTCATAATTTGTGAGCTCCTAGCTCTCTTTCTCCAGGAGAAATCAAAGGAAAGATGTTTCCCATTAAATGACAAGGTTTTTTTGTCATACACTTGCTGTTGCTTTGGATAATTTCAAAAGTAAACTCTCGCCCTTTGGGCTCCAGTGAACTGCTTTGAGGAATCTGGGTGTTCAGAAGGGAATAAAACACTGTGGTTGCATGTCTCCTCGTCATGGTGACATGGTCCCTGAGGTAAAAGTGAGGGTGAGCAGATGACACAGAGTATCTGCTTCCTTTCATTGTTGTGCCTTGATCCACATGCTGCTGGATGACGTGACAAAGAGAGACAGCAGCAGCCCCTTGCAGGCTGTTGGAGCAGCTGAAAAGGGACAAAATAAAACACAAAATGCTTTGTAGCGCTGGAAGTGTGTTCTGGGGGTCAGTGCAGCCTCCTGGGCTGACTGTTGCACTGTCTTGGTGCAGTTGATCGGGGAGGAGGAGGATGTGAGCGTGTACGACATTGCCGATCACCCGGACTTTCGCTTCCGCACCACCGACATCGTCATCCGCATCGGCAACTCCGACGGAGCCGCAGCCAAGGAGGATGAGGTGGGTCCTGGCACAGTGCTGTGACCACGCTGTCACCAGGTATGGGTGGAGATGCTTGGGAAAGTTGATAGGAAGGCTTTAGGTCCCACATGGGCATCCTAAACTCCCTAGCTTCCTGATTTTGTATTGGTGTTCCCGGCTGTCATGAGTAACATGTCAGATCTCTGTCTGGTGGAGATGTAACCTTGAAATCCTTTGACCTTTGATGACAGTCTGCAGCAGAGCAAGAGTGAAGCTGAGACAAGAACTGAGTATATGCCTGAGGGCTTTTCATGAAACTCTTGCTTAGGATTTCAGAGTAACTTGTAATAAAAGGATATTCTGCGGGCTCCTGAGCAACTGTGAAGGTGGATTTGTCATGAAACCGGTTTCACTTGGCAACAGAAGACTGGAGTTCAGCTATGGCGACTGAGCTGTGTTCATGTTAATTTTGTTGAGTTGACTGAGCTCCTTAAGGGAAGAAGGAACAATTTATATTGTAGAGGAAACACCCCTGGAGAAACCTCCAGCTTTTGAACCTGCTGCCCTAAAAAAGTGTTAAAAGGTGTAGTGTGGCTCTTACAGCACAAAACACATCCCAGCCTGCTCAGCTGACCTAAATAACCTGCTGCAGGGCAAGGTGCTCCTTGCCTGCACACCCTGCACGACTGTGGCTTGTTTGTTCATGCCTGTGCTCTCTGGGGAGCTCCTGGTGTTGGGGGGGCTGAGGGCACCCCACTAGAGGGCACCCCCATTCCATGGAGGATCTGTCTCTTGCTGGCACTGAAGGGCCACTGATCCTGTCCAAGATCAGGATCTCCTGCCAGACCAGCCCTCCTGTTCCTTGTGGAGAGAAGTTCTCCCCCCCTCCACAGCAGAGTTGTGTGGTTTCTGTATGTAGGATGCAGGTGTTGCTCTAGGTGGGTCTCCAGCTGGGGAATGTTTCTCAAATCCTTCCTGCTCTGCACTGAAGTGCCTGGGGAAGAAAAGGGACTGACAAACTGCTCTTGTCTCCACAGCCTTCGGTTGGACAGGTGGCTCGTGTGGATGTCAGCAGTAAGGTGGAAGTGGTGTGGGCTGACAATTCCAAGACTATCATTCTGCCTCAGGTGAGGTCCTGTTCCAGCTCCCAATATCACTATAATTCTTAGCTGAGTGACAAGACTTGGATTTAAATCCTGTATGTAGAGAGATTCACTGGGTAAAGGACTCCTGCTCTGTTGATTGGAGCAGTCCCATTCAGCTTCCCAATTCTGTTAGCACAGGAAAATCCTTTTGTCAGGAGGTCTGGGCAACTAGTTGGTCATAACTGCTCTCTAATCTAGTGATTAGGAAAGCCTGGACAGGCTCTTTTTTACTTCAAAAGTGCACTGCATGCTCCCAGCTCTGCCCAGAGCCCTGCTCCTGGCCTCCAGCACCCAGTGCTTTGCAGAGCTGAGGGATGATCCGTTGGGACTGGAGGCCGAGTTAGTGCATTGCCCAACCAGGGCACTGCTGAAAGACAATTGCATGTTCTGTCTCTTTTGTGAAATGCCACCATAGTGGGGTTTTCAGCTAAAGAAACTCCTCCAGAAGCTGAGCCAGAGGCACAATTTGTCACCTTAGCTAACGTAGGGATCAGACTCAAATCTTATCCCAAGGCAGGGAGGGAAAGGGTTGAGTGCAAGCTGAAAAACACAGATGCAACTATGCTGCTAATCCACTGCACCCAGCTGGTTTGTCTGGGCTTCTTTTAAGGCTTTTGTCTTGTACTCATACTTACTGCTCCCCATCCAGTTTCATCCCTTGTCTTCTCTCCTTGTTGCCTGGAATGAAGGCAGACAGCCTAAAGATACAAGACAACCTACATCTGTAGAGTCCCATTCTGTCACTGGCTGGGCAACCACTGCCTCCACTGCAGAGATGCCTTAGCAAGTACTGAGTACTTGACCAAGATTCCTTTTTAAACCAAGCAGCTCTGCATTAATTACAGTAGAATAGTCAATGCCTGCACTATGGCAGTGGACTGGGGAGTACAAAGCAGGCTGCTGTCTCCCTTCCCCCTGTTGTCACATGTGCTTGGATCACAGGCACAATCAGAGGTCTGATGCGTGCTCCACAAAGGGCTGTTCTCACACTGCAGTGCTGGGGCTCTGCAGCAGCTCCTGCTGTGTCACGCCAGTCCCTTCGATTCTGCTCCTCTGCATAATTATGGGAGTTAGGGAAATGTCAGGAGCATGAATTATCAGCTGGTAAAACCATGATTTATCAATGCCTGACCATGTGCCCAGAGATGAGCTGTCTGGATGCTTTTTCACAGCTCTAAAAATAAAGATGGCATAACAGGCTAATTAACTTTCCAACTCAGATTTGGATTAGCTTTGAGGGCAGTGAGTTTTGATGGCTTTTCCTGCCTGCAGTCACTTGTGTTGAACCCAGCTAACCTCTGCTGGCTGCCTGTCTCTGGGTGGTACAGAACTGGCTGAACAGTGATGGTTCAGTTGAAGGCTTTTACAAGATAACTGAAGGCCCCTGTGTTTTAGCCTCTGGGGTCAAATCTTGCAAGATTAAGATGATTCTTGGGTTGTCACTCAAGTGTCAGAAGCTTGTGGATAAAACGCTCCCGTCCTGTGACTGCAGACACAGCCCTGTAAAGGTGTTCTTGCTCCCCTGGTTCTGTGTTGGTGCTTAAAGCTGGAGGAGGTCTGTAAACCTCTGCAGAGAGACCTGAGACGTAGCACGTGCCAAAGCGAGTTGTAGGAGGCGAGGCTGGATGGAGTGGGGATGTGTTCAGTTTCCAGTAGTGAGAGGGAAGAGAACATTTTATATAAGAGCTTATTCAGCAACTTGGGTGAGGCTCCATTGTCCCAGCTGAATTTTAAGCAGTAGCCACATATAACAGCTAAAGCAGCCTAGCGAGGATCTGTTGGCAAGTACTGTGTGCCACAGGAGAGGAGAGCTGCTGTGGGAATGTGTTCCTGGTTCCAGCATTGTCTCTGTGGAAGGACAGAGTGTGGAGGCAGCCAAAACAGGGCTCTGTGCCAACATAGTTACTGGTGCAGAGGCAGGACCAGAAATACCAACTCCTCACATGATACCAAATACCTTCTGAGCTCTGTGTTCTGAAACCCTGGGGCATCCAGGTACCTGTGAGGCACCTGCCAAGTGCTGGATCCCAGACACTGGGAGGACTGCAGCCCATGTAGAACTTGCCCTAGTTTTACCCTCAGTGCCATAGCTGGAAAAGTGGAGGATGAGGCTGTGTGATTTCATAATCTGTGCCAGTATAGATGGAATGGATTTAAACAGCCCAAGCAATTCCAAATGGATACTCCTTTTTCATAACATAGTTTTAAAAACAAGTAAAACTCTGCTTCAGCCTAAGTTTTGTGTTACTCTGCTCTCCTTTAGCACTTGTACAATATTGAATCAGAAATTGAGGAGTCAGACTATGATTCTGTTGACGGCAGCACCAGCGGGGCATCCTCAGAGTGGGAGGATGAGAGTGACAGCTGGGAGACAGATAATGGCCTCATGGAAGATGACCACCCAAAAATTGAGGACTTTGAGCCTGAGGAACCAGCAGCAGAGGAGGTGAAAAAAGTAGAAGAACAAGTGCAGGGAGCTGTGGCTATGGCAGTTGCAGATCTTGCTACAGACAAAGGTGGCAAGGATGGAGCCCCAAAGAGCTTCCGGGAGCTGAAGGAGGCCATCAAGATCTTGGAAAGCCTGAAAAATATGACTGTGGAGCAGCTGCTGACTGGCTCTCCCACCTCCCCAACTGTGGAACTGGAAAAACCCACTCGGGAGAAGAAGTTCTTGGATGATATTAAAAAGCTGCAGGAAAATCTAAAGAAGACCTTGGATAATGTGGCTATTGCTGAGGAGGAAAAGATGGAAGCCATGGTAGAGACAGAGAAGAAGGAAGAAAAAGCAGAGGCACAGACACCAGTGAGGTCAGAGTGGCCCAGTGAGACACCAGTGCTCTGCCAGCAGAGTGGAGGGAAGCCTGGAGTCACCTTCACCAGTGCCAAGGGAGAAGTGTTCTCTGTGTTGGAGTATGCTCCAGGTGAGTGTGGGATACTCAGTCCTTCACTGCTGTTGTGCAGTGTTTCTTTATCCAAAACCTTTGCCTCAAATCTTTTGAATTGTGTATTTTCTCTTCTTAATCCTTTTCACAGCTCATTAACTGGAGAGGAGAAATTAAGCCACCTTCTGTAGCACAGTGTGTTCTGGGACCTAAGCATGGCTTTTAGATAGCATCTCTAGACACTCTTGCACCTTCCCAAGCCTCAGAAGTGTGCTTCCCTCTTTCCCAGGGCGGTGACTAACATTGGAGAGCTGCAGACATCAGTTGCTTTCACTGCAAACGTTTCCTTGCAAGCTGTGGGGTTTGTTCAGGCCTTTTTTTCAAGGCTGCATTGGTTGAGAAGCAGAGCGAAAACAGCTGGTGTCCTTGTGCTGGGTGCCCTTGGTGACCGAGTGTCCTTATTCACTGGCACCAACGTTAACAGCCAGAAATAAAAAAGAGCATCTGGCTGTGTGGAAGGAACCTTGGGGACAGTGGAGCCCAAGGTGCTCATGAGCCAGCCAGGCCAGACCCGGGAGGGAAAGGTGGTCAAACTGTTGTGAAGCTGCAGGTGTGGGCAAGGGAAAGTGAGAAGCTGTGCTTAGGTTTGGCAGAGAAAGGGCCATTGCTCTGTGAGATTGTCCCAGCAGTGGGACAAGGCTACTGGCTGGACCACAAGGGACAGTCTTGTGTGGGACAGTGAGAACAGGAGATGCAGGTTGTGGCTGCTCTACTGTGTGGGAAATAATCTCTCCTGGCTCAGCACCAAAGCAATTCCTCTCTTCCACATGATGCATATTACACATGGGTAGATTTGCCTTCATGAGGACCCTGTGGCAGTTTCCAAAGGCAGGCTGTTATTCTGTTGTCTTCCTTGTCCCACAGATTCCCATGCCTTCAAGAAAATGGAGTTCCAGCCCCCAGAAGCCAAGAAGTTCTTTAGCACCGTGCGGAAGGAGATGGCTCTGCTGGCCACCTCCCTGCCTGATGGCATCATGGTGAAAACCTTCGAGGATCGAATGGCAAGTGCCTGCTCTCAGATGCCTTTGTGGTACAGCTGGGCTCAGCATCCGGATCCTTGTCTCTGGAATTCCCTGCTTAGCCCTAATCCTTTGCATTAGAGCTGCAGGAATGTGTGCAGCATGTGAAACAGGGCTGTAATTACCCAAAATGGCTGCTTTTGCATTCCCCGAGTCATGATGGCAGAAAAGGAGCTGCTGATTGCAGGGAGCCTGTTCTGGGTGCTGAGTGGGAAGACAGGCGGGCAGCCAGCGAGGGGCTGTGTCAGCAGGGAGTAAATTTGGGAATTTTTGCCCTCCTTGAAGCCCTGTTTCAGATGCAAAGCTTCACTTTGCACTCAGGGTGCAACTTCTGGTGGGGAAAGGTGCCCTGAGATCTGTTGCTTGAGCTGACAATTGAAAAGGCTGAGTCAATCACATCCCAGCTCTCCCTCCATGTAAATACAGCCCTGCCAGGGTAAGAGGGTGTTTCCCAGTGCCTGACCTTCTGCCTCTTCCCACAGGATCTCTTCTCAGCACTTATCAAAGGGCCCACACGCACACCCTACGAAGATGGCCTCTTCCTCTTCGACATTCAGCTCCCCAACATCTACCCCGCTGTCCCGCCTCTGTTCCGCTACCTCTCCCAGTGCAGTGGGAGACTGAATCCCAACCTGTACGACAATGGCAAAGTGTGTGTCAGCCTCCTGGGGACCTGGATAGGCAAGGTAATGACATCAGTCACCTGTCCCTGGGGAGCAGGGACTGTGCTGGGCTGCTTTTGGAACAAGTCACTTCTTTCCAGACCTGGGTGACTTCTGCTCTCGGGTGGTGCTTGAGCTGGGGTGGCTTAGGCTTTGGGCTCTGGTTTAGGTGTCTGGGGCAGATAACTGGTGTAGTTTGGCTTTTTCTGGGTCTATATTTGGCTCAACTGTCTCTCCTCAAAGAGAATTCTGTTGTCAGACCAGCCACAGCAGAGCTGCCAACACCAGCATGGGGTGTGCCTGTGGGCCAGGGTTCTGTCTTCCACACTGTGGACAAATCAATGTAGCATGGTACAAAGTCCAGCTGGAAACTTGGAATAAGCAGAGCCAGTAAAATACATTTTGAGCAGGACAGGGCAGCTGGGGAGGGGCTGGAACTGATGGCTGGTGTGTAAGGTTACACAGTTCCAGACAGAACTGGCCTGAGGGGGTGTGGTGCTGGTAAAAAAATAACGGAGAGATGTATTGTTGAGATGGGACACCAGCACATCACGTGCTTGTGGAGTCAGTTCCTTGTTCCTGCCGTGAGCCACAGGATGTCTGCAACAGGAATGCAGAGCAACTGGGGCCTCACTTCATCTGGCAATAGTCACAGAGCAAACTGATGGTGCTTCAGCCCTTTAACATATTTGTATGTGTATTTCAGGGGACAGAAAGGTGGACCAGTAAATCCAGTCTCCTTCAAGTACTCATCTCCATCCAAGGTAAATGCTCCTGCCAAGCCTGTGGGGCAGGAAAAGGCAGAGGGCAGAAGGGATGTTGGCTTATGGGGGGCACACAATTGGGATCTGCCAGCCCAGTTGGGTTAGTGCTGCCTTTTGCTCTCACCCTTGCTGGACAAAGCAATGTCCTTATCTCTGCTTGAGCAGTGGAAGCAGGTGTCAGTTTTTCTCATGCCCACAGTTCTGGCTGCATCCCAGGGCTCTGACACAATGCTTTCCCATCTTCTCACTGCAGCAGCCAAGCACAGAGTTGACTGTTTGTTACTCTGAGCAGACAGAGGTGAACCACTGTGTCCTCAGCCTGTTACCAAAGTTAGGTGAAGTTGCTAAACTGGGCCTTGTTTGCAGGACTTTTTTTATCCCCACTGAGTCACCCACCCGTCCTACCCGGGGCATGTTTTGCACATGATGCTGGTGTTTTTGCTCCTGCCAAAGCAGAGAATAATCAGGGGTGTGCCTAGACGAGCTCCAGGGCTTCCTGCCGTGGGGCTTTGCTCTGCACTATCCAGTTTGGAAGCAGACAGACTAACCTACATAACTTCCTCACGGGCAACTTTCTGCGCAGGGAGCTCAGGCATGAGATGAGAAAACTTTGACACGGAGCAAGGGTTCCTGCTGACTGGAGGCACCTCCTGCTCCTCTGAACTCCCACAGTCCACCTGTATCATCCTGTGGGGGAAGGACACCACAATAAAAGCCTTTCCTCGTTTCCAAAGCCAAGGATCCAAATTTAGAAAATAAAATACTAAATGTTTTACTGGAGCAACTTGGTGTTAGGGGAAAATCTCTCCTGCTGCCTGGCTTTTGAGACTCATGATCTCCCCAGCTCTAATGCAACTTGTGGCAGGCTGCCAGCAGTGTGGCAGTGCTGGTGCTGTTGCTACATACCTGTAATTTCATTAGACCAGAGGTAAGCAGGAGAAATCTTGCTAAAGGTGACTTGTCAGTCTTCTGTATTTCAGAACTGCACTGTCTGATGGGACTCTGCTGGATAAAACAGAACCTGGCCAGCTCAAAGACTGTTGCTGCAGTCTTGCCTTTGTTCTGATTAAGAGGAGGAGGGGAAAAAAAGCTTTTGTTGTGTTCGTGGGGTTTTCTGCAGGAGGGAAGTGTAAGGAGCTGCGAAACCTCTCCCTTCCTGCCCTTTTGACCTCCTCTGCTGTTGTGTGCCCTCTGCATTGTGCTGGCAGAGGGCTGTTCTTGCCAGCCAAGGAACATGGGTGCCACTCCCTGCAGAGTCTGTGGTGGGGACCTCACTATGCTTCCCTTGCAACACCAGTCCTGTGGGTTCGGGGGGTTCAGCCTGGCCTGCGCTTTTGACCGTTGATCTTGACCCTCTTGGCAGGAGTGGACTGTCAGGGGATTCCTGCCTTAACCCCTCGGTGTCCCGTTCTCCCGGCAGGTCTCATCCTGGTGAACGAGCCCTACTACAACGAGGCGGGCTTCGACAGCGACCGGGGGCTGCAGGAGGGCTACGAGAACAGCCGCTGCTACAACGAGATGACGCTGATCCGCGTGGTGCAGTCCATGATGCAGCTGCTGCGCCGGCCCGTGGAGGTCTTCGAGCACGAGATCCGGGAGCATTTCCGCTGCAACGGCTGGCGCCTGGTGTCCCGCATCGAGTCCTGGCTGGAGACCAACGAGCTGGTGGAGCGCAGCCACGAACAGGCCAACGGGGCGGATTCTGCCTCCCTCCTGTGCGCCGGCAGCAGCCTGGCCGAGAGCCCCGGGGACACGGCGGGGGCGCTGGCAGAGGGCGGCTCGGAGCAGGGGGTGGCCGCGGAACTGTCCGACTCGGCGCTGGACGGGAGGGACGAGCCGGACGAGCCGGAGTTCCCGAGCACGACGCCCAACGCCGGCGACCTCCAACAGTACTCAGACTCGGAGAGCACGGGCCAAGCCAGGGGGGACCTGGCCAGAGACCGAACGGACGAGGGGAAGGCTGCCCAGGACTCTGCTTCGCAGCCCAGTGTGAAACCAAAGAAAAGGAGAAAGAGCTACAGGAGTTTCCTGCCGGAGAAGAGCGGTTACCCTGATATTGGATTTCCCCTCTTCCCTTTGTCCAAGGGGTTCATTAAAAGCATCCGCGGTGTCTTGCAGCAGTACCGGGCTGCCTTAGCAGGGGCCAACATCCCAGAGTGGACAGAGGACAAATAAACCATCAGGTTAGGGACAGGCAGGTGCAGGGGAGAAGTGAAAGCAGCACAAAGTAAATTGGCAAATGCTGTTACCAATCAACTGGCTTCTCCTTCCAGCTTTTCTTCCTCAGCTTGGTTTGTTCCAAAGAAGGTGGTAGGCCTGATTGCTCCTCTGAGGAAAGGTTGTTTAAGCATGAATAACTCTTTGCCCCCAACCCCTCTTCTTCCCCCTGTCCCATGTACGTGCTCTTCTTGCGAGTTTGACCCTGCAATGGTAAGATTTGAGACCTGCACAGAAGCAGTCTTGCAGCCACGTTCCCTCTGCACTTTCATCTTGGGGCACCTTTCCACACAAGGACTCTTCTTACCCAGCGCTACACCCAGCAGTTTGTTCTGGTGGGGTTCCAGCCAGGAGAAGGGATTGCTGTAGTTTCTGGAAATGAAGGGCAATGCCCTCCCAGTCTTTTATTTTTCTCAGCATTCCCATGGGTTCTGTGAAGTCTACCCCAGCTTATCTGTACTTAGACATTGGATTGTGTTTGCATTGGAGTTGTCTACACCATACGGAGTTGCTCTAGTCTTAGTTGTTCACCCATAGCTACAAGGTTCTTCCAGTCGGGATTGGTAGGCAAGGCCAGAGCTCTGCACTGGCTCTTGTGCTACCCTGGGAGTGCTGCAGACTTTCCATCCAGTTCTGCAGCTTCTGGAGGCAAGTCTAGCCATCCCCACTTCTTTTTCTCCAGAGTGAGGCAAACTTCCCTTTCCCCACCATGCATGCCTGTCTTCTAGAAATACATGGGATTCAGGGTTCTGCCCTCGTTACTTGCTTAGGTATCCGTGTCTTTTGTTCCCAGCCGTGCCGGCTGTCACACAGCACTACACCCACCCTGGATCCCAGCCTCACCCGGGCAGGCAGCAGCAAGTGATCCTGGGGCCTGTTGTAGATCTGGATCAACCTGGTGTGGCTGCTGCTCCCTCATCCAGCTGTCCATGGGTGTTCAGGAGCCATGGGAGCCAGGGTCACCCCAGGGAAGCCGTGTCATGGCCAGGCCCAGTTGTGGCAGCACCAACTTGCCCCGGTTCCTGCACTGTTACAGCAGAGCTGTTTGGGGCTGTTATCAGCTCCTTCCCTTGCCAGCTGTTTCCCATGGTGGCCTGGCTGTGGCCAGCAGCACTGTGGGCACGGCACTTCCCATCCCTCATCCCAACCACGGTGCTGCTGGATGCTCTGGGGAACACCTGGCGAGGGCAGCCCGTGTTCCACAGCCTGAGCTGGTGATTGTGAGCGCTTTGAAGCAGTGACTTGCCAGACACCCCTGGTCAAAGCCCCTTCCTGAGGGGTGCTCTGGTCCTGTCTGCACACACCTTCACTCGGAGCTGGGCACTCACACTCCAGCCCTGCTGCCTTTGCCCAGTGCTCAGGCATTGGAGAGGCACCCACAGCATCCATGGGGAGCACAGGCTGTGAGGGAGAGTCCTTCCAGCTGCACAGGGAGCAGTGGTGCCAGGCTTCCTGGGGAGGAGTCAGGCTGAGCAGATGGCTCTGCCAGAGGTAAGGATGGAGCCAAAGCTCTCCCTTGCTCTTGCTCCCTATGGCTGCATTAGAAATGGAGAACAGCAGCGTGTTGATGCAGTGCTTTTTGCTCCCAGAAACACCAAGGGCTGCACCCACCAGCCCAAATCCACCTCTCCCCCAGCTCCCTCTGCTTTCCTGCTGCCCCCATGATGCTCCTGAGCCAGGGGCTGGCTGCACAAAGCCCTCCTCATATCCCCATCCACCGCTGGGATTTTGGATGATGCGCCCTTCTCCCAGTGCTCCGGAGGATGCAGTGCTTGGCTGTGATGAAGACCTGGGCTGCAGAGCTCTCCATACCCTGCTCTGAGGGTGGATGATCTGTTCTGTGCAGCAGCTCCAGCCCTGCTCCAGGTGCCCTCCCTGCCTGGCAGGTGGGAAATGGGGCAGAAGCCGATTTGGGGTGCAGAGAGGGGCGGGGCAGGGAGGGAGCTGGAGCTGTAGCCATGGCCCTGTTCGGGAGTGAATGGATCCCTTTGAGTGCAGCACGGGAGAGTCTCGGAGGGCTGGGGGCAAGGGGTGAGGCACTGCTCCAGGGAAGGGAAGAGCAGGCAGAGAGGCTGATTCCAGGCACAGCCACAGTTTGTGATCCAGACACTGACACCCTCTGTCCCCAGAGCCGGGCTGTGGTTGCCCCTAGACCCACAGGACCAGGGCCAGAAGGAGGGAGAAACCCACTGGGGATGGAGGAGCTGTAGGGTTCCCCTTTTCCCCTCCTTTACTCTGCAGCTCTCATCTCACAGGGCAGGGGGTGGGCAGGCACCACGTCCTCCCCTTTGCCCAAAAAGTCTCTGATACTACACAAGAGCTTTTGCACAGTCTGGGCTCTCTTCAAGGAGGTCAATGTTGACCTTCTGGAGGGGGACACTACTCACCCTGGCACCACTCGGTCTCTGCAGCTGTCCCAAACCCAAGTGTGCACAGAGGTTTACAAATTTTCTAAAGCTTTTGATAATGTGAAGCTCCTGGGTGATGAGGTTGGTGGTGAGCACACTGCAGCTATGTAATTTTTTGTGTATGTATGTAATATTTAAGGGTAACAAAATTTAAAAGGCTAAAACCTTAAAAAAAAAATTAAAAACACACAAAAAAAGCCAAAGCATGATGCATATTGTTAGCCTTAAAACTGGCTACACGACTGTGTGATGTACAAATGAGAGCAGCCTGTAACTGTTTTAAGTGCTGGGGAGGGGGAAGAAGTATTACAAAATCAGTTTGTAGCCTTGATTCTGTACAGTATTTAATGAATAAAAAAACAAAACCTGACTATTGAGGCCATGCTTAGAGGTGTGTCGTTCACGTGCAGATGTGGATGCTTGGTTGCTTATGATATATGTATAAAGTGCTGTGTGACCATTAAAACTTTTTTTACCTGCAGATTTTTTTTTTGTTTGGCTAACCAAGGTGTAATAAAGGAGGGAAGATGACTTGCCATTAAATTTTGCCTCTGTGAGTAGTTCTGTGAGTTGTCTCTTTCTTTCCCTCACCGCCCCCTGCCACGCTTCTGGCACTTGCCCCTCTCCAGCACATCCCTGTGCCAGCCTCGGGGCTGGACAGGGTCCCACTGGCTGAAGCCGAGGCCGGAGGGATCCAGGCAGGTCTGGCAGGGAGGGGCTGCCCCTGTGGCTGTCTACAAACTCTTCCCCAACACCCTGATTTACAGAGGACACCTGTCAGCCTGTGCTTTTTCATTTCCTGTGGTCCTGGCTGGTGCCTGGTGTTTGCAGGTGGCTCAGTGTGTGCCTCAGCACGGCTTCTGGCAGCCCCAGTGATCGTAGTCAGACTCGGGCAAAAAAACCCCCTTTTTGCAGCCCCACAGCCTGGGGGGCCCTGGGAGCTCTGCCCTGCACCGTCACCTCAGCACACAGGGATGGGCGTGATGGATGAGGGTGGACACAGCCGTGTCTGAGCCGCTGGGAGCCAAGGGCATCCCGCACCTGCCGCTTGCCGCTGGAATCTGGAGCAGTCATGTGGAGTCGGGGAGTCCTGACTTATATTTTGTCCCCCTGGGGGCCCTCCCTGCCCCCCCTCAGCCTGCAGGAGCAGCTGGAGGGGCGGCGGTGTGCCGGGACTCGCGGCTGTGCTGGAGCTGTTCGCAGCGCCCTGTGTCCCCTCCCTCGGCCCGGGAGCGAGGGGCTGTGCGGGAGGAGGCCCGGGGAAGAGCCCGGTACTGCCGCCCACCAGGTTTTGGAAGCAGATGGGTGAGGGCAGAGCTGTGCAATGAAACCCGGGAGATGGCGGGCAAGGGCGAGCCCGGCCAAGCTGCTGCCGGGAGCCCCACAGGACCGCGGGAGGAGCGCGCAGGGAGCCTTTGAGGCGCCGTGAGCCTGAACGGCTCCGCTCTGCTGCTCCGTGTCCCTTGACAGAGACAGCGAGAGCTCTGAGCGCATCCCCTGCCACGGGCTCTCCCTCCAGCAGCTCAGCAGGCTTAGAGAGTTATTGCTCAGCCTGTTTTTACACCTGGCCCGACGCCACGGGGGAAAATAACTTTATTTTGGCAGGTGGTTCCCAGCTGCTGCCTGCCCTGCTGGCTCAGGAACAGGGCTTCTCTCCATGAGCAAGTGAGGCCATGGGGGGAGGACAATCGTGCTCTTCTTTCCCGGATGTGCCATCCTAATTGCATAGTTTGCAGTTGAATAAATGCAAACAGCCACCACTGTTTACTCTTCTGCTTTGTACTTGTGCGCTGAAAATGAGGTTTAATTACTGCAATTTTATACCAAAGAGGCTGAGTAATCCCCCCCAGGCAAGCCCCGGGGCAGAGACCTGTAGCAGGGCTCCAGCTGGCCCCGCGGAGCCCGAGAAAAGGGATGCAAGAGCCCCCAAAAGGGCCCCCGCTTCAGGCAGAAAGCCAAACCCCTCAGCTCCAACGACCCCTCCTCGAACCTCCTCCATGAGCCCTTCCCTGCTGTCGCTCAGAGGCACCGAACTTCCCCCAGGATGTCCCCAAGTGTCACTGCAGGCTTGAGCTCCCTGGCTACGATCAGCTCCCCCAGCATGAGGCTGAGCAGGGAGGCATCGCTGCACCCCAAAAATGGGGGTGGGTGGTGGCAGCAATGCTCCGTGTCCTGCGCCCTCAGCATCTCCCCCGGGAGCATCTCCAGGGCCCCTCGTTCAGTGCTGCTCCTGGCCCCAGGATGTCAGAGAGCAAAGGGCTGCGGCGCTGAGCTAAACCTGCCCTGCCGTCCGTGTATGAGCCCAGCCCCTGACAGCAGCTGGGAGCTCGGATTCAAAACCCAGGAAGGATTTTTTTCAGGAAGGATATGTTTTTGGTTTTGNTTTTTTTTTTTTTTTTTGCAAACGCTAGATATTTATTTTGCATTTCTCACAAGAATAAACTCCGCTTCTACGGGAAGCTTTGGGTAGAAACATTCTTAAAAAAGTCGGTTTATTGTATTAGATCTATTGGTCCTGACCCTCCCTGGGGGTGGCACTGGCTCCGGGGCGGGGACACAGCAATGCCACCGTGTGCGTCCGAGCCGGGGAGGGGACGGGGCTGTGCCGGCGCAGCCCCCTGGGGGCCGGGACCTCGTACCAGGGTAAAACACGCTGGCATCTCGCCGGCACCGAGTACCTGATGGGGCTTGTGGCTCATTTTTGGAACAGCACTGGTAGCCGTCCCAAGGGGGTAAAGCTAAGCGTGGGGGCAAGCGAGGGGATGAGCCCCACGCCCCCCCCAAGACCTATTGCTATGGAAGGAGGGGTTCCTGAGTGGGAGGAAGGCTCTGCCACCCTCGCGCCGGGCCGTGCCGGCAGCTCAGCGCTGCAGGGAGGGCGAACGGGGAGCTCAGGAGCCGCTGACGACGCGGCAGAGGCGGCCATGGACCTGGCCCTGCACGGGCTCGCAGGCCAGCGCCTCCCCATCCACCGTCATGATGCCCGCGGCCACCCGCGGCTCCAGGCGGAACGCCCTGACAGGGACGTAGCACAGGTGGGGACAGTTCAAGTCCAGGTGGGTCCCCCTGGAAATGGCCAGGAAGAGCTTCAGCACCGTCACGCGGCTGATGCCGGCCTTCATGTAGAAGAGATGGATGCAGCCGTCGTGCAGCCGGGCCGCCGGTGCCATCAGCAGGTTGGTGCCCAGGTGGGACTGGTAGATGGCGTAGACCAGGACAAACTCCTCCTCGGGGACCACGGTCCAGTGCGCCGGCACGGGCTGGCCCAGCGGCACCAGCAGCGAGTCGGGGGGCGGGGAGCCGGGCGCGTCCGTCCCCGCCGGCTGCGGGATGTGGCCGTTGGTGACGGGGGCGTGCGGGTCCCGCGGCGCCGGGGAGCTGCCCTGCTCCGGGCCCATGGGCAGGTAGGACAGGCGGCCCTGGTACACCCGGAGCTTGGCCAGGCACTGCAGGGTGCCCAGGGTGAAGCGGGCGCTGCCCAGCCAGCGGTACTTCTCGCTGTCGATGTCCACGTCCGAGATGAAGCCCCAGCCGAAGCCCAGGAAGGAGAAGAAGCGCTTGCCCGAGGCCGTGCTCAGCGACACCAGGTCCATCTGCGTGTACAGCCCCTTGCACAGGATGAAGGTGCAGTTCGTCAGCAGTTTTTTCTTGGCAACTTGCTCGTAGCTGTGAGGGATGGAGAGGGTGAGTTTGGAGCTCCGCACCCCTCCTCCTGCCCCAGCATCCACCTGCAGACCTCACCCTTGTGTCATGGTTGGGACATGTCCCAGCTGGGTGACAGTGTCCCTCAGGAACTGCTGCTGGGAATAGCTTTGCAGGGGATGGGAGGAATAAACCAGTTCCTGAAAGAGGGAACTGAGTCAGGGCAATCCTGGCGCCCCAGACCGTGGGATTGGCTGTGCCTGGGGTGGCTCCTTTGAGTTAAAGCTTTACCAGTCTCTGAGCCCAGAGAAAGGGAGTGGGGTGAGTGGGATACACAGGGATTAATCCCTTACTCACTGTTGGGGCTGTGCTGCACCAGCCTGTGGGGAGTGAGGACCCTACCAGGCACCCCTGGGCATCCCAGCACCCTGTGTGGAGCGTGTGGAGCCCCTTTCTCTTCCCTCATCCCCACCTGGTTTCAGTGCAGCTCTGCAGGGGGGCAGTGGGTGCCCCACAGGGCTGGGACTCACCCTGCGTAGTAGTTGATGGAGGCAGCCAGGGCATTCCCAGAGCCTCCTGGCAGGATGCACAGCGGCTTCTTCATGGCCTCCTTCCAGTCTGGACGCTCCATCAGCCCGTTCACCACCTGTAGGGGTGAAGGAGCCTGTGGAACCCAAGGAACCCAGTGGCCTTGCCCAGCCTGGGGGGAGCAGAGCCCACAGTGCTCCTGCCCAGGGCAGGACAGAGGCCATGGCTGCTTTGTTCCAAGCTTGGTGCCATCTCTCCTTTGCCATTCCCTGCTTGACTTTGTGACTCAGAGCTTGGCTCCTGCCCCAGGCACCCCCTTCTCCCAGCTCTGCCCAGCCCCAAGGTGCCCCTCACCTCGAACAGCAGCCCGTCCCCAGACATGACCACCAACGTGTCCCACTGCGACAGGTCCTCATCTCGCACCTTCTCATGAGCATGGTGGGGCCTTTCTGTTGGGGAAAGTGGAGAGATTTGGAGCATCACCCTCCATCCCTCTGCCCTTCCTGCTGCCACCCCCACACAGTGACCCCAAGCCCAGATGGTGACCCCAGCCAGAGATGCAGGAGGCAAAGCACTCCCTCCTCAAGTGCAACATCCTGTAGGACCCAGAGCTGTGCTGCTGCAGAGAGCCAGAGGCCCTTGGAGGAACCCATCCCCGTGTGGCAGGGCTCAGGTAGGATCCCAGGGAAGAGAGAAGGAGGAGGAGGAGCTGCTCATGGACTCACCAGTGACGAAGACAGTGGTGGTAATGTCTGCCTCGGCCAGCATGGGCTGCACCACTGCCTGGAAGTCATCGAGGGCACGGCCGGAGCCGCTCTGGGGGTTCAGCAGCACCAGCGCGCGGCAGGGCCGGGGCAGCACCCCATAGCTGTCACCTGTGGGGGACAGGGGGCTCAGGGTGCTGGGCCATGGCTCTGCCCTGGGAGGGCTTTGCCAGCCAGGGCAGCATTTGCCAAAGCCAAAAGGGGAAGGGGAACTGGCCCTCCCCCATCTTCACAAGCTCCCTGGGCTGCATCCCCACCCAGAGGCAACAGGGGTGAGCAAGGATGGAGGGTCCCTGGTGGGAATGCTGGGGAGGTGGCAGAGACAGGACACAGGGGACTGCAGGATCTCATTTGAGCTCCCCCACAATCAGCAGAGATGTTCACACCCAGGACGGAGCCCTGCAGCACTCCAGCCAGAGCAGAGCGGGGGGATGAGAACTCCAGGTCCCAATTCCCCGCATCCACCCAGATGGAGCGGGGCCAGGACAGACAGTTGTGCTGGCAGACGGACGCTCCTGCTTCCCCCGCTCCCCACGGGGCTCAGGTTTCGCCTCCCAGAGCCTCGGCCGAGCTGTAATTACAAGCCTGGCAGGGGTCCCATCCCCCGGCCTCCCCTGTTGCTTCCAGCGTCTCCTTCCCCAAGGCCAGGGGTCCCCACGCAGGGGGACAAGGGGAGGCCACTGAGCTTCCCTGTGAGGGAGGCACGGGGAGGAGGAGGAGGGCAGGAACCCTGGGTGCTGCTGGGCACCCCAAGCCCTGAAGCAAAGAAGTGCAGCAGCCTCAGGCTCCCTCAGCACCTCTGGAGATCCCTGGCTCTGCAGGGAGGAGCCAGTTTTGGGGTTGTTGGGGATGTCCCCACCAGCTCTGTGCCCCCTGAGCTGTGACCTGAGCCCAGGGGGGTGTGGGTGCCCATCCCAGCACATGGGCCCAGCGTGAGGCTGCACCTGCTGACTCAGCACAAAGAGCTGCTGAGTCAGGACAGCAGAGGCCTTTCCCAGCACTTTCCTGGGCTGGGAACCCCCTCCCAGCCCCCTGGCACTGGGGGTGCCCCCACCTCATCTGCACACATGCAGTGATTTGAGCTGTTGGAACACACGAGCTGGGGTTGTACAACTAAACCCCTCCTGCCACCCCCAGTGGGGACAGTGATGGGGAGAGGTGAATGTGGGGCCACGGAGGACACATGTCACTCCTCTGGGTGACATCCAGCATCACACCAGTCCCGGCCATGAGCTCCACAAGCTGCTTGGAGGGAGGTAGGACTGGAGCATCCCATCTCCATGCCTGTCCCAGCCCTGGGAGCACCCAGAGCTCTGCTGACTTCATCACCACCAGGATTATTTCCAGGCCCAATGGATGGACTCAGTGGTGCTGTCACCCTACAGGACCTCCTTGTCCCCTTGCCAGCAGCTTGGGACCTGCCACCAAGTCCAGGATAGAGATCTGCCTGTGAGAGCCCCAGGGCTGGGGCTGGCTCTGGGTGCTGGCTCCAGGCTGGTTCCCCCCACTGCTGCCCAGGGCCGGTGGCTCCCCCCACCACCACCCTCCCCAGCCCTTATCAGGGGGTTCCAGACACAGGGCCAGCTGCCCTCGGGGAAAGCAGTGAAGCACCCAGAGGAGAGGCCACTCCAGCTTGAGTCAGGGATAACAAAAAACAACCCCAGCTCTGGGTTGGCCCTGCTCCGAGCCCTTCAGAGCTTCCCCAGTCCCCACAGGGACTAAATCTCCTGCAGGAAAATGAAGACAAGCACCCACACAGGGCTCAAGCCCAAGGCCCAGGTGCTTTCTCTCTGGGGGGCTTTTCTCTCTCTTTTCCCCCTCAATATCCAGCCCTGGATATTGAAAAGCAAAACCCAAAGGCACTTCCAAAACCTAAATGCACTTTTTAACCCTGCAGTGTTAACCAGGCACATCATTTTTCACACACACATGGAACTGCAGCTGAGTCGTGCCTAAAAATCCTGCCCAGGCCTGTGGGTGCAGCCCTGTGGCCTCCTCTGGGCAGCAGGGAAAGGCTGGGACCCCAAGGATCAGCTCCTTGGCTGGAGGGGGAAAACAAACCCTGCTCAGGGCACAGAGAGATGCCACAACTCCCTCCCAAGGGACAGATTGCTGGTACCAGGCTGTGAGTAGTGACAGGAGTGATCCCAGTGTGGGACTGCTAACAACAGCAGCACCAGGCTCAGCCCTCTGGTGGATCTGGAGGATGGTGGCTCAGAGCCGGAGCCCAGCAATGGTGATGCATGATGAGACAGATTTCAGCAGCATCCTGACCCATCCAATCCTTCCTGTTGCACAACACCGGTCAGCCCCTGGCATCCCAGCAAGATCCCACTTCCCAGCACAGTGTGGTTGCCTCAAATGCTGAGCAGAGCAGAATCTGAGTCAGCAGGAGGAAGGGGCTCCAGCTGCTGCCACAAACTCTGCTCCCCCCCCTCTGCCCACATCCTCCCATGTGATGTGTCCTGGCTGTGCTCAGGCTGGGACCACACTGCCACAGCTCTGCTGTCTGCAGCCCAAGTCACTCCACTGCATCTCTGCATCCTTCTGGAAACTCTCTGGGCACAAAGAGCAAGTGTGCCAGGCGGAATAAGGCTGGGGCTGAGCTTCCTGGGGCTGGATTTCCCTTTTGGGACACAAGCCTGGGGGAAGTTTGTTCCCTCCTGGATAGTTGCAGGCAGCCCCAGCCTTGGGGTTACCAGCTGCTGAGGGACTTTCTGTTCATCTCTTGGGGTGAAAAGAGGAGGGGAGATCATCCCTACTGCAGCATTCTGCGGGGCTTTTATCCCAGAGGATGCTGGAGCTGCGACAGCACCAGGATGGGATCGCTGGTGGCTCCCCAGGTCCCCTCCCAATGGGGAGTCACAGGACTCTCTGCACGGAGTCACCCTCAGCTTCCCAGCACGGCCTTATCAGTCCCGCACAGGCCTCTCTGCCGGCACGTGCGGGCGCAGGGCGTGGACGAGGAGCATTTTTAACTCTGTCCCAAACTGAGGAAGGAGGATTGCAAATCCTGATGGCCCTCAGCGAGGAAAGTGACTGCAAAATTCTGCACTGCCTCCTCCCATCCTCCTCCTTCCCCCCGCTGCCCCGAGGGCCCTGCGTGCAACCAGCTGCTCCTGCCCCGGCACCCTCGCACCGCCTGCTCACAGGGTGAGGGCTGGAAAGCGCTTGGAGACTTCCAGTTGCAGAGTTCAGGCTGGAAATAGAGTTGGGGAACTGGTTCTGCCCTCGCCCCATTCCACTGGATTTTTTTGTAATTCTTGAGGAAGAGAGACACAAAGTTGTTTTGTAGCTGCAGGTCATGTAAAAAAAAGGGTTGCATTTTAAAATCCAAGCAAGGAAGAGCTGGGCTAAATGTGATTTGACAGGATCCCTCTAACCGCATGCCTCTTAATTTCCAAGTCTGATCAGAGCGACTGGACAGCCAAATAAATGAAGTAGTGCATATAATTGAATCTCTGCTCAGATGTTCAACTATCTGCCAGCACGCCCTGCCCTGCCTGCGGGAGCTGGGGGACACGGCCCCGAGCAGCACCCTCCCCTTCCAGACATTGACAGTTCCCGAGGGGAGCAGGATCAAAAACACAGACCCCGCCAGGCTGCCCTGAGAGCCCGCTGGACCACGGGGGTCCTGGGGGCATCTGCCTGTCCCCAAATCCCAGGTGATGGATGGGACCTGCTGGGGACAGTGCCTGGCTCCCGTCCTGCCTGCGTCAGCAATGATTACTTTTTTTCCTTGGATCATGCTGCCCTTTGGAGCTTTGGAGCGAGTAATGGGGGGGGAGGGGGTGTGTGCAAAGGGCCCCCATAGTGTGACCACGTCCCTGCTGCCCCTTCTAATTACGGCTGAAAGGGGAGAGAAACAGCCGACCCCTGCCGGGGTCTGCGAGGGGCAATGTCCCTGACGCCCCCAGACGCGGGGGAGGGTGGGGGGTGGGCGGCGACCGAGCGACCCCGCGGGGCCGCGGGTCACCTCCCGTCTGTGTCCCCCCCGGCGCCCCCGGAACGCGACACCGCGCAGCGCCCGCGGCCCGGGCACAGCCTGGGGCCCGGCGGCGGAACGACCCCGACCGCGACCCCGACCCCCCCACGGCCCCGGCGGAGCGACCCCCGGGGGAAGCGGCGCCGGGCGGGCGCGGGGGAGGCTCGGCACTCACCGTCCTGCGCGGGCACGGCGGGCACGGCGAGCTCGCGGATGCGGCGGCTCCAGGCCTGGGCGATGCGCAGGTTGCCCTCGGCGTCGGGACCCCGGGAGACGCGGAAGGTCCGCTCCAGGCGCTGGCGGGCGGGCGGCCCCCAGCGCGGCCCCCGCAGCGGGTAACACACCAGCGAGAAGCAGGCGGCGGCCGGGGCCGCGGGGAAGGCGGTCGAGCCCACGCAGTCGGCCAGGCGGAGCGCAGCGTCGGGACCGGCCGAGCCGCCCGGGCAGCCGCCGGCACGCCGCACCTGCAGCTCCCGGGCCGTCAGGGACAGCGAGCAGGCGGCGGCACCGGGGGCCGGCCCCGCGCCGAAGATGCCTTGAAGTAGCACCGGGCCCCCGCCGGGCTCCGGGGGAGCGCGGCGGCCGGCGGCCATCGGCGGAGCGGGCGCGGAGCGGAGCGGGAGGCACCGGGGAGCGCCGCCCGCCGCCGCTCGCTGCTGACGCCGGGCGATGGCAGGCGGGGCGGCCCCATTCATAAAAATTTAACCCACCCACCCCCCCAGCCACCTCTTCCCCCGCCGAGGGGGGCCCGTCCTGGGACTGGTCCGGTACCCCCCACACCCCCCGCCAGCTGCCTCAGTTTCCCTAAGCGCCGCCCCGTGCTCGGGGCAGTGCTCCGCGGGGGAACCGGCTCTGCAGACGGGCGGGGGCAAAGCGACGCCGTGGGTTTTCCGCGGGTGGTTCTGCGCTGCCGGGGTGGGTGTCTGGCGTGGGTGATCTCACGGTGCTGGGGATGGGAAGGAACAGACCCACGGTCACGCCGGGAGCGGGGAGGCAGAGCGCCCCGCAGCCACCCCCGCCCCAGTTCCTGCACTTCATTCCCAGCAAGGCACGGATGGGTGCTGGCAGGTGTCCCTGGAGCCCCCACGTTGGACTGAACAGCGTTTGAATACCGTATCTGCATCTCTCCAAGCACAAGAGGAGTGAAGCGGGCGCCTGGAGAAATCGAGGCACGGCGAGGGGTAAGGACAGTTGGCAGACAGCAGGGAACACTTCCAGGAGGGAGGATGGAGAGGGATGATGTCCTACCCATTACTGGTGGCTTGCCATCAGGTATCTGTGGGGGTTGGAGGTTGCTCTGGGCATGAAGCCCTGTGGAGGGAGGTGGGCTGTGCTGTGAACCCCACCTTGGGGCACAGAGCTCTGGGGGCTTTGTCTGGAGGGTGCCAGCAAGGCTGGGAGCTGCTTTGTGTTCACGGCAGCTGGCAAAAACCATTGACAGCAGTTTTTGCTGGCAACAGGACTGACCTCACCCTCCCAAGGGACTGCTGGGCTCCAAGGGGTCTGGCCCAGCTCAACAAGGATTTTTTTTTTTTTTTGCCAACCAATTCCCCATGGATGTGACTCTGTCCTAACCTTGAGCACCTCAGGGAGGCATCACTCCTCACATTTAGGGCAGTTTAATTAGCAGCAAGCCCTCTGTCCCCGCTTAAACCTTCTGGAACTGGACAAGAAATTGCAAGGAGGGCACGGGATGATCAGCTGGGCAGATAACATGGTTGAGTCTTGTTTTCCCAGAGCAGACCAATGAGAAGAGCCAGGATGCTGTGACTTGGAGCATTGCACTTTCCAGAAAGACTTCCCTGGCCGCTGTGGGTACAAAGGGGTGCTCAGAGGGGCAAAATCTGCTGCCAGCCCTGATACTTTTGGGCTGGGAGCTACAGCACTCACAGCTGATTCTGGGTGATATTCCAGCTCAGCCTCTTCCCCAGTCACTGCCATGACACAGTCCAGCGTTTGTAAACAGCCCCAAGGTTCCTCAGCAAGGTGTCATGGGAGGAAATAGCTGGATGCCGGGGAGTGCAGCGTCCTGACCTGCCCCTCACCCTTCTTGGTGACTAACCCGCTCCCAATTTCCGCTCAGGAAGGCGTGAGTCGTGCTGGGAGGATGTGAGAGCAGCTGTCCCACTGCTCCTGGCAGGTGCCATGGGACGATGAGGCTGCTTCGGGCTCTGTCCTCACCATGCTACATCCGTCCAAGGCCCTGTGCCCCCGTGCCGCAGGGATCCCCCTTCATCCTGCCAGCCTGTGCTTTAAATCGGAGTGGACTGCCCCTCCAGGCTCTGCTGAGCTGTGGGGAAAGGGGCTGAGAGTGGCTTCATCACGAGGTGGCAGGGCTGGCAGTGGGTGCAGAAAGGGTTGGGGAAGGGCTACACATGGTGGGGATGCCAAGGGCTGGGGGCAGCAGCCAGGTTTGTCTCAGATGGGGAATGGGACTGGCACAGGCTCAGCCTCTGTGATGGCAGGGGAAACACACTTTTCCATCCCACTTCTGGTCTGTGAGGACTTCCCAGCAGATTGACCTGATGCTGTATCACCCTTGGATGCCCACTCCATGCCGTGACCAGCGTGGTAGCCACCACCAGCCCCAGGCAGGTCCCTTTGCTCTCTGCAGCCACAGGCTGATTCAACCCTGTCCCACACAGACACCACTTGTCTGCCTCCAGATGCGATGTCTGACGCGGAAGCGGGATCACTTCCTTCCCCATGATGATAACTGGTCATTTCGGGCTATCTTAATTATGAGAGCCTTAACGAGGCCCCTTGACCTCCAGGGCAGGCCGAAGGGTGCTCAGCAGCTCCCAGGCAGGCGACTGCTGGTCGGGTTTGTCCTGATCGGCTCCATTCCTGCCCGCACGGCGCTGCTCGGGCCGCGCGTGTGGGAGGGAAGTGCCGGGGTGCGACGTGGGGATGTGACACGGAGCCGGTGTGATGGGGGGACAGCCCCTGGAGAATCCCCCCACTTCCCTCCTCACTGCAAAGGGGACTCACCCATGGAGCAGAGCATCCAGTTCAGTCATGACTGCCAGTCTCCCTTCAAGAGCAAACATCCCTCCAGCTCTGCCTCAGGAGGAGCCCTGGGGTATCCCAGACTCCACAGACATCATCTGGTGGAGAAGGTTTGTACATTTGAAGCACCGTGCCCTGGGTTTGCTGGGCATGCGATGTGTGCCCTGAGTTTGGGGAAACTGAGGCAGAAACAGCAGACAAGGTTTGTCTTGAGTTGTGCAAGAAGCCAAGGGTTAAATATACTAAAACCTCCCTCAGCTCCCTCCAGCCCAGGGCTCCTCCTGCTCCTGCCTCCAGCTGCTGGAGGAGCTGATCTGCACTGGGAGTCATCCTGAGGGAAGAAAAGCAGAGACTGGGGGCTTCCCATGCCTTCCATAACCCTTTGTGCCCCAGGGGCTGCAGCAGAGACCTGGGGCTCTCGGTGCCAGGGCAGGCCGGATTTCGGGGTCCCACTGCCACATCACAGCCCCGGAGGAGGCGTGCAGAGGACGTGCCTCTTTTACAAGATGAACTGCAGCGTTTCCCTTCGAGGCACACAGCTCCTCCACATCCCTGCCTGCTCTGCTGCGCCTGCCGGCAGCCACCCGGGGACGGGAACGGGAGGGGGATGCACTCCTCCCGAATCCATCTCTTTTAGCATCGTTCCCACTGCTGAAGGTACATGTCTCAAGGTGGAGCCAGAAATAGCGCGGCTGGCGCTGCATCGGGGCTGGCAGGGCTGCAGGCTTGGCAGGGGGACAGGCACCGACTGCAGCAGTGGGAACTTTCCAGGCAGCTCCTGCGGGATCGGCCGGTGCAGAGATGGAGCCGTTTCCACACAGACCCAGTCCCAGGACTGCAGATCAGCCCCTCTCAGCCCTGGGGCTGGGGCTGACACGGGGGGCCAGCACAGAGCTGAGGGGGGACAGAGCTAACAGAGATATCTCCTGGAGGACAGTGACTGGAAACACATCACACCTGAGCTAGGACACAGGTCTGGGCTCTGCCACTGATTTGCTGCAGAACTCGGGAAAGTGGCTGCACCTTCTACCTGCCTCCATGATTCAGGGGTGGCAGATTTCCCCCAAAATCCATCTTTTCTCAGGGGCCAGGGAGGATTCTCAGCCTCTAAGGAGCACATGTTTTTTTGTTGTTTTTTTTTTTTTTTGCGGCAGCTCCTAAACCACAGCCAGGCTCTGCAACTTGTTGGGGGCTGCTCCCCAACGCTGACGCTCCAGCTGAGCTCTCGGCAGCTGCCGGGGCTCACCGGGAGGCCCTGAACAATGCCGACGAGCTGAGCTCATTCCTCCCAGCTGATAATTTGCTTAAAAATATTTCTGAGCTCAGGCCTCCTCGGGGAAAACACTCCCAAATGCCAGGCAAAAAGCTGCTGAGTCTGGAGGAACCACACACCCACCACTCGTGGCCGAGACGTCCCCCCGATGACAAGCCCTGGCGTCAGAGGGACTGAGGCCAGAGTCTGCCGTTTGATCTCCCCCTTCGCTGGGGGAAGCCGAATTTCAGGCCGTCCAGGGGTTTCACCACTTCCCAGTAGCGGTTTCCTGCATGATGTGAGCACAGGAATTTTTGGGAGGTGAGTCAGAGGCTGCAATGAGAACCACCTGGCTGGGGCTGGGCTGGGAGGCTCGACCCAGATCCAGGGGTGATCCCTGCTGCGGTGCTCGATGCCTGCGGGCAGCATTCCCACAGTGGAATTACTTACGGGGCACACAACATCCCATCACAGACCCCATTGGGGCCTGGGAAAGAAGAAGAGGGATTCGCTGCCTCAGTTCCCACGGCTCCTCCTTCCTTGCTGGGCTGGGATCCGTACGCTGCGGCCACCCCACCCGGGCTCCAGGGAGAAACTCGGGTAAGAATAAAGAGCAAAACCTCGTCCAGCTCTGCAGGAAGCCGCCTGGAATGGCTGTCCCGCCCCAGCACCGCGTTGTCCAGAGCACGGAACTGCCCCAAAGCAGCGCCGAGGCTGGGTTTTCCCTGGGGAGCAATGCAGGAGTCGGCGGAGCTGGGAAACCGCCCGCCCTGGTCTCTGAAACTCAACATATGAAATGAGTTCCTCCTAGAGGAGCCTCCCAGGTTTTGCCTGCTGGGCTATTAAAGCTCCGTGACCCCGTGCCCACTCTCTCCCCAGCATTACTCATACCCCTCTGCACAGAGAATAAGTGAGTCGAGTCCAGAGAGTGAGACTGAGCCGGGATAAGCCTTTGGAAAGGAGCTAAACCTGCTCAAAGCCGGCACTGTTCCCTGACCCGCCCTCCTAATCCTGCTCGGCTGATAATGGAATAATAAAGGGCTGCACAGCCTCGCTCTCTGCTGCTCTGTGGGGGAGGTTCCTGCTGCCTCTGTACATGCCAGGAGCTGGGATATTAATGACTCTCTAAGTAAACAGAATTGCTCCTTTCTTCTACTTTGCCTGGCTGTAAAACTGAGCGTGACCTTCAGCCCGCAGAGAAATCAGAGTCGCTCCCCTTTGCAGGAGAAAGGCTGGCTGTGGCAGTGATAACACCGTGATCTCTGCCCGCCACCCTTCCCAGGGCTGATCCCAACCCTGCAGCTTCAACAACGATCCCGGTGGCACCCGCAGGGCCACCCCCGAGAGGCTTTGGCCTCTCCCCGCAGGGATGAAGCCCATGATTCACTGAGGGGGAATCTCAGGACCAGAGAACGGGGGGGTTTGGGACACCCAGCCCTCCAAGCTGTGCACACCTTGTCTGCTGTGCAGAACCTACAAAGTTGTTGTATCTCAGCCTCAGCAACTGGGAAAAGGGCAGGGAAATGACAATGCCGATGAGATCCATTCCCTGTGTCAGGGATGGCTCTGAGCTACTCATGGGACAGCAGGAATGGTGGCAGGAGGAGGGTGCTGGGGGACCCAGAGGGCAGAGCAGAGGCTGAGAGCACACAGAGGCCACAGCATCATCCCTGGGCTGCTGTACTGAGGCTGCTGAGCAAGGAGCCAGCTGGGAAGGGGATAAACAGCCCTTCCTTCTCCACATGCCGGATTCTGGGCAGGGAAGGGTTTTATGGAGAAAGGCAGCAAGCAGGTCTCTGGGAGGGAGTGGGTGGGAGGCTGAGTGCTCTGCAGAGCGATGTGCCATGGCTCCTGCAGTGGCAAGATTGCCTCCCCGCCCTTTGGCATGCCCCCCCTGCTTGAGTGTCCCTCCAGTAAGATGTCCCTGGCTCCCCTGGGAACTGCCATTTCTCTGGTGGGTGCCAGAGGGACTTCAGGAAGCACCCAGCTTCCTACATCACAAAAAGTCTGGCTCCCACCAAATTTTTTGAAAGACAAAGGCAGCAACTTGTGAGGAGTGACTGCTTGTACCGTGGGTGCCAGAGGGACTGCCCTCAGCCTGGGCTCGGGGTGCCCAGGAGGGGGGTTTGGGCTCTCTAGCTGATAGATGATGTGGATTCATCCCAGGATGATGCCAGCCTGGAGGCCTGATCAGAATCCTACACCTGGCCTTGCTGCCTCCTCAGAGTGAACTCGGGCAGCTGATGCTGTCAGCTCTCACCTTGCCTCAGGGGAATGAGCTGGGATGTGGGAGTTGAGCTGGAATAGCCTCTACAGCTGAGTTGGAATAGCCCCTGCCCTGACAAGGCACAAATTTAGGAGTTGCAGGATGGAGATGTGGGGACAGGTAAGGTGTCACCACATCTGGTGGAGGGAGACAAAACTCTCCATCCTGGTCCTTGGGCAGTGCTGGCATTCAGAGGGGACATGGACAATTCTGTCTCATTTGCACTGAGGATGTTTGAGAGAGACAACCTTTAATGAAGTGTCAGTGCAAGGGGGCTGATGGCAGCGCTGCAGCTCCCAGCTGAGTCTGTGACAGGGAGTCACTGCTGAAGGCACCGTGGCTGTCACAGGCCGCAGCAGCCAGAAAGCCACGGGGTCATGGAGGGGAATCTCATCCATGCCCTGAACAAAGCCCACCTGGCCTCCTCCTCCTCTTCCCTCACTCCCAGCGAGGAGGACAAAGGCCAAGGGATGATGGTATTGCACAGCAACTTAGAGAACTGCCAGGAAAAGCCTCTCCCTCCAGGGGATGATGCGGGGCGATGCTGGTGATTAAATTAATGCAGCTTGCCTTCCCTGCGATACAAAATTTCTGTCATGTGCCCTCATTTCTGCTGCACCGTGGGGTGCTCTGATCCATCCTGATCACAGGGGATGGATCCCGACAGTGTTGTCACCTCCCATCATTTTCCCAGATGCCAAGGCTCAGATATATATTGTACATATAACAAAAAAATTAAAACAAAATGTAAATACCTATATATATTTTTTCAGCCAAGTTTCACCTCCTCCTTATATATATATTCTATGTATATAACATATATAGCACATAATATATATTTTATATATAATTACTATACATATTTATATAATATGTATATGTGATATGTACACTACATATTATGTTATGTATTTAATGTTTTATATACGCTATGTATTTTATCTGTAAAAGTGTATAATAATAATAATAATAGTAATACATGCGTTGATATATTTAATTTAATTTATAGGTGTTATAGATGTTATATAGAAACACATTCTTAGCGCATGGAAAGGTCAGCCCAGCGCTCTGCCAGAAGGGCTGGAGCTGAACTTTTCTGTTTAACTAAGCTATTGAATGCCTGTACCCGTGAGGATTCCAGAGCGGACAGCGGAGCGCCGGGCACGGAGCGTTCCCTCGGGAAAAAGGTGCGGGCGCCGTGGGCCGGGCGGGTCCTCCCGCCGCCCCCGCCACAGAGCGGGGCCAGAGCGCCGCCGCCGCGCTTCCGTTTCCCCCACCGCCATCTTCGGCACGGGCACTTCAGCCACCGCGTACACCCCGGGCCTCTCACCGCCGGGCAGAAGCGGAGACGGCCGCGCTGCGAGCTGCTCTCGGGCAGCGGGAAGCGTACTTATCCTCCGAGGAGGGACGTTTCTGGCGCTGTCCTCCCGAGGTACCGGAGCAGTTCGGGCAGGTGGTGAGGGGACGCCGTGACAGGGGAGTGTGGCTGCGGTGCCCTCACCTAAGATGGCGGCGGGGGCGGGCTTTTCCCGCCGAGAAGATGGCGGCGGAGGGAGCGGCGCTCTGGCCGGGTGGCAGAACTCGCTCGGCTGGGTGAAGGGAACGGGACGGGACCGTCCGCCCCAAAGACCTCCCCCTTCACAGGGACTCCTTACCCCGCCATGGAGACCTGCCCTGCTGCATCATAAAGAACCCCCCCAGCCTTCTTCCCTCTCAGCTCACCCGCACCTTCTCCAGCCAAGGGAGCCCCTCTCCGCCTTGCTACCGCCCCTCATTTTGGGGTCATCTCTCCCCTGTTGCATGAGGGGCCACTGAGTGGGCGTGGGGTGGGGTTCCCCGTTGCCTGTCTACCCTTCTACTCCCCAAGGCAGCTGCTGCTCCATTTTATTTTAATAATCATAATTTCCACCCTCTCTTTCATACTTTGCCGTAGGCATGGACCAGCAAGTCCATAGGTAGCGGAAGGGTCCCCACCCTCCTCCTCCCCCTCGTCTTCCCCACCCCTTAAGGGGCGGTGATCGCGGCGGAGAGGAAAGAAAAGGATGCCACGGAAGCTGTTGTTGCCTTATAAATCTGTTTTTTCTCACTTTCGAGCTCCGCGGGGGTTGCATGACTCTTTGGCGATGAACGCGGCCAGAAGTGGCTACCGGGTCTTCTCGGCCAACTCCACCGCAGCCTCCACCGAGCTGGCGAAGAAGATCACGGAGTAAGTTGCCTTCTCTTTCAAGTTTCTTTCTCCCCCATCGCTCCCCGGCGCAGGCGGGAGCCCTTCCAAGCGGCTGGAGAAGCTTTTGGCATCCCCGCACCTTCCCAAGGCGTCTCTGGCGAACACCTTTGTGGGGATTTTGCGCTGGGAATCTCCACCAGCTCTGCCTGACCCAGCGATGGGAATGGACCCGCCGCTTTCTCCCTTTGACGTTCGTTTCCCTGCTGGAAAGGCTGGGCTACAGCAAAAGCTGTTACTTCTGGGGAGAAAGGAGGTGAAACTTGCCTGGACAAACCTCAGAAAAGCGGTTTTAGCAGGTTTGGGAGATGCTCAAAACTTTCTCTGGTTCCTGACCTTGTTTTCCCAGAAGCTTTGGTGCCTGGGGCAAGGGGAGTGTCTGTGGGCGCCTTGGCACAGCACCTTGCACTGACCAGAGTGGATTTGGGGGAGCTGAGAGAGCTGGGCAGCGTGTGCTGTTTGGTTTAGGGTAAAAGTCTGCCACATTTTCTTCATCCCATCAATTTAGGCAGAGTTTGACCTTGTCTTGTTCCGATGCGCTGAGTCCTGCTGAGTGAAGGGTGTGACAGCTGCCTCCAAAATGGGGCTGTTGGTGCACAGAGCTCTGAGTTTCCCCCAGCACTTGAACTTTGGGGTTGAATGAGTTTGGTTCAAGTTGGGGCAGTCCCAGCCAAAGGGACTCTTCTGAGAAGGACATCTGTGTATCAGGCTGTCATCTTAGAACAGGCTCTGGATTTTCTTTATGCTGTTTCTCAGCTACAGTTCATAGACAGCTGATCCCAAAATCGAGGGGTCTCAGTGCTTGTTTGCCTGCTGCAGCTGACAGCATTTTAGTTACCCTTGCTAGGCATCTGCTGTCCCATTCCCATCTCCAGGTGTTTGCTTAAATTGGAAGTAGGAGTTAAGTCCAGGTGTGCTGCCACCTTAAACTGCAAGAACACTTTGCTGTTCGTCCTGCTCGCTTAATAAACAGTGTTCAATCCTTAGCACAGATTATCTCCACAGAGCTGACTTGGCTGTTTGGCTAGGAGGTGTGTTGGATAATAGTGATGGACTTCTTTAAGTGTGAGGCTAGGAGGAAAATCCTTGTGTTTGGGAGTGGAAAGCTTTTTTTTTTTTGGCTTATGTGTTCTTGCTATATTTAGTCAGTTCTGTTTCAATTTCCTTTCACTGAACTCTGAAACTCATGTAAGTTCTGCTGCAGCAGATGGGACAGAGTTTTAGAGGGCTTGTCCTGTTGCATCAACACAGCACAACAGAATTCCCCTGGGGACGAGTTCTGAGTTCTCAGGACTGAAGGAGCAAATGGGCAATCCTTCTTCCTTGCTCTTTGTCTTAAAAATAACTCCCTTCTTTTTAAAGATGAAATGAGAAGAGACACGGAGAGGCTTCCCCAGGCCACGGCGCTGGCTGGGGCGATGTGCTGATGTTATCCCAGGGATGCTCTGGGGGGGAAAGAAGCAGGATCTGGATCCAGAATGACCTCCTGGCTCCCTCCTTGATCTCTCACCAAGTAAATTCCTAATAGGGGCAGTGTGGGGTTTTTTCCTTTTGCTCTGCCATCAGTGGGATGTTGGATGCTCTGGTGGTGGCATGAGCCCTGTGACACACAGCTGCTGCTTAACTGAGGCGTAAGGACATTTATCTTTGTTGTGGCTGCAAAATCTGGAACTATTCACAGATTCACTGTTCACAGTACAGATTTGCCCACAGTAAAAAAATTAAAGGTATTTTTGGCATCTAGTGCAGTGGGTTTGCACTGCCTTCCCTTAGGAGCTCAAGGGCTGTTTCAACTGATCTGTAACACATCCCTTGTTCTTTCAGATTGCAAAAGATGCGTGGCTGCTGCCTTTCCCCCGTCTCACATCCCAGCCTGTTCTTTGCTGGGGAGGTCACTTGCACCTTTAAATAGAGTTGGAGCAATCTTACAAGGGTGAGTCTGTCCTCTAATATTGTGCGTTCTTTTTAAAGTTTTTTTATGACCTTGAGTAAAAGTAGTAAAAGAACTTTAAAACAACACTCAATATTAGGAGGCCTCTTGAGACACTTGTCCATCTGGGCTCTGTTCTTTAGCTGTAGTTGTGAGCTTAAGATCTCTACTTGAGTAGTTCTGACTTACCTTTTTTTAAACTCTCAAGCCTGGAGAGGAGCAGTGTGACACTGAGCAGCTTTCACACACCCCATTTATCTCCTTGCTTTTTTTTACTGCAAAACTTCCAGAGCTACTTTCGTTTCAGGCTCTGAGCATCATGTTCTGGCACAGTTCTGATCTTCATGATTCCCCTTGAGCATTCTCTGGTTATGGGACAGTGACTAATGGTCAGTCTGACTTTCACTTCAGGTTTTCAGAGCTTTATTTGATAGCAGTGACTGACAGGGAGAGGAGATGATGTTGGATTATGAAGACCTGGTGGAACTTGAAGTAATGATGTTCTTAGATTCAGCACCGCTGAAACATAAATAAACTCATATATTTACTTTCCTCTTATAAATTGAAAGGGATGATTATTTTATTTTAAATTTTTTCCATGACGGAAAGAAAACTCTTGCTGTGATTAGGACACTTGGCACCTGATTACCAGCTGCATTTTCGGGGCTGAAAGATGATTTCTGTGACCAGTGCTGGTCCCTAATAGGCCTGTGTGCTGCTGGGGGGGAGGGAGATCTAGGGAGTCTTTTTGATCTTTAATCCAACAGTTGCATTTAGATCTCACTCTGACTGCAGTGCTTGGCTCAGCAGGAGCAAGTATTACATTCTACTCACTGCTTATGTGTTTGGCTTGGAGGGGGCTGGTGATTGAATCTTGCTGATGCCTCCCCAGTGCTCCTGCAGCTCTGTGATGTGGGATGTGATACTGTCTCGCTGCCAACTGTGGATGTGAGTATTCTGGAGATTCACTCAGTTTGCAGCGTGGAAAATGCTGGTGATCTGAGGATAAAGCATTGCCATGAGCCTAAAGAACATGGAATTAGGAAAACATGGGGATTTGTGTTCTGACCTCTGGCTGCAGGGAGCTGGGTCACAATGCTAAACCCAGGGTGGTGGTTTCTGTGACTGGGTGGGAGGTGAGCCCTGCTTTGGGTGGAGACAGTACATTCAGAGGACTTGCAGCAGCCTCCCTCAGCTGAAGGAGGATTTTTGGTAGCAAATGTATTCTTTAGGTCATCTTGCCAGTACGTGAGAGGGTGGCAGAGGGGAGTCAGAGCACCTCTGTGCAGTTTAGGTAGACCATAGAATGTGGCTGAGCAGGCTGGGCTCCTGTGGAACTTTCTGTGCTGGCCAGCACAGCTTATGGGGAAGTTCCTTCACCAGGAGTGGGCTGGTAGGAATAGAGGAAGATCTGCCTGGTATTTGCTAGTTGTTGGGCTGTATGGCTTTGGTGTGGCTGGAACAAGTGATTCCAGTGGCAGATGAGCAGTAGGGGCTTTTCTTCAAATATCCAGCCGTGCTGGGTGGATGGAGAGAGGCAAAGGAGAGCTCAGATAGTTTCAAGGATATCTAAACAGATTGTATCCAGGAAGCTGCCATTCCCTTTCCCTTTCCGGGCTGTTCTTGTACTGGGGGATTAGGAAGTGCACTGCAGAGCTGCCATTGTGCTGGCTGGAGCATGACTGATCTTTATTTAAAGATTTGCTAAAGTTTGAAAAGCAGTTCAGAGTCAGGCTGTGGCTTGATTTGGCCACAGTCAGGCACAGCACAGAGCCTCTGTCCTCTGCTGCAGCTCCTTCTGAGTCTGCACTGGTTCCTGGAGTCTGTAGATGTGGGGAGAATTGGGAGTCTGCAGAGCTGACACCAGGGAAAGTGTTTATAATGAAGAGGACATTGCCAAAATAAAATATTGTAATTAAGAGCTTTGTGTGCCGATTTCTCTTCAAATTGAATATTTGTGCTGTGAGCTGGCCGGAAGCTCCCTGAGGATGTAACCTGACAAATGTCTTGGATTCTGGTCACAGAAGGGGAGAAGGAAACACAGCCTGGGCTGAGGGCACTTCTCAGTGGCACTGAAACAGGCTCTGATGGCACAAAATACTGTGAGTACATTTGCCCCTTGAAAATTGATTCAGCTGGATGTGGAGTCTCTTTGGCTGCCATTTGTCTTGAGAGCCTGGTGCAGTGGTTTTTGACAGTCTTCAGTGGAGCATTTTAAAGTCTGATACAGCCTCATGGTGTTTCTTAAAATACTGCAGTGTGTCACTTCCTCATTAAACTATAGGTGACTCCTGAGCTGTTTGCATTTAGATGTGAATTTGAAACAGGTTTTATAAACACTTTTGTATTCACAGCTTAATATCCTCTTGGCATTTTTTGAGACTGCGGAAAGTTAGATCATCCTTCCTGGGCAGTGTTTACAGAGATTCCAGATCAATAGGAATTTTTACAGGCCAATTGCTCTGAGTAGGGTTTTTAAAGCCATAAAGAGGGTTTTTTCCCTCTTAGATGCTGTCATGCCCTAGAGGAGTTGGTTTAGTGATGGAGCTGGTGTGAGGACAGCAGCTTATTTTGCTTGGAGATGTGATTTATCTGCAGGACCTAAAGTGTTATTTTTCCCAGCAGCAGCTTTATCTCTGCTGGGCATGTGGTCTGGGTTACCTGCAGTGGGACCTTCTCTGTTCTAGGGCAGGGCTGCCTGTGTCTGCAGACAAGTGATCAGTAACTGTGGTAGCCCAGATTCATGTCATTGTGCTGTTAGTCCTGGAGCTGGATGAGAACAGTTCTTGCTGTCAGTTCAATTCCTCTATCCGCTAAAGCTACAACAAACTGGGAGCTTCGGGATGGAGAGGATTTTGAGAGAAAAGAGTTGGGATGGAAAAGAAAACAAGGGAGAGGTAATAGGAAGGGGAAATTTATCTTTGAACTCTGGCTGCTGCCAGGCTGTGTGGTCAATAAGGCTGTGCCCTGCCCTTGACTTCCATGCAAATATCCCTTTTGATAAAAGTCCTCTGGCATTTGGTGCTTTACAGCAGGAGTTGCACCAACAGTCCCCTCTTTATTGTCCTTGAATCAGTCGGCGTTTATTAGACTCTCCCTGGCTGATATCTTGTCTAACCGAGGCCTCCAGGAAGGGATTTGGTGCCAGGTGTGCCCCCGGGGTGCACATACCTCGGCTGCTGTGGGGGAGCTGCCTGTGGATCCTGCTGTGCCTGTGGCTCCTGGGGCTCTGCAGCGCTGCAGGCAGGGCTGATCTGGGACTTCCATGGGCAGTTTTATCTCCTACCCACTGCTCTTGTTTACTTGCAGTCAATAGCTGGAACAGAGCTGGGATTTATTGTCTGACCAGAGCCGCTCATTTCTCTCAGTTGGCCTCTGTGTCCTGTCTCTTGTGCTGCTCTCTGCACCCAGGTTAGACAACTGAGCTGTTGTACTGCCCCAGGCCAAGCTGTTTCAGTGTCCCTCTTGCTGTGAGGAAACAAACTTGCACTTCGGATTTCTTGTTTCAGCAGCACACAAGCTGCTTTGCTGCTTCATGGTGAGTAGGAGAGCATTGGGCTCTTGTTTCTGCTGGCTACATCAAGGAATCATGAAGTTGGAAAAGACCTTGAAGAGCGAGCACAGCTGTTAACCCAGCTCTGCCAAAGCCACCACTAAACCACATCCCTGAGTGCCACATCTACATGTCTTTTAAATCCCTCCAAGGATGGTGAGTCCACCACTTCCCTGGGCAGTGTCTTCCAAGGCTTGACAAACCTTTCAGGGAAGAAATGTTTCCTAACATCCAATCTAAACCTCCCCTAGTACAACATTTGTACAACCTCCCCTAGTGAGAACATTTCCCCTTGAGCATCACAAATATGGTTTTGTTTGCCACCATTTGGCACTGAAAGTGGCACCTTCCAAGGGGTGTTTTGCTGAGATGAGTGACTGGACTGGTTTTGAAGCTTTCCTTCCTGCCGTGAGATTCAGGGCTGACTTAGAGCGCTTGCACAGACTCTTCAATGATTTTTTTCCCCCAGTACTAAGGTAAGATTGTGCTGTCTGCAGTGAAGTCAGGGCACACATGCCTCCAAGGGGAGCTTGCAAGACTTGCTGTGCAGTTGTGGAGGGAGGAACAAGTGTGAGTCATTAAACATTTCCCACCACACACTGCTCTGGGATCGGTGGATGTGTGTGTATGTTTCTGAGCTTGTTTGGACTTGGATGCCTTAGCAGTGATTAGGACTAAGCTTGGTGGTTGCAAATTCCAGACTATCCTCATCAGGACAGCAAGATCCCACCTGCAAAACTCCCCTCTGATGTCAGTCTATCCCTGAGGTGCCCAGGATTGCTTTTACTTGACCAGCTGCCAGCTCTTTTTTGAAGATGCTGAAGGTGCTGAGCATGCCTTTGCATTGCAGCCACAAGTTTTAACCCAGCTGGGCTGAGAGGAGCCCAGTTAGAGATTTGTGACACTTGTCTGGCCTGGGCTGCAGGGTGATGCTGCAGTTGGTGCCCGAGCAGGGCTGGTGACAGTCTGGCACGTCCAGCTCTCGAGGTGACAGTTTAGTCACCAGCCCAGCCATTGCAAAACGTGCTGCCAGACACTCGGTGGGGAGGGTGTTTGTGCCAGAGACGTGCCTGGGAGCCAGCTAAGCAAACATATCCCATGGCATCCGAGTGTCTGTTATCTCAGCTGTCCAGGCACACTCTCCAGGCCAGCTTCTAGCTGGGACCTCCAGCTTTGGCTCACAGCTGAGCCCAGCAGTTGCTGATGGGACAGAAGCATGCCAGGGTCAGGCTGTGTTGCTCTTTCACTTCTGAAAGCACAGGTATTTGTGACAATTGAAGTGCAAGGCCGAGTTAGAGTGTAAGGAGTAAGTGTAAGGATAAGGTAAGAGGGTAAGGGTAAGGTAAGTGGAGTGAGACCGACTGCTGGAGGCTGTAGACCAGGAAAAAAAAGCCAGCAGAAGATACGGACTCTTCTATTTAGGTTTAGTCCTGATCTGCAGAATTTTGGCACATATCCAGGTAAATACAGTACAAGTGCAGACAGGGAACTGCTGCCATAGTCAGCTTGGTGTACAAAGGCATTTTTGAGACATAAACCTTCCTAATGCATTGTGTGGCCATGGCCACAGAGCAGATCCTCGGAGAGGAGGGAATTCTCCTGGCTCCATCTCACTTGGCCCAAGCATCTCACTGCTGCAGGCTCTCACATCTGAGGCTCTGGGTTAAAGCACAAATGCCTTTAAGTACTTACTAATGGATAACTTGTCAATACAGTTAAATACTGATGTGTCACCTGAGGGGAAAGTCTGCATTTTGGAGCCTTTTAAAATGCTCTTGAAAGTGAGTCTTTGTTTTGTAAGGAAGAAATTAAAAAGAGAAGGAGGGTGACTAATCTTTGTTGGGATGAGTGCTCAAATTTGATATTTGAGAAAATGAAGGAGTAATTTGAAAAAATAAAAAAAGAAGTTAAAATCTCATTAATCATTTGAGTTATTTCAGAAGCAAGGTTCGAGGAGAAAAAAAGGAAAAGAGGTGGGAGTAAAAAAAAAAGTGACTCAGGTGCCATTAATTGAGTCTGAGTAAATCATTCAACTCCAGCTGCATGTCAGACCTGCCCAAGGGGGCATTGCACAGGCTGGCAAGGTGTCCTTTGCCATCAGGAGTCACAGCCTGTGGTCAGCCATACAGGCTTTGGGTACAGCAGTGACCTGCTGCAGGGTGGGGTGTCCCAGGGCCCTCTCAGGGACATCAGGGGGAAGGAGACCCCCCCAGAGAAGGGGATGATGTAGCTGTGCAGCCAGGCTGGCTCACTCAGCTCCCTCTTGGGCAGTGCTGTGTTTTGGTGGTGTGTAATGTGCTCCACTCCCTGCTTTGCAGCACAGACTGCTGTGTTCCTCCATTTCTAATGTCCCTTTTTGTTCCTCCATTTCTAATGTCCCTTTTTGTTCCTCCATTTCTAATGTCCCTTTTTTTCTTTCCAGGCGTCTCGGTGCTGAGCTGGGGAAATCTGTGGTGTACCAGGAAACCAATGGAGGTGAGAGAAATCTCTGCTATTTGCAGCTGTTTGGAGGTGGTCTTAGAAATGCTGGGTGACTCCATTGGGCAGACCTACCTAAGAAGTGCAGTGATTCAGCTGTGGTGTTGCTGCTGCTCCTGGCAGTGCTAAACCTCCATGGCTGACCTTGGACAAGGCAATTAAACGTGTTCCTTGTTTTCCCTGGTTATCTTGTTTGTTTACTTACCTGCAAACTCTCCTCTGGAGTCCTGCCTCAGGTTTTAGCTGCTGCCAAATCTTTTTGCTGAGATCCTGTGCTGAGCAAAACATCTCCAGGTTTAAAAGTAATGCCCTGCTTTTTCAATGTCTGCCTTGTGAACCTTTAAATTATCACCTTCTTTCAGTCCTTCCCTGCCACACAGAATTTACAGCTGCCCTTGCTTTTAAAAGGGCAAATTCGTGGCTGTGCTGGGGAAAATGACTCTTGGAGGTTGCTTTTGTTTTTAAGGAGGTTAACATTCTGCAAGTGTCCGTTTTCAGATGCTGGGCTAAAACACGAGGATATTGGCCAGCAGAGTTCTGTGGCCAAGAGTAATTTAGTGGTTCAAGACCTCTGTTACTGTGTTTGCAAGAGAGATTAGGACCAGAGAGCTGCTGCAGGGTAGAGGAGGGACTGGAGGATTCGTGGCAGTGCTGCTGCTGTTGCAGCCAGAATGGGCCTCACAGTGGGAGAGCTGCTGTGGTTATGGGTGGGCTGGCTGGTGCATTCCTGCCCAGGAGAGCTCGCTGCCCTTTGGGGTTGGTTTTAAATCAGATCGCTTGCTATGAGATCTGAAGTCGTTTTTCATTGCTGCGCAGCAAATCAATCTGCTCTCAACAAAGTCCTGTAGGGTTAGTGCCAGGGCAAGGCAATTAGACTTGGAATTCCATAGCTGAGGAGCTGTCTGCCTCCTTTTCCTTACCCCTGCCCTCTAGCTCATGACTGTGTGGGAAATGAGTGGCTAAGGCAGGCACCTTGGGAAACCTGGAGTCATTATTTTGGCTTTGCTGTGCTGCTTGGGGCTCAGCTTCTGCATTTGAGTCAGGGACCGTAGGATTGGTGCTCAGCAGAGACCCAGACTTCCAGCCTGTGTCAGTGTTGAAATGTCTTGACCTTGACAGTGAAATTGGGGAGTTCTTGCTCTGAACTCGGTGCTGCTGGTTGTGCTTTGAGCTCTCCAGCCAGCACGGAGCTGATCCCATGGTAAGCTGTGAAAGAGCAAAGTGCAGAAAGTGCTGAGTTACCTTCTTGGAAGTACTGAAGGTTGTACTGCCTTGGGTGGTTAATTGCTCACTAATGAATGTGCTGTTGACAGCTGTCAGCACTCCGTGGAAGCATGAAGAGAATTTCTTACTGAGAGTTTAGGAAATTGTGTTCTGAATTTTAAAATTCCAGTTTCTAAATTCTAAAATTCTAAATTCTATAAAAAAACAGCTATTCAGTCTGCTTTTGCTTTGTAAATAGAGCTAACTCACTGGTATGTCATGTCAGCTCTACCCAGGTTCAGCCTTTGGAAAATCCACTTGGCTCATCTGCATATGTACGGGCACAAAGGGCAGAGAAGTGAGTCCTCATCTGCCCTGACCAGGGGGCAAGGTTGCTGCAATGACATGGTGTGTTGTCACTGTCAACCTGATGTTGGGGAAAAAAAACCTGACTCTGTTTTTCATCCTTTTCAGAAACAAGAGTTGAAATAAAAGAGTCTGTCCGTGGACAGGATATCTTCATCATACAGACCATCCCCAGGTGAGGCACTTGTGGTTCAGTTTTGCACCTGGGATGGGCTTTGAATACCTGGATCAGCAGATGGTTCAGTGGTTTGCTGACTGTAAACCAGCACAATGACCAGTGGAAGTCATGCAGTGTTGTCATTGCTCTGACTTAGATCTAAGGCCTCACGTAGTGTTAAGCTGTTAACATTCCCAGGGGATTGATTGCAACACTGAGATGCTTCCCATCAAATAGCTGGAGCGTGTCACTTGAGACAGGAACAGGAGTGACTGATGATTTCCACTGAAACATCCCTGGTCTGTGTGTTGGTGGCCCTTCAGGCTCAGCTGTTGGGTGATTTCTGACTGGCATTTCCATCCCAGGATGGGTGATTTTTTCTGCCTCCCAACCACCAAGCAACAGAGCCAGCATCAAACAGCAGCTGCTGCTTTCACTGCAGGCTGGATTGCTCTTCTCATTTTGCTGTAGTGATGTGAAACTGAGCTCAGGTGGAAGCCCAGAGCCTCCCTCCTGTACTTTCACATTTCTTGGTGATGGGCCTTTTGGGTTTTATTTTGGGCTGTTCTAGGCTTGGAGTAAGAGAAGTGCTGCAAGTAAGCACAGGGCTAGAAAACCATCTGTAACCCCAGGAACTTTGCTCCTTCCTGGCTCAGGAGGAGTAATGGGACAGCACTAGGCTGATGGGAAGGGAGCCTACAAATAAATGATAAATGCAAATCAGCCTCCTGTGAGTAGGGGAGGTGCTGTTTTCAGAGATGTGGTATTGATATTAACAGAACAAGGATGTTCCTGTTCTGATAGCTCTTTCCAAGTTGCCAAATTCTGCTCAGATCTTGGAAATCACGAGAAGTAATAGATTACGAGAGCTCAAAAGCAGCAGGGAGCAGAATTGCCTGGACACAGGATTTTTCATTGCTTGCCAAAGAAATAGAGCCCACTGAGAATTCAAGTTCATTTCTTCTGTGAAATGCTTGGCCTGTTGTAAAGAAATCAGTAGGACTACTAGACCAGCTTACTTGCTTCTGGAATTCCTCTTGCAGGCAGAAACATTTTCCTAGGGCTCATCTCTCTCCAGAGACATGCCCCAAGTGTTTCCTCCCTCAGGGACCAACTACCTCTCTGAATGGTGCCATTCTGTTGTCCCTTGTGAAGGAGTTCTCTGAAATAACTTGTAACTGGGAGCTGTGTAAACATGAAACAGATCAAGTGTTCAGAGAGAGCTAACTCAGAGCATTAGGGACAGGAACAGTTTTGGGAGGGGAAAACCTCCCCTTTGGTTTTAACTTGTTGATCCCCTTGTTTTTCCATTAACTGAATTCAGTGTTTTGGGCCAAGAAATGAATCTTTTTTAGCCAGAATGTTCAAGGCCCTCCAGGTGAGGAGCCAGTGTTGTGCAGCCAAATCATCTTTCATTCCTAGACTGCAGCTGTGCCTTGCTGCATTGCTAGAAAGGACAGGTTCAAGGACATCTCAGTTTTTGCAGTGAGTTTTAGGGAGCTTTTCAGGAGAGTCAAAACAACAACCGTGTGGAATAATCTAGGAATAGGACTTCCACACTCAGTAGTGGTTTGAAAAGAAAATATTAGGACTTGTTAGTAGAGAAGGAAACAACGTTGTTATGCTGCAGTGCGAATTCACCGTTCTCATCTTAAATGCACAGAGAGAACAGGAGGACCTGAATATCTGATACAGGCTCTCTGTCATAAAAGCTGTAGCACAACCAAAAAAAAGGTGACAAGGGCAGTTACCATGCAGGACTGGTGTGTGGACTAGCATTTGTGTGAAGGAAACTCAAATACTTCATGTTTAGGTGGTAGCAAAATGAACGAGTTGGTGATTTTGTGATACCCTGAAGGCAGAAGGAGCCTTTTAGTGCTGAGTGTTGGTGCTGATTGATGCAAAGTCCACAGGCAGTGGCACATAAGGTGTTTGCTCAGCCTGCAGAGCAGGGAAGGCTCTGGGGTGGTAAGGAGGGTGTGGGGGATAGCTGAGCCCTCTCTGAGTGTCCTGGTAATGAGCTGCCAGCCCCTGTGTGAGGTCTTGGCTCAGCCCTCCCAGCAGTAACTAACTGACCGTGGCTTCAAGGCCAGAGATGGGGAGGGCAGCAGGGAGCCTGGGGTGCTCTCTTGGGTACCTGTTTTGGAGATGCTGGGGCTGGGCTTCCTCCACCAATGTAATTTTCCCCAGCTGGTGCCCTTGGTTTGGGTCTGTGCCCCTTGCAGAGGAGCAGATCAGGGATGGCTCAGCATGAAGCCATCTCAGCTCTCCCACCCTGGGCTCTGCTGGAAGGGCAGACACATCCTCCTCTGCCTAGTGCCTGTGCCAGCTGGTCTGCAGGAGCTTCCCTGAGCCCACCTCGGGATCCTGCTTGCATACTGGGAGAAGTACCCTCCTTGGATAATTTCTCCATCAGTATGGCTGCTGGTGTCCTGCAGCAGCACCAGAGCTGCTGGTGCCTTTTGAAGTCCCAGTCTTGTTCTTTATCTCCTTTCCATGTGAATACACATGTATTTTCAAAGAGTAAGTTGAAAAATAATGATGAAAAATACTGGGTTTCTCAGATGAACTTCAAATAGGCTTTAGTTTGACCACTTTGTTTTTATATGACACTGATAGTAGCATCTTTTTCTTCTCTCACAGCCCCACTGGCACAGCTAAATCACCAAAGGGAAGAAACAGTTCTTTGTTTGCTCGTTGTCCTGTGTGGCAGGGGGCTGTGTTTTATGTAATTCTTGGCTGGGTGCTGCAGAGCCAACAAAGCTTTCTTGTGTGTAAATGGCATTGTGTGCAGGGACTGGCGGGGCCAGCGGGACAGCAGAGACCCAGAGCCTCACAAAAGAAGAGGCACAAGTGGAGGTTAATTTCCAGAGGAAGGGAGGGCAGCGGGGAAATGGAAATGGTCAGAGGTTTGTCATGGGTCACGTCTCTGGGCAGTTGGAGAAGCTGTCTCTGGTGGCTGTCTCAGGGCCTGAGCAATGTCTGGGTAATGTCCAGAAAGCTCTGCAGAGCTTTCAGCTGCTCTGTTTACTCCTCTGCTGCTGCGTGGAGAGATGCCTCAGTCAGTCCCTGTCACCGTGGGCTGCACAGCTCAGCCACTGCAGCACAGCCCTCCTGCCCAGGCTGGGCACGTGGTGTGACACTGGGAGCTCTCCATGCTGGAAACCCCCAGGCAAGGGGGTCTGTGTTGCAGGGGTGCCTGTCCTGCCATCTGAAACACGTGCTCTTCCATTCCCAAAAGGTCTTGAGTCAGTCTGTGGTGATGCAGACAGTGTCTCTTGGTGTTAAGAACTGAGGTTGAACTAAGGTCTTAGCTTTTTTCCCCCCATCCCAGAATTAATTAAGATGTAGATTAATACACTCCAATTGGGAGTCATTGTGGGGGAGCAAACTGTAAATGGGATGTTCCAGTCTCATGACCAGTGACAGGACTCAAGGAAACAGCATGAAGCTGAGTCAGAGGAGGTTTAGGTTGATATCAGGAAAAGGTTTTTCACCCAGAGGGTGTTTGAGCACTGGAACAGGCTCCCCAGGGAAGTGGTCACAGCACCAAACCTGTCTGAGCTCAAGGAGCATTTGGGCAGCACTCTCAGGGACAGGATGGGACTGTTGGGGTGTCCTGTACAGGACCAGGAGTTGTATGTAGGATCCTGAGGGAGCCCTTCAAACTCAGCATATTCCATGATTCCTCTACCTAAGTTACTTTTTTGTTTGGTTGCTTTTTCTTTCAAGAATCAGTCCTTTAGCATTTCCTGTGCTGTTGTTCCTTCCATCTCTAGATGAGCTAAAGAGTGTGGAGATGCTGACCTCCACCAAGGTGCTGTGTCTGGAGTTTGTACTCCTCCAATTGCAGTATTTCTTAAGGCAGGAAAAATAACCTGCCTTACACTGTTAAAGAGGAAAATACCCTGAGAAATGCAATACAGATGAAGTTGTGTTGGCTGCATGTGTGCTGCTTCTTTAAAAGACTATTTTATTTCAAATTACACTGTTTCAAGTGTTTTGTTTGTTCCAAACTAAATTCTACACAAAGCTTTTTGTGTCAGATGATGGAGGGAAATCATCATACCCCTTATGTTAGAATATGAAATCAAGTTCCAGTCCACAGCTCTTGAGTGCTGGTCTGTTGTCCTGTATGTGTAAGAGTTGACTGTAATTTGTTGTGGTGTGGTGGAAAGAGCTGTATGGCTGCAATCTGGGTCTGGCATACATTAGCCTGAGATGTAGCATTATTCATTATTTGTGTGGAATTTTGGAGAGGGGTGGTCTGGGTATAAATGGAAAAGGAGTTGCATTGGAAAAACACCTGCTAATATTTGGAATTGTTTTCAAATCTCCTAGAGATGTAAATACTGCTGTCATGGAGCTGCTGATCATGGCCTATGCCCTGAAGACTTCCTGTGCCAGGAACATCATTGGGGTCATCCCTTACTTCCCCTACAGCAAACAGAGCAAAATGAGGAAGAGGGGCTCCATAGTGTGCAAGCTGCTGGCTTCAATGCTTGCCAAGGCAGGTGAGTGTCCCAGGGAGCAGCAGCATGGCAACCTTGGTGCTGCTGGGCATCCCAGAGGTCATCTGTCCTGCCATTCTCCTGTTTGGTGTGGGGATGTGTTGCTGACATCCTTGAGCCACATTGGGGGAATTAATTTTCTTCAGCTTTCTTGTGTTTCTCTGTAATTTGCACCTGGGGAAGTGGCCTAGAAATGTTATAATGAAATACAGTGTCAGCCCAGTGCTGTGGCATCACATGCCTGTTCCTCATTATGTCTATAGAACTTTGTGTTAATCTGTTTAGGATTATTTCATGACATGGCATAATAGTCTGAGTAATAGCTAAAACAGTCTGGAAAATGGAGCTGTTGAAGAAGCTCCAGCCACATGGGAATATTTTCCATAAATTGTTGTCTTTTTTTCCCCCCTTAGGTTTAACACACATTATCACTATGGACCTTCATCAAAAGGAAATCCAAGGCTTCTTCAGCTTTCCAGTAGACAACCTGAGAGCATCCCCTTTCTTGCTTCAGTATATACAGGAAGAAGTGAGGTTACTCTAGTTCTATGTATATCAACTTGTCTGAACTCATTCTAATGTGATGGCAGCATTGGGCCTCTGCTCAAGTAGAGGTGGTGGTGTCAGTCTAGGTCAATCCTGTTAATGAATTCTTTCTCAGGGGGTACCTATTGCATGTTTCATGGAAAGATGTTACACTTCTCTGATTGGATAGAAACTGAGCTGCAGCACAAGCAGGAGAGGAGCTTTCCCTCTGTGGAGTCAGTGTCATTTGAGAGATGCTGCTTGTGCTCCTGCCTCTAATCACCTCTGAAATCCTGTTAAACTGCTTTCCCCCTTCCCTTATTGCTGTGCTGGATTTCTGACTGCTCTGAATTATTGATAGACTTTGTCTTGGGCTGAGTGTAGGAGTGCTGAGCACAGCAGGGCTGGGAGCAGGGCACAGAGGTTTTATTCTCTGTGTGCAAGAGGTGATGATCTGTTCCCACATGGTGAGAGCAAGGCTTCCCCATATGGGGAGGGTTAAACATAGTGAACATTCCCACATTTGCAGAATACACTAATACTGATGTTGGAAGCAAGTGCAGTTGCCTCTCTAGTTTCTTGTCACAGAATGAAAATTTGGTTCTGGGGAGGAGGATGGGTGAAATTATTCAGCCATATATCAAACCAGTTTCTCCCTAGCAAGAAGGTCTTTTTTAATTAATTAACTTTTTGTCACATCCAGATTCCAGATTACAGAAATGCAGTTATTGTAGCCAAATCTCCTGGTGCTGCTAAAAGGTAAATGGATGCTTTGCTAGCTGGTTAAAAGTTAATTGGAAAATAGCTGAACTGGTGGAAAATATACCAGGGAAAGTATGGGAGGGTGGCAGATGGATTGACAGTCTGGTCATAATTCCTCTGTGGCTGGAAATGGGATGGATGTGGTGCAGATGGGCAGCTGAATTTTGTGTTCCCACCCCCGTGGGAGTAAACTCTGGTGGTCTCACTGAAATGGTTCACCTGGGGTCACACTTACTGCTGGAGTTTCAGCAGTGCCTGACCATCTCAGAGAAGCATTTCACATGTGGAGGAACACAGGAGACCCTGTGGTGGAGCCAAGGGGTAGAGAGGGCTTTGGGACATTACTGAGGAATGAAGAGTCACTCCCAGTGAAGTTTCCTGCAGAGAAACAGCCACAGAGGTGCAACCTTTGCTTGCTGGTGGTCTGAGTGAGACCTGCTGTAGTGGGCTGTGAAGCTGCCTCAGCCCAGCATCTTCCTGAGGGGCTGTTTTTGTCTTGCAGGGCTCAGTCCTACGCCGAGAGGCTGCGCCTGGGGCTGGCAGTGATCCATGGGGAGGCTCAGTGCACGGAGCAGGACATGGATGACGGCCGCCACTCCCCTCCGATGCTCAAAAATGCAACTGTGCATCCTGGCCTGGAGCTGCCATGTAAGATCAAGCTTCTCTGCTTACCTTTGGGGGAAAACAAAAAAAGAGTTTGGTGGGAAATTTCTGTTGGTTTATCTGTGTGGATGTAACCAACCTAAAGGCAGTTAGACCAGTGGAATTTTTTTTCATGGAAAGATTGATGTGAGTGAGTTGTGGGAGACGTCACAGGGGAATGTTTTTATTTAACTCCTTGTGGCCATGCAGAGCCATCAGTATTTTCTCCTTGGCTGTGCCTGCTCCATAGTGTTAGACTGACAAACCTGTGATAAAGGTGGTGCTTTTACAGTGCTCAGCAATAGAATTCATTGAGCTGATGAAACGAGGGAGATGTAAAAGTAAGTAATGAGATAACAACCACTGAGACAGGCTGTTGGAGAGGGGAGGGCTGCTCTTTGCCTTCCCTTCTCTGCAGCCATTGTTACTACTGGAAATTTTCTTCTCCTTGGCACCCAGGTGATGATATTGCAGTGTTTGTTTTGACAAGGTTTTGAGATTAATGTGGCTGGGGTGAATAGGTTCTCCAAGAGCATTGTTGACCTGCTTCCGGAGCTCTTGCCATTGATTTGGGAGCAGAGAGCAAAAGAAATAGAGGAAACTTGTATTCTAGGAAATGCCTTCCTCAGGATTGCTTGTATTCCTGCAGCAGTCAAATCACAACAGTACAATCAAAATGCAGCTCCCTTTTGGGAGGATTTAGCTTTCTAGGCAGGTGGTGGTAGGACAGAAATTGGGAGCAGGAAGGTGGCTGAGAAGTGCCCGTGGGAAAGTTGTGTGTGGCAATACCAGCAGTGGTTTGGGCTACTGATAATCATCTAATCTTTGGAAATCCAGGGAGAACATCCAACCAGTTTATGGGCAGCTTGTGGAGGAGAGGCAAGTAAGACTGCAAGCATTTTACATCACCCCAGTTGTCTCACTGGAGTACAATCAGTTAAACAGTGCTTTTGTTGCTGGTGAAACTCCTCTTGGGCCTTGGGGGGCAGGTAGGGTTTGGCAATGAAGTTTGGGACTTTATTTTTCTCCTTCTGACAAGGAGATTTTTTTTATGTCTGTCCAAGAGAGCAGGAATTTACATGGTTATTCTTCACTTTCTCCTTCCCCTCCTATTCTGGAGGATGCTGTCCTCCAGAATATCAGTAGCTGACATTTGTCTGCTACGGAGGAGTTGATGTGATTGTATTTTCATTTCCAGCCATGTCACTTCAAAGAAGCTCAACTGTGGAAGGTTGTGCTGCTGGAGAACCCTGTAAATGGTTGTTCATTCAGAAATGTGCCCTTGTCCAGTTTAGTTACAAATCCAATGGAAAACTGTTTTCACTCCTCAGCTATCCAAACACAAACTAATTTGCTGTGTATCATCACTTTCTTATTTTATCTCCTGCTGCACAAACTCAGCACTTGACCAATGACCTTACATCCCAGCAAGCCCAAGGCACAGTGTAAAACAGTCAAGCTGTGGCTTGGCAGCTCTCTGTCATGGGATGGATTGTGGGGCAGACTTGTCCAAAACTCTGAGTAGAAGTTGCTTTTCTCTGCAGTTTCCTGACCTGAGAGATACCTGGTTTTAAGCAAGCAGGGTTCTGGAGGGGCAGAATTCTGAGGTTATCCCTGTCTAAAAGCAGTCTGTGCATTCTGGTTGTGTCACAGCCTCTACCAGGCAGAGGTGAAAGTGCAGCTGGGATGGCAATGCTGCAAGTGTCTGTGTTGACCCTTTCTGCTGGGCCTCATTTCTTGTCCAATTCAGCATCTTCCCACCTCAAATGTCACACAATTCCTCATTCAGCTCTCCCTTCCTGGTGATGAAAGCTCTGAGGGCAGAGTGTGGCAGGGTTCAGCTGTGTGGTTGGTTGTGAAAGGTCAGACACGTGCTGCTGCTCAGAACTGGATGTTCCTGACACCAAAACTGTCCCCAAACCCTCTGATTGTCAAAACAGAAGCGGCCTGTGAGTCTGCCTGGCTCAGCAACCAAAACTGGGCCTGGCAGGGAGAAGGCTGGGAACGTTCCTGGGGAATGGCTGAGACTTCTCATGGAGCATCCCACTCTGGGCTACAACCAGATCAGTGTGGAGCATCCCAGACTTGGCAACTGAAGCTCCAGGCAGTTGTGTTAGAGCCAGGAGAGAGGTGAAACCTGTGTCTGAGAGCAGCCCCAGAGCCCCACGGCGAAGGCTCGTGCTTTGTGCCATTCTCCACGGGCTTCCCGGTGAATTGGCCGGGCTCCTGCGTCCTGGCATGCACCTTCTCCCCCTGTTCTAGCAGGGATCATGTGCCTCTAATTAATGAGTGCTAGGCAGTGTAATGGCTTCTTTATTGTCCTGTGAGTGTGGCCTGATGTGATATTATTCGTAGGGAGCCACAACAGAAAAATGCCAGAGGTGCTTCTAATTGCGCTTAAAATGCTGCGCTGGAGCAGCAGCAAGAGCCCACATCACTGCAGCCCCCGAAATCAGAGCCTTGGAGACAGGATGTCACTCCAAGGTTATTCCCTTTGATTGTGTGCTTTTGTGTCTCAGAGCTTGCAGCTGGCTCTGGGCTGTGCCTTAACAAATGCACGGGGACTCTTTGCATGCTTCCTCGAGAAAAAGAGTGGAGCACCATCTGTTAAATCGTTTCAGTGGCTGTGGAATTCAGTACTTTATACAGAGAGATAATGGTCTGCTTGAATCCCAGAGCCCAGCAAACTGCCACAAAGGGAGTTTGGGGGGAAAAACTGGAGTGACCATAGGTCTGTTCCTACCTCCCTACCCCTGTCTTGCCTGTGTTTAGGCTGGGCACAGGGATGTTTTCTGTCCTGCCAAGGTTATCTCTACACAAAACAGTTCATTCTTGAGCAGCCTTTTGCTCCCAGGCTCTGTTGTAAATGCAGCATTATATTTCTTGGTGATTGTCACTCTAATTTGCAGTGTCAGCTCCAAACAGAATTTATTTTAGTGGTTTTTAACCCATTTTTGACCACTTAATTAAAACGTGTTTACACACCTGGGAATGTTCTTTTTTTAGTGCCAGTGATCCTGCCTTTAACATGTGGTACTTTGGTGTATATTATGCACATCTGAGTGAAAATGTTCTTTGATATTCCTGTTTTATGAAATATGGTGGTTGGTCTAGTTTTTTCTCTTCTATTTTTCCCCCTCAGAAGCTACAGATACCACAAGCATCTTTTCTTATTCTCCAGAAAATGTCAGCAACTCTTTAACCCAAACTTGTACATGATCCAAGAGGTTACACCAGGCAAAAGTACCACCATGGCTTATTTCTGTTAACCTCTTCTGTCTACAAACATGGAGGGTTTGTGTCTGGGAGGAAAATATTCTTTATTATTTGAATCAGTTTTCAAGGCACCTCCTCACAGCAGTTCTGACTTGCACATCTTGATATCTCCAAAGATTTTGAAGAAGAAACTGGCTGCACTAACCCTTGTGTAGACTCTCCTCACCTTGGAGCAGTTAAGATTTGATGTGGTTGTGGGTAGATCTTTGGCTTGCAATTTTTTTTTTCTTTTTTTTTTGCAGAGAATATTGAACAAGGAAAAGGGAGAACATCTCTTTAAGATCCGGGTAGGTCGACACGTTGCCTACCATTCTTTAAAAATAAACCAAAATTGAAATACAGCTTTTAAAAAACAGACAGAGATGCAAAGCACTGCTAATGTTGCTGGTTGCCATGTTAGCCTTTAAGCATAGCAAGGAATGTGTCTGCTTCCTTCATGGAGTGGAAGGATACTGATTTGCTGAAACTCCATATCTCTGTGAGTAAAATAGTGCTGAATTTCAGCTCCCCAGGCCTGTTCATCATTTGTGTAGAAAAGTTTCCCCTGACCTGGCTGCTGTGAGCAGAGATGGCACTCACCAGTGGATACACAGGGAGGCTGGGATGGCAGCCAGGTGGAATCCTTTTGATACTTCCCAGCTCCCACCAGGAGCTCTATTCCTGCCCAGACTAGATAGTAAACTCATAACTAATCTAAGCAGGTCAGTAGTGCCTGTAAATGAAATTTATGATCTGCTTATCTCTCGTGGTGCTTAATCTTCGTTTATTACAAATAATCTTCCTTCTCATAAGAATATTTTTCCTTCAGGGTTTAGATGTGATTTTGCATTTGATAGGAGACTCAGAAATAACCATGCAAGGGAGGCTGAGGAATCTGTGCCATGAAGAGCTGTTAACTCTTCAGTCCAAGGTAGCTGTGACTTTAACTGCAAAACCTGGCAATGAGTGATGGGACTTTGGGCAAAACAGAACTACTGGACAACTTTTATACAATTTTTATAGGTTTATGGAAAAACATAAACAAATGGAAAAAAAAAACAACCAAAAACATATGGAAAAACCACTGGACAACTTTTATACAGTTTCCATAGGTTTATAGCCTGTGGAGTAGGTTATGGATGTGAAGAACAGCTCTACACAAGAATCTTCAAAGTTGTGGTCCTTATAATTGCTTTCATCATATCCCTCAGTGTGACTCATTCACCCAGTTGTGCTTGCACTCTAAGCATTCCCAGGCACTGATGAGATATGGGAATAGTACTGGATCATCCTGCTGTGCAGGATGGGGAGTTTAATGTAAGACTTTTTTGGTGAGGAGAGCAGAGAACAATATTCAGACAGGCTTTTTGGTGGGCAATGGCTTGTGTTCACCTGCTGCTCAGGTGTTACATTGAAGTGGATTATCCTAAAAGAGAAAAATCTTGCTGTGTCTGAACTCCTTGAGGCACTTGAGAAGCCTCTGTGGCTGGAATCCCTGCAAGGGCTGAGCTTACAAAAGGAGGGGCAACAAATGCCTTGGTAGGACACTTTGCACTCATTGTGGAGAGTATAAAATAGGGGTGTGGGGTGTGGAGGTGGCCAGGTAAGTGTTACAAAATGCTGGAGGTGCCTCGTGGCTTCAGTGGTCAGATCAGCCCAGAATGTCACCTATTGACACATGTCTGCCCACCACAGTGTCCTTTCCATGCTGGAAGTTTTTGTACCAGCACCCCACGGCAAGTGAGAGGTTTGGCAGATGGACAACAAGTCCCTGGCCTGTACTGGAGGTTGGTTCCTGTTTGGTGTAAGTCTGAAGGCTGTGTTACATCTGGACACGCTCAGTGCATCTTAGTTCAGATCTCTGGTATTTTTATGATGCTGCTGGAATTTTGGCAGGATGTGGTTTTGCATGAATCCCGTCAGTGCAAAAGTAGTTTCAGGAGGGAATGGAACCTTATTTCCCAGTGCATCTCTTCGCTGTGTACCAGGTAGCACAGGTTGTCAGTGTATCCTTTGATCCAATTGCTGGTTGCACTGAGCTTGTTGAACTGAGTTTCAGCTGGATTTTGTCCTACTCTTTCCATTAATCCACTTAAAATATAATCAGCAAATTTGCTTCTGCAAACTTCCTTAAGCTTTCTTTGCCTGAGCAGGTGGTATTAAGGTTCTTACACCCTCTCAAAGACCCCTCTGTGCTTGGTGATGGGAGAAAGCAAATGAGCTGCAGTGCAAGTCTCTGATCCTACAGATGATTTCCTGAGTACAAGAGGTGAAAAGTTGCACCTTGTAAAGCAGCTGCCCTTTGAGAGGTGCTGCTTGGAAAAGCCCATTTGTTGTTCCCAGTCATGGAATGGACCTTTTTTCAAGTCCTGTGCTGGAGCACAGAGAAGGTCACTGATCTTGTCCATAAACCAGGTGCTGATTTGTAACTCTCCTTGCATGGGGGTCTATTAGAGCTGGAATTGCTTTCTGTTTCTGAGGTCAGTACAAAATCCCCACAGAAACAGGATTTCCTCTTTATGCAGCAGTGCTGTTTATCTGAGGAGAAAAACGATGGTTAAATGAGGGTTTATCACTTAGGTGGGTGTCAGGATCATGTAAAGCATATCTGTGTCTGCATCAATATAAGATGTTTAATGATTCAGCCTCTTGTGTGATGGAACTGTTGGGGTTTGACTCAAGCCTGACTCACCTGGACTCTTTTTTTTCCCTTTTTCTTTAGTGATGATGGCCAAGGAGAAACCGCCAATAACTGTGGTCGGAGACGTTGGAGGAAGAATTGCCATCATTGTGGTATGAGTGTGAGGGGAGCAGGTGGGGGGGATTCCTCACAGCATCTTTGCTTCAGCTGCTCTATCCCTGAAGACAGAGGGATGGCTGGTAAAGGAGTGGGAACGTGTTCTTTAGACACTCCTTTCTCCAGTAGTTCTGGTGACTTTGATTATTTCAACTTTCTGTTGAAAACCATTTGCACTTCAGCTGTTTGAACCCTAAAATCTCCTTGCTGCCTTGATCCTGAGTGTCAGATGTCTGCAAGTAATGAACAAATCCAGGGCACACAGAGAAAACTCCTGAAGTGTTAAAAAACCCCAAACAAACAAAAAACTTGCCAAGCCTCTCTTACTTGCTATGCCATGCTGCAGTGTAAGTTATCAACATGCAGCTCCTACCCCATGAAAAAATACGCCTTGCTGGTGATAAACTGCGAGTGCATGTGCAGGGACTAATTTGTTTCCAAGGCACAACATTTGTTCTCCACACTAGCAAAAGGGTCACTAAACCAGGGAAATAGCATTCACAGATTAGTCATGCACGTGGCCGTCCTCATCAGCAGCTGAAGTAGACAGGGATTCTGTTTTTCATTTGTGTGCGTGGCCAAAGCTGCAATACGCTGCAGATCCACTCCGGCCCTGCACGCCCTGTAAACTTCTGGTTTTGATGTTATTTCTGTTTCTGCTCAGGATGACATCATCGATGACGTGGAAAGCTTTGTAGCTGCTGCAGAGATCCTGAAAGAGCGTGGAGCCTACAAGATTTTTGTGATGGCTACTCATGGGCTCCTGTCAGCAGATGCTCCCCGTCTCATAGAGGAATCCTCCATTGATGAGGTGAGTCTGCTCTCTCCTCTCCAGACTGCAGAGGAGGGGTTAGCACCAAACCTCACAAATTGATGTCCTTCCCATGGCACGTAGCTCATGTCTGGAATTACTCATTTAATCAGGTGCTTTCAGTTAGCTGGTTCTTCATTGAAAAAAAAAAAAAAAAAAAAGAAGTGTGTGTGTGTGATTAATACTTGCTCAGATCAGATCTACCTCTCTGAGTGTGTTTTCTCCCTAATGCAAATATTAGTCATCCCTGCCTGGACACTTCCCTCTCTGCAGCTGGGGCTGCCATCTCACTGTGCAGCCCCTCTCCTCCAGCTGGTCAGGGGCTGCTGGTACATAAAGAGGACAGGATTTCAAACCTTAGTAGTAGATCCTGTGATCTGAATGGACCCATCAGCCTCTTGGAGAGTGCTGATGGGTCCATTTATTTTAATCTTTTTTCCTTATGCAAGGATTTCTCCCCCTGAGCTGTGAAACGGCAGTACGCATCCCTCGTGGAGTCAATCCAGGATGGCTGCTCAGGGAGAGTGAATGTTCCAGCAGCACAACTTCCTTTCCTTTCTTGTCCTCTGTAGGTGGTAGTGACCAACACTGTTCCTCACGAGGTGCAGAAGCTGCAGTGCCCCAAGATAAAGACTGTGGATATCAGTTTGATCCTGTCGGAAGCCATCCGGCGGATCCACAACGGCGAGTCCATGGCGTATCTCTTCCGCAACATCACTGTCGATGACTAGAGCTGAGCCTGCCCCCGTCCTGGATTCCACCAGAGGAGGAAATCTGCATGGAAAGGCAATACCATAAAACATAGGCATAACACAACTGTTTATTTTTGTAGGAGCGTTGAGGTTTTCAGGGTCTTGAGCCATGAGATCGAATAGAAAGAAATCAACCTGACCAGCACTTTACACGTGAATAGAAGGGGCCACTGGCAGTGGGGGGGATTACACCTTAATTAAGAGAGGTGGAGAAATGAGGTGGTGTTGAATTTTTAAGTTCCTTTAATGATTTTTTTTTTAGTGTGTTATCTCTTCCCTTGTAGGGGTAGAAAGAAAAGCTAAACAGAAGTAGCTGTCAGCTTGTGAGAAGGGAACAGAGATTGTTCATTGCTGTGTGGGCAAGGAGAGCAGCCTTTGGTGTTGTTTCTGCCTGTATCTTGTCCGAGAGCATGGAAGGGAATGTTCAGGCTGTGCTGCTGGCAAAGCTGAGCCAAGAGCAGCTCTGTGCCAGCTCAGTGGCCTCTCCTCTCCTGCACAGCAGAGCAGGGACTTTCATCAAAACTAAGGTAGCGGAACATCCTGAAAGGACAGCTTAGGGCAACCCATTGGCAGGGCTGCTCCCATCCCTGGGTCAGGGAGCTGGGAACAAGCTCACGTGTGTGTCCCAGCAGAGCAGGGAATGCTAGTTAATGTGTTGGCCTTTTCATTTTGCGAGCTTTGGATCCTTCCTGCTCTTCAGTGACGAGTCACGTGAGGGTGTTGGTCCTCACTGGAACACTTGTCTGCACTGCAAAACCAGGCACGATTTTTGGAGTTGCCTGGGGCTGAGTTTGTGGCGGAGTCTTGTGGGGAAGGGAAGTTGGAAAAATATCTGCTTCTAATGCAGCTGTGCTCTCCAAAACACTAACACTGAACCTGCAATAAAAAGTGTAAGATTTTTCAGCTTTGGTGCTTCCTGTGAGTCCTGTGCCCTCTGGAGAGCTGCTGTGTCTATTCAGTGGGGCTGTGCTGTAACAAGGCTCACTTGGCAGCTTGCAGCCTTCTTCCACAGGGAAGTAGGACTGGCTCCTTTCTTGAGTGATACTAATTTTTGGGTGGAGGGGACACTTGAGGAAGCAGCACAAGATGCATGTGGAGGGCTTTGTCTCCAGCATGATATAAGGATAAACTCCCTTAAACTGATCTTTCCCCTTGATGAGACAAACACACTCCAGAAAAATGTACACCACTAGTCTGCTGATGTGAGGAATAAATAAAAGCTGCTGGAAGCAGTTGCTTCAACAGCACAGGAAATGTTTAGTTTTGGTTATCCTTATTCTGCACCCTTCTATTGCACTCCAACATCTAAAATGTGCCAAGGGGCCAGCAGTGACTAAGCAGGACAAGCCTTGAACACCAGGCAATCAAACAGATCTCAGCATGGACTGCTTGGACTTCAATATCCAGGATGGATTAAACCTCCACACCAAATCCCATGAGGGATGTGCAGGACTGGATGAGGTATCAAGGCTGTTGATGAGTTTTCCTGAATTTTCAAACTACCACAGACAAACCTCAGCTGTACTCTGTGGCCACAGCCTGGCTCCTTGGCCTGGAGAGGTAACATGATGTTGTACTGCAAGTATTGAATGGATCACCTGGAGCTGTGGAGTCCTTGCAGATGTCTCTGCCCCCTTTCTTCTGAGTCAGTGCTGGACAATGTTCTTCATTCAGCCAGTGTTAAAAGTGTGAGCAGTGTTGCTGTTCTCTCCCCTTCAAAGTGCTTCTCAGACCTGTCATGGGCAAGGCTGGGGCTCACTGAGGGCTGTTACCCCATTCAGGCTTGCTTTTGCTGGGCTGTGTTCGGGAACAAACCATGGAATCACAGCATCAGTGAGCAGAGGGTTGTGCCTGTCTGCCCTGGGCCATTTTCCTGAGTGAATTTTTTGTGGTTGCTTAAAGAATCACCAGCAAAGCTATTGGTAAAAGCAGGTTTAGTATAGAAGTGAAAGTTCCACAAAGTTGTTGGCAAGGTTTACTCTACTACTTACTGTGGGGAAAAAGCAACTAAAAACTAAAACAAATCAATCTAAACCCAAAATCAATCCAAAAATTATCTACATTGAGGCTGGGGAGGAGGGAAGGGTAAGGGTAGGAAAGGGCAAGGGTAAAAAGGAAACACAAGATGAGTCACGAGGCTCAGAGTTAGACCCCCTTGCAAAACTGAGCCCCAGACTTGACCAACAGTTTAGGCCCAAAGGTAACAGCACTTAACAGCATGAGGTGTTAAGCTATTGCTTATGCTGAAGTTAAACAATTTAACAATTTCATATAGCATTTACTTAAAAATCTAAAATACTTAAGAATCTAGGAGAGCAACACCCATAGTATATTTGCTATAGTGCATTCCCACTCACACACAGACCTGAAGGAGCCTGCACAAAGTAGCTCTGAAAAATTCTCCTTGAGCTCCTGGAAATACTCACATTGAATGTCTTTGCATCTTCTCAACAGGCAAAGGGTTGACCCTCGAGGAATGGTTGTAATTTCTTTCCATCCTGGCCACAATTCAGGTCAGCAGCTTTCTTTAAAAGTTTGGTAACAAAAGTGTTGTTCCATTTGGGTTGTTGTTCAGGCAAGAAAAATAATTTTCCAAGGCTGTTTGTTAAAAAAACAGGAGCTTGTTAGACAGCAGAAGCTCCTGGGAGCAGACAGTGTTTCTGATAAGATTGAGAGTTGCTCAGCCCAGGTGCTGTTCTCAAGGCCAAGGCCTAACAAGCATTTCTCAGATCATAGTGCAGCTCAAGAGCTGGGGGGAGACATCACCAGAGTCTACCCTGTGACTAAAAACTTCTCTTGCTCCACAGAGTGGCCATGTGGTCACCTCTTGCCTCTGTGCCTATAAATAGGGGTTTATTATGTCCAACTTAAAAATTGTGAGAAATTTTTGATCAGGTTAGCTAAATACTGTGATTTTTAAGACTGTTGAACGTGTGGGAACAGTATTATGTATGCAAGGACAGTGCTACCTGTGTAGCTAATATAAACACTCCAACATACAGAACACTACAGTACATTGTCCTGGACAATACTGAGCATAAAACGACAGAAATCAGCAAAATTGCAGCAGGATGCAACATTAGATCTGGAATTCCTGCTGCAATGGGTGACCACCCAAACACAATCCCGCCAGTGATGTTCTCCATTTCTCATCACATGATGTATCTCTTCTGTATTTGATGAACAGTGATTACAGCTCTGTGTCCATTACTTCAGACACCTTCCAGCAATCAACACAGCTCGTCCTGGTGCAGTAATTTTTCCACCAGTGCAAGGTTCATTCCAGTGGAGGTGAGCAGGAAATCTTGCTGGGATGTGTAGGTAGATTATAAATTCATGGGTTGTGACAGAACTGAATAGTTGAAGTCATATCCCCTAATTCTGGAGAAAACTACAAACCTAAATGTTTGAGTGATGGCTTATTTCTATAGTGGTGTGGTCTCCATGGAATCACAAATAGTTCTTACTCTTCCTCCTGTATATAAGTACAGTTTCGAGCATTTCAGCAGGACATATTTCAAAATGACAAACATTTTGTTCAGTGCCAAGACAAATGTCTCGGGCATTAGTGGTGTTACTTTCACAAATAAATTCCTGTTGTTCCTGCACAACACAAACATCAACAGTGACAGCTTGCTATTTGTTCCCATTTTGTTGGGCCCATGCTCTGTGTTGTATTGGAAATAATTCCATGGTGATTTAACCCCAGTGCAGTGGTTGGGTATGTAGGGTTTACCAAAGCACTGTGTATTGTTAAAGCAAAAGCTGTGGCTTTACTGTTGGCAGGGTCAAAAGTGAAGTTAACTAGATGCCACCAAGGTTGAAATTCTCATTAAAATTTGTTTGCATTATGCCTGATTATCTTTTACATTTCAGTGGTCAAGGTACTTCCCTAGCTTTCCCTTTTAGTTGCTGCTGCAGTGAATTGTCTCCAGCAGTGGGCTTGGATGCAGCTGTAGACAGGGAGAGGTGCAGGCTCCAGAATGAGGAGGAGAGCAAAGAGGAAGGAGCCTGCTGGCTGTGCCCATCTTGCTCCATCTCCTGCCACCACCTCCCACATGGGATGCTTGGGACACCTGGGCCTGTGGGATCTGCCTGCCCAGGAGAGCTGGGAATTGTGACAAGTCCCTGTGGTTCCCACCCCATTAGACGTGGAGAAGATAAGGAAGAAAGTGGAAGCCAGTGAAAAAGACATCACCAAGGCAGAAGCTCTTCCCAGCCCCTCTGGGTGCTCCCTCTGAGCCACCCCCTCCTTTGGGGTCTGCATCTCTCGTGCTTTTAGGGTGCTGCTGCCCCTTCTTGGCTGCTGAGGATGTGCTGAAGGCCAAGGCCTGCCCACTGCCCTGTGCCAGCCTGGCTGGGCTCTGTGCTGCCCCTGGCTCTGTGCAGACCATGGTGGGGGCAAAGGACCTGGAAACCAGAGTCTGCCCTGGGGCTCACCCTGCCAGCCCCCTCTCTGAGGTTAGGGCTCTGTGCCAGGAGACTTGAAGGCAGAGCACATGGCAGAGAACATCTGGACCATCCTGCAGGCCCTGTCAGTTGCTGGAACCAGGACATCACCAGCAGTGGGGGACAATGGGGACATTCCACAGAGGGCTGAGCCTATTGCTGTGTAACAATGGGCATTCTTTGCCAGGCAGGGGAACACTCCAAAGAGGGACACAAGTAGCACAGGCTCCAGAACAAAGAAGGAGGAGCGCTGGCTGAGGAGGAGGAGGAGGAGGAGACCAAAGAGAAAGGATCCTGCTGGCTGTTCACCTCTTCCTCTTCCTCCTTCAACCTTCTACCACCTCCTGCCACCACCTCCCACCCCACCTGCTCCTCTCTGGAGCAATAGCACCAGAGGCTCCTGTTGATGGCAGTTCTGTGCTTTAGGACAGGTCAGCAGCAATGGCACCGCTCACTCTGGGCCAGATGCTGGAGACTGCCCTCGGGTCATCAAGACAGGGAGTGGTTGACTTCGAGCAACTGCACAACCTCCTGAATGGGTTGCTTTTACACCTGGGCCTGCGGGATCTGCTTGTCCAGGAGAATGGGGAACCACTGGAGGGGGCCGAGGAAAGCCCTTTCGCCTTCCTTAAGGATTTAAAGCAGAGACTGGAAGCCAATGAGAAAGAACTCGCAGAGGTAGAGGCTGTTCCCAGCCCCCGGGTGCTCCCCCCAAGCCACCCCCTCCTCCGGTGTCTGACCCCTCTCATGCTGCTGGGGAGCTGCTGCTGAAGATGTGCTGAAGGCACAGGCCAGGCCCTGCACAGCTCTGTGCACACCCTGGTGGGTGTAAAGGACCTGGGCCACAGGGACCTTGCCCCGGGGCTCACCCCGCCTTCCCCCTCTCCCAGTACCGCACTCTCTGCCAGGAGCTCCGTGCGGAGGTTACTGAGATGAAGGCAGAGCAGTCCCGCATAGCAGAGGACATGCAGAAGATTATGGATAATATTGACGTGGTGAGCTGCCAGTGGTGCCCTCGGGAGCTGCCCCTCACTGCCCTGCCCTGCTGCCCCTGCCCCACAGCCCTTGGAGGCTCCCAGCGTGAAGGCCACCAGAAGGGACGAGTGGGAAGGGTGTCCTAAGAGCGGGATGTGGGTGCCCATCCCAACCCACCTGGAGCCCCCCACTTTCCCTCTGCCAGCACTGCCCTGGGGAGGGCAGAAGGGCACCACTGCCCACAGGTCAGGCTGGTGGAGAGGTCACTGCCTCCCTCAGACAAGGCTGCTGAGGCATTTGTGTACTAAAAAGCCATCAAAGAAAAGTAACCTGGGTCCTGGGAAGGTGGGGAGACAGACCTGTGAAATACAGCCACAGCCACTTGGCATGGCTCTGTCCAGGATCCCTCTGTCTAGTGCCCAGGTTAACTTGCAAATGTCCCTTTTAAATCTTGCCCCTGTGTTGACTGCTGTCCCTGTCCTCACCCTACTCCAGGAAAATTTCCAGAACATGATGGAAGACCTCCGAAAGCAGCTGTTGGAGTCTATCTTGGTATGTCCTTGAGCACACCCAGGGCCTGCTCCAGGGCAGGGTCCCCCTACATCAGGGCATGGTCCCCAGAAGTTCTTTGGGGGGCCAACACTCCTCTGGATCCCATCCTGCCCCCAGTTACATGGATGGCTCTGATACCTTCCTTCCCCCCAAAAAAAAAAAGTCTGGAAAAGAGGCTGATGCTCTCCCCAGCCTCAGAGGAGGTGAGAAACATGATGTGCTGGGACATACTGGAGGACTTCCTGGGGGACGGGAAAGCAGGAGGAGGAGGAGGAAGAGGAGGCCAAGGTGTGGCAGTGGAGCGGGGTCGCAGCCCCCTGCACCTCCAGCCACTGTGCACGCCAGCGCCCCTACCGAGGTTGCTCAGGACTCTTCTTTCCTCTGCATCCCACCGGGAGAAGGACCTGGCACAAGCTGAACCCTCAGCTGGCCTAATGTGTGCTTCCAGCTTGTCTTCTGCTCAGGGCCATGTTCAGGGTGGTGGGAGAAACAGCAGAAGCTGGCACCTCCCTGGAGCCAGGCTGCATTGACATCCCACAACAGCCCCTCCTTGCTCAGCATCAGGCAGGGCCATGGCTCCCTGCCCTCTGGGTGTCTCTGGAGCAGTGGCTGGGACTGGGGGACAGCAGAGGGATGTAATGGGGCAGGCCTGGGATACTGAATCCTGTTGCTGGAGGGAGCAATGCCTCACTGTTGTGTTAGATGGCATCATTCAGGTGTTAGCTGATCCCCTGGGCTGGCTGTTGAAACCACGGTCATGGAGGTGCCCAAAGGACTAAACTGGCTGGGGAGGAACTGTCTGAAGTTCAACAAAGGCAGGTGCAGGGTCCTTCACCTGCAGAGGAACAACCCCAGGCACCAGCACAGGCTGGGACGGACCGGCTGGAAAAGCAGCTCTGTGGGGAAGGAGCTGGGGGTCCTGGTGGACCATGAGCTGTCCGTGCCCAGCGCTGTGCCCGAGGGGACGAGGAGGGCACTGGTGTCCCGGGTGTGTTGGGAAGAGCATTTCCAGCAGGTCAGGAGTGATGCTGCCCCTCTGCTCAGCCCTGGCGAGGCCTGCCCTGGAGCAGTGTCCAGTTCTGGGCTCCTCGGGATGGGAGAGACACGGAGCTCCTGGAGCGGGTCCCGTGGAGGGACACAAAGATGATCTGGGGACGGGACCATCTCTGTCCTGGGGAAAGGCTGACAGAGCCGAGGCTGTTCAGTGTCAAGAGGAGACACTGAGAGAGAACCGAGGCTGGGAGGGTGATGCTGAGCATCTACAGGGGATCTGTGCCTCAGTTTCCCCAGGAAGAGCTGGGTTGGGAGGCTGTCTTGGAGACTCTGAATGCAGCCTGTTATGGCAGCCATCCCATCCTCTCCTTCCCAGGCTTCCATGAAGGACCAGGACGAAGGCTGGATGAAGGATGGCCGCAGGCACACACGCTCATGGGATGACCCAGGACTGATTGTCATCGGCAACGAAAGTACCACTGGGCACATCTGGGGAGGGACCTGGAGGGTGTGAGGGCACAGCGGGCTGGGCAGGGGGCCTGCAGACTGCTGGGCCCCCAGCCGTGTTCCCCCAGGGTCCCCTGACTCTGGGGAGCTCCCTCTGGTTTCTTCTTCCAGTTACCCTCCTGGAAAGGACACCCATATCAAGATATGGGGACACCCGGCCCAGCAGCCCCGTGTCCCCCAGCGCCAAGACACTGGGCAAAGAGAAGGATTCGCTGGAGGAGAATGCGAGCAGCCCCCTGGCCTCCTCCAGGGAAAATGACATGGGACAGAGTGACACGGGATGGAAGAGCATGGGATGGAGCGCGGGACAGAGTGACATGGGACGGAAGGGCAAGGGATGGAGTGTGGGACAGAGTGACACAGGACGGAAGAGCATGGGATGGAGTGCGGGACAGACTGACATGGGACAGAAGGGCAAGGGATGGAATGTGCGACCAAGCGGCGCAGGACAGAATGTCACGGAGGAGAACGGCGTGGGACCGATCAAGGGTGAAGCGATCAAGTTGGACATCTCTAAGGTAGAGGCTCTTCCCCTGAGACACCCCCTCCTTTGGGGTTTGCTGCCCTTAGACCAAGGTCTGGTTTAAGACCAAGCTCACAGTAGCACAGGGAGCTTCCTTGAGGGAAAGGGGAGTTTTGGGGACAAGAGCTAGGGCTGTGACAGTGCTTTTCTTGCTCAGGCTTCTCCTCGCATTCAGAGAAAGAGTCCAACTGGCACTTTCACTGCCTCAAGAATGCATCCAGGAGCCCCTGGCACCCACCTCCCAGCCCAGCAGGCAGAGTCAGTACAAAGCCGTCCAGGATCCCAGACCCCCTCCATCCCAGCTGAGGATGGGGCTGGGACTAGCAGGTGAGTGCCATGGGACAGCAATGGTCTTGGGGACAGCAATGGCTTTAGGGACAGCACTGACCTTGTTCCCACCAGCTGGGCCCATGTGGTGCCCTGGCATTGGATCCATTTATTCACTGATGGAACCATGGGGATGCTGATGATGATTTCCTCCCAGTGGCAGAAGGCTCCCAACATCCAAGGAGGCACATGGAGGAGGCAGCTCCAGGATGGAGCCATTCCCAGCTGAAGATGGACTGTAGGTGCAAAGGTTTTTGTGACAAGTGTGGGGGACAGTGGCTTTGTCCCCTGGCAGGGCTGGGACATGTGGTGCCAGAGCTGGGTCATGACCTGTCCTCCTGGCAGGGCACAGGGGGGTCCTGTGACCAAGCAAGGACACAGGTGTGAGGGCTGGTTGGGGTGGCAGGTGTGGGGGTCTGTGTCCCCACCTCCCATCCCTGTGTGTCCTGGGCAGCCACAAGCAGCCACCACATTTTGGAGGTGCCAGTGGGACTGAGGTGAGCGTGTCCCAGGCTCGAGCATCCCATCCCAGCAAGGGGTACGGGAGCCCCCCTCTTTGACCTCACCACCAGCCCCAGTTCCCATGGGACTGGGTTGCCCCTGGGAGAAATTCCCATAGCAGTGGGTTTTGGGAGCTTCCCTCTGTGGATTCACCATTGTCTAACATGAGCTGAAGCTTTGTCCCAGGTGGGAGTCCACAAATAGCCCATTTCTCCCTTTATTTTGTAACCAGCCAGTGGGTTGGACTGTGCTGTGGTGTTGGTGGAGAATCCAGGCTCAGCAACCCACGATTCCCCTGAAAAACTCCCTGCAATGCTGTGCCCAGCTCTTGGCTCTGCCTGCATAACCAGGGCTGTGTCCCCAGGAGCCTGCCCAGCCCTTTTCTCCCTGTTTTAGGATGCTCCTAAAGGTGCCCTCTTCTGAGTACTCACCTTGTGACAAGCCTGCGCAGTTGCCTGGCCAGTGAGTGGCACCAGCACTGGTGCATCGGGGGTGGGACAGGGGCAGATGGGTGCTGGCAGTGCCCTGCAGTGTCAGGGGTGGCTTGTTTGGCCTCTGTCACCCACCCGTGGCCCCTGTCACCCTCCCCAGACACTCTGGGATGATCCCGTCCACGCCACCGCCATCCCCCGGCCTCACCGCGCGCCTGCCCCGTGCCACCAAGAAGTCCAAAACACAGGAGCAAAGGTGGGGACATGGGGCCCCTGGGGGCTAAGGGAGCCCTGTCCCAGCAAGGACAGCTCTTCCCTGGGTGGAGTGGAAGGGGCTGGAGGTGCCTGGGCAGAGAGGAGCTGCGGAGGGTCAGCTGGGCTTGTTTTGCAGCCCTCCATGCTTCATGGCAAGCCCTGAAGCCTCATGTCAAGCCTGAGCTCAGGTTTGGTGGGGACATGGTACCTCTGTGAAAGGAGTTCCCAAAATCAAGCCCTGGAGGTGGGACAGGCCTGCTCCTGCCTCCTGGTGTCCCCTGCAAAGGGCACCAGGACCTGTCATGGCCATGGGCAGCTCTTGGCGCTGTGGGGAAAGGGCAGATCCTGCGGGGCTGGGTGGGCAGGGGTCTCCTGCAGCAGCTGGAGGAGGGGGAGCATCCCCTGAAGCCCTCCTTGACAGAGGAGGTTGAAGCACAGGGTGCCACGGTGCTGGGCACTGAGCATCCCTGTCCCCTGTCCCACAGGGAGCAGGCGCTCGAGGGCTATTCCCGCAGATCCCCGAGGTACTGTGGGGGCAAACACACCAGCAGCTGGCCCACACAGCCCCTGGAGCCTCTCCTTGCAGACCCCAACAAGGTAGGGATACACACAGGGGACACCGAGGCTGGCAGAGTGATGCTGAACGTCTGGGGGAGGATCTATGCCTCAGTTTCCCCAAGAAGAGTTGGGTGGGGAGGCTGGCTTGGGGACGCTGAATGCAGCCCGGTGTGGCAGCCAGCCCATCCCCTCCTTCCCAGCCCGGCGTGGTCGACCTGGTGGGGACGGATGGAGTCGTGTACCGGGGCCGGAGTGCCCCGGGGGTGGACTCTCCACGTGGCACCAGCCCGGAGAAATAAAGGGTGACAGCAGCCTGTGCCTCCCGAGTGGAGCAGGATCTTCCCTTCGTGCGTAAGGAGGGCCCGGCAGCATGCCCCGTCCTGAGCACGGCCCCTGTGGAACCCCCTGCCAGGGTCTGTGTCACCCCCGCTGTCGTGCATCCCCCAGGTGAGCCTGTGGCCCCGAAAGGAGCCTGGGACAGCAGGGGGAGGAGGAGGAGCTCATTTGCTGCTGGAGAAGGGGGAAATGGGGAGGTCTCAGTGGGAAGGACAGCAGCAGAACACAGTTTGATGCCAAAAGCAAATCCCACCCCAAGCCGTTGGTTTCCTGTCCTTTATCCCCCGGGATGAGCATCACTGAGCTGCCCTCCTCATCTCCAAGTGAAGAAACTCCCTCTGTCACCCCCTCGTCCCTCTGGCAGTGCTGTCACTGACTGAAGGCACAAACCCCTCTGCTCCTCATCGCCAACCAACACACCACACCCCCAGGAGAGGGGGACATCCCCTCCTTTCCTTTGTGCCACCCCCAAACCTTGGGGCTGCTTCTCCCCAGCCCCCCCGTGCCACTTCCCCCTCCCACCGTGGATGGGAGGAAGCCCCAGAGCGTGCGGAGACCAAACACCAGTCATGTCACAAGTGGGGGGGTATCGGGCAGGGAAATCCCGATCCCTGGAGCAGAACAGGGACACTGAGGGGTGTCACGGCTGGGGACACAGGGCTGTGTGTGCACATAGCTGGGGATGTCCCCTCTACACACAGGCAGTGACACTTCCTGGAGGGGGACACAGAGCCGGAGGCACCTCTCGAGTGAGTGGGTGGGTGAGAAACCCTGAGGGGAACCCCAGAGGAACGTTGAGGGAACCCAGAGCTTATGGGGGACATCCCCTGGGGGCTGCCCGGAGGAAACCCTGCCCTCCTGGTGGATGGCCCCAAACCTTCCCTGCACAGGGACAGCCTCCATCCCTGTCTGCTCCACTGTACTCCACAGGCATCTCAGTTCCCAGGGAGTTCCCCCTGGAATGTTCCCCGTGGTGGGTTTGGTTTTTCAGGGGAAAACCAGGTACTCAAAACCTGCTTTGGTGGACACAGCAGCATCTGGGATCCCCCCAGTGCCACCTCCTGTAGGATAACTGGGAACATTCTGAGCAAACCACTGGGCACCAGAGCAGAGCCAACAAAGAACCATCCTGCACTCCTGGTTGGGGTTGAGCGGCTTAAAAACAAACACCTTTGGGACCAACTGCATTTGGAGCGTATGGCCCAGCCGGGGTCACCTCTCTGGGGCTGATCATCCCCCTGCCCCTTCTGCTGCCCCCAGGATCCAGCACCCCATAAACACGCCCACCCCCCTGCACACACCCCCAGCCCCAACACCCCAGCCTTTGGAGCAGGTAACCCCAGATAGGGGAATTTTTTTTGCCTTTTCTCCTTGGAGTTTGTGCCATCCTGGGGAACTTCCTCGTCCCTGCAGGAATCTTTGGACTGTGCCTTAAGCCTCCCTGTCTTTCATGGCATTTCCTGAGCTGCTGCGCTCCCATTTTTGGGGGTTTTACCCCAGCTGTTTGTTGTGTGAATGGAGTGGCCACTGGCTTGGTGAGCTCCATATCCTCTGGCTGGGGATCCTTCTGCAGAGGGGACACTCAGAGGATATCATCCCCATCCCAAGTGTCCCCACAGTGCTGAGGCCTGGGGGGCTGGGGGGCTCATCACTGGGACCAGGTTGCTGGGGGCTTTTTGCTTTTTGGGACTTTGAGGGGACAGAAAGGGGTGTCACCTGCACACCCTGGCACATGGGGGCTCCTTGCCGTGCTGGCACAGCACCCCCATGGCCCTGGGTCTTCCCTCTGACCCCTCTCTTTGGGGACAGCAGTGGTGGCTTGTGGAGGCAGAGAACAAACTCAGTCCCCTGCCAGGGACACCCTCCCAGCAGACAGAAAAGGCAGGGACAGCTGGTGTTAAAAAAGTGATTTTTTTTTTTTAATTTTTATTACTTTTTAAATTAATAAAAAACCTTCAACCTGTTTTTTTTTTTTTTTNNNTTTGGTTTGTTTTTCTGTTTTTTTTTTAAGCAACATTGATTTGAAAACTAAAAAACCCTCAGCTCCCCCCTGCCTGGGGAAGCGCCATGTAGGGCGGTAACAGGGACAGAGGGACATCATTTGATAAACCCCCAGGCCCTGGAGGTGCTGAGGGAGGGAGGATGGGGTTGGGGGCAAGTCCAGGGGGGGTCTGTGCAAGAAGCCGGGCTGAATTTCGGGAGCCAGAGAGCTGCATTTGCTCTGGGCACTGCAACAAGTGCCCAGGGAAGCCAGAGCTGGGGAGGGCGTCCAGTCCAGTGGCTCCATGTCCTTGTGGCCATGATCTGGGGTGCCAACAGCCACCTCCATCCATTTATTTTTGTTATTCCTGTCCTCTTCCCTCTCCTGCCCTGATGTAGAGATGCTGGGAGGGGACAGAGCCATAGGGAAAACCCCCCAGACACCCAGCAGCTGCCTCCACGCTGCTGCTCCTTCTCTGGATTTATATACATTAGATATATTTATATATTATAGTTATATATTTTTTTTAAAAAAAAAAAGGAGAGGGGAGTAGAGAGCAGCCAGAGGCTCTCAGAGGTCAGCGCCCTCCCTGGCAACACGTGCTTCCCCTCCTTAAAAATAATAATAAAACCTAGAAAATTATTCCAGTGCGTTTCTTGGCGAGCCCCTGCTCCCAACGCCCCGGCCCGGCCCCCCCTGTCCCCCCCCCCAACCCTGGGCCAGCCCCAGCCTTATCTCTGACCATCCATGGTGGCCACGGCTTTCTGTGGGGGGGCCGGGGGCGGCGGGGTGGGGGGCCAGGAGGGCTGCGGGTGGTGCAGGTGGTGGTGGAGGCCGTGGGTGGTGGGCGAGGACGGGGGCAGCCAGGCGGGCTGGTGGCTGGGGGGCGAGGAGGCCCAGAAGGGGCTGAAGCTGCCCGGGGGGGAGCAGGCCATGGAGGTGATGGGGCTGTTGCTGCTCTGCAGGCTCTCCGAGGTGCGCAGCTTGGAGAACATGGCCAGCGCGTCCGGGAAGTTGGGCGGCGTGGCCGGCGTGTTGCTGGGGGTGCACATCTGCAGGGCACAGGAGAACGGGGCCGTCAGCTCGGGGCCACGAGGGGGGATTTTGGGGGGGTCCCAACCCACCCACAACAGCCACAGCCATCACTGAGGATCCTGCCTGTGTCCCACACCTGGCACCCTCCCACATCCACGGGCTGGTGCAGCCGCCAAGGGTCTGGGTGGCTCCCCCAAAGGTGTGGGATGCCTGGGGAGAGGCTTTAGAGAATCTGGGAAAGACATTTTGGACCGTCCCAGATGCTCAAAGCTCAGGGATGAGGCGGGTTTGGGGAGCAGCACAGGCAGGGGTCCCAGTATAGTGGGTAGGGAGGGTACTGGGCTCCTACCTGGCCCCACAGGACTCCCTTTCACCCAGTTTCCTCACCCTCTTCCCCCTCACACCCCATTATGGCAGGGAGAGCAAAAGGCAAGCAAGGTCCCCCCAGTTCCTGGTACAGCCCCTGCCTTCTTAGTACCCAGCTAAATTTAGCCCCTGGACAGTGATGGATCTGTCCCTTTTTCCAGCAGAGGAAAAATCCACTAGGGAGGACCCAGCCCCGCACTGAGGCTCAGGGGCTGGCACAGGGATCCCAAATCAGTAAACAACTTGCTGAACTGAGAACTGGGGAGGTGGTAAAAGGGGGATAAGGGTGTGTATGCAAATTCCCATGAGGCTGCACACACAGGGAAGGACCTGTGGGCCGGGGGATGCACTGGCAGGGGACGCCTGGACATGGGGGTGGTCTGTCCGCACGCAGACTCCACCCCTCTGGGTTAAACCCATCCCAAATCCTTGTTGCCCTGATGGATGCCCGTGGGGACTTCGAGCAGAGTTAAGGGGCTGGGACAGTGGGTCTGCTGCCTTTAGCAAGCAGCTAAAGGGGATTGATATGTTTCTGGTGGGGAATAGCTGCTTGATCTCCCCCTTGCTGGGGTTTATCCCAGGGTTTGCCCCTGGCTGGTGCTCAGCAGCCCCTGCTGCTCCCCAGCACAGGCCAACACCTCGATCACTCAGAGAGGTTCCTCCCCACCCCAGCCACCCCTGGTGATGCTGGGATCAGGGGAGCAGGAGCCAAACTCTTGCTGGGGGCCCCAGACTCCTGAAGTTGGGGTGCTCCCCCAGCCTGGGGAAAGCAGCTGCTGGCCCCCCTCAGCCTGTGGTGCAGGGGCACCCCAAAAAAGCAATCATGGCCTGGCTGGGACTGAACAGGTTCATAGCTAACTGGGGATATTCCTCCACAGAACTCATTTCAGAGCTCAGCTGGAACTGGTGCTAATCCAGCTTTTGCTTTTTAAATTAACTTATTAATTTGGCAGTATCTGAAAAGATACTTGTTGAAAAAAAAACAAAACCAAAATAACAAACCCCAAAAACCTTAAATTTGCTGTTATTAAAAAAACCCACCACCACCACAGCCAGCCCTGGAATGATGGTGGACACAGCTCTGAACTTCTGGGGTCATGCTTGCCAGATAATTTGAAATATTAACTAAAAAAATAAAAATTTCCATGCAATTGTTGCCTTCCTCCTCCAACACATCTTGAGGACAGCACTTGGCTGTCAGAGGGTCAGTCACTGACACCCCAAACAGCTCTGGTGAGTCTTGGCCCCACAGCCTGGAATCTCTGGGGGCTTGGGGAACCCCCCAGGGAGTGGGGGTGACAGAGATGAGCCCCCCCACATCAAACCACGGCCGCACTCGCAGCTTTGTTCCCTGACGCTTGCGAAAGAAATAGAAACTGCAAGCACAAAACTCATCTCACGCCTGCCCTCAGCCGTGTGGGCATTTCAAACTGCACAAATCAGGATGCTGCAAAGGGGGAGGGAAACACTAAAAAAATTTCCCCAAAATAAAAGTATCTGGGGAGAAGGTAAAAGGTGTTTTAACACCACGTGGAGCCACACGGTGTTATGAAAACGTTGCCGGGGAGAGGGAGAACCGAGTGGCTCCAGATCCTCCGTGCTGGGGGGGAATGGGCTGTTTGTCACGGTCGGGGTGGCTGGTGGGTCCCTGCACAGGGACGGGGCCGGGATGGGTTTCACCAGCCCCGCTTTGCATCCCACTTCCAGCGGCCGCCCGGCAGGAATTGCCCCGGTGAGGCTTTGGGGGTGGGAACAGCAAGGCCTGGCTGTGCCGGCGGCTCCTGCCCGCTCCCCCGGCCCCTCTCCCGACGGGAACGCGGCTCCTCCATCACAAGACGCTCTGCGAGCTCCCCGGGGCAGCACGAAAACGTGCGGGGTGGGGAGGAATTGCAATAAAAGGGGTTTTAGTGGGAGCGGGCTGACAAAACGATCTTCTCCGAGGGGAACAGAGCGCTCGCTGTCGGCAATGCCGGGCCGGCCGGCGATTCCCCACGGAATGACAAAAGGGGGGAAATTCGGCTTAACCCAGATCCGCTCCTCCCCCCACGCGCGGCACCGTTTAGTTCCCTCAACACGGGAGGATGGGGGGGGGGAAGAGGGAAAACAAGAAAGAAATCTCCCCCCCAAGAAACACAAAACACCCGGAGGGAAATAACTTCCTCCCTTCGGCCGAGGGGACGTGCCCTCGGCCAAGGTCAAGTGGCATGGGGGGAAAGGGGGGGCCAGACGTGGCCCCCCGGCCCGGGGAGCCCAAGTTGCAGCGCGATGCTCGCCGAGACAAACTATTTCCTGGCAGACATTTTAGCTCGTGTTTACATTCTCCGGCTGCGTGTTCCTGCGGGCGCCCAGCAATATGGCTGGCAGGGAGCTGACAGCTCCGAGGGCTGGGGGCTGCACCGCCCCGGGGGGCTTGGGGGGCCCAGGATGGGGGGGGTTGTCTGGGGGGTCGTGGGGTGGGTGGTGCTTGTAGGGGTGGGGGGGTATGCGGGGTTGGTTGGTACTGGGAAGGGTCTAAAGGTGTTCTTGGGGCTGGGGGCCTTGGGGAGGGGATGGGGTGGTGCAGGGGTGAGGGAGGGGCTGGGGTCCCACTTACCATCTGGGGGGGGTGGTGGCTGCTGGGAATGTTGGTCTCCTGGAAGAAGGCGCTGAGGGCTGTCTGCGGGGACAAGCTGTCAGCTCCAGCCCACCCGAGACAAAGGGGGAGAGAAAACACGGGCCCCCCAAAGCTCACCCCGCAGCCCCCGCTCGCTCCCACCCCCCTGGGACCGCCCCGGGGTGCCCCCAACCCCGCCGGGCCTAGGGGCTGCCCTTCACCCGAACCACCGGAGATCGTGTCCCCTGCTCGCTCAGGGGCTCCCCACGCCAGGGGGGACACCCCAAACGCCGTGTTTACACCCCCCCGTCCCTCCCAGCGGCACCCCCATCCCCAGATCGGAGCGCGAGGGAGGGGCCGGGGCGCTGGGCCGCAGCTCGGGTTACGGCCCGGGTATAAACAGACCCGGCGGAGCCCCGGGCCGATTCCCCCCCCACCCCGGGGTGGGTGCCGGGGGGGCGGCCAGGACACCCCAAAACCCGGCCACGCGTGTCGGTGGGCCGGGGCCGCACAGGCCTGCCCCCACCCCCACCGCCTTCCGCCCCGCGGCTCTGCGGGCCGGCGGGCGGCGGGCGTGCGGATCGGGATCTGCGGCGTCCCGGTTCGCGTGCGGGTAATCGCGATCCGTGCCGGCGCGGCCCGTCCCGTACCTCGAACTGCCAGTGTGCCGCCTGCAGCAGCTGCTTGGCCTGGTCGGCGGCGCAGCCCGCCGCCAGCACGAACTGGTTGATCATCACCTGGTGCCGCAGCTCTTCCATGTTCACGGACATGGCGGGGCGGCCGCGGCCCCGGCCCCGGCCCGCACCGCCCGGAGCGCCCCGCGCCCGCCGCGCCCGCCGCGCTTCACCGGGGGGACCGGGGGGCGCCGCTGGCCCCGCCCCCGCGCGCTGATTGGCCATCGCCGCGCCCCGCGCCCCGCCCACCGCCGGCTTCGAACCTTCCAGCTGCCCCGGCGCCTCCCCATTGGCCGGCGTCTGTGTTTTGGCTGCAGACGGCGTCGCGATTGGTTGGGGATCGTGGAGGCGGGGCCAGGTGGGAGAGAGAAGGAGAGGACCGACCGCTGATTGGCTGCGAGGGGTTTTATCGTGAGGCGTTGGTGACGTCACGTTCATTGAAGAGGTTCATTGAAGAGGCGCGGGGGGGCCATTGAGAGGGGTCCAACTTGGGGGGCGTCCATTGAGAGCGGCTGTTGGGGCGGGTTATCGACAGGGGGTTCAGTTCAGGAAGTTCATGGATAGGGGGCCGTTGGGGGGGTTCACGCCCGTCTCCGGATACCGCTGCTGGAGGGGCCACTCCGGCGGGGGCTGCACCGTAACCCCCTGCCTTGGCTCCCCCAGCCGGGCTCCCTCATTTCCTTCGCAAGGCTCCTCTCTTCCCTCAGCAAAGCTCTCCCAGAACCCTGTCCCCTTCTTCCTGGGGACCCCTCTTGTTCCGATCTGGGGGTCCCTGCTTAACCTCCCATCTTGACTCCCCCAGCAAGGGCCTCCCTGCGCCGCCCTCACATCTGGGAATGGGATTCTAACCAGACGCCAGGGGCAGGAGCAAGGACCCATCCTCTTCATCCCCGTGCCCCACCCATGTAAAGGCTACGGGGTTTAGTGCAGCTCCCAGCTTGGGGGGGGGGTGGGGATGGGAATTGGGATTTTTTTGTTAATGGTTAAAATCCCGATGACTGACCTCCAGCCTGAGCCTGCAAGGATGAACTCTCCCCTGGTGTGCTTCCCCTGCACCACGTTTGGGGACCAAGTGGGATTTGTGCAATTCGTGCCTTGAAGTGTTTTGATTAAAAAAGGAAAATTGGCATTTAAACCCCAAACAAATAAAGAGGGGACTTTGCAAATGCATGGTGTGAAAATAGGTTGATCTGGGCAGAGCCACTGGAGGTTTGGATGTGGCAGTGGTGACCAGCTGGCCAGGGGAGAGGGAACGAGGAGGCAGAGGGATGGAAACTTGAAGCTGCATCTGCAGCTGGTTACCCCTAGCAGCGAGGGCCTCTGTGGGGCGTCTGCAAAGTCCTGGTGGATCCATGGAAGTGAGGTCCAGCAATGCCAGTGTGTGGTTGCCCAGGCTGGATAACCTCCTGGGATATTCAGGGGGATCCCATCACTGGGATTCAGCGATGGGTATGGAAGGTCCTGCTTGCCCAGGAAGATTTTGGTAGCTTTTTCTTCTTGGAGCAAAACCAGCCTTGAGCCAGGTGGAGGTGTGATAGGAGCAATTCCAGATGCAGGGATCCCAGACCCACCTGCCTCCTGCACACAGCCCTGGCGAGGACTCAGAACCTCCTGCTTGCCAAAGCCACGCACTGTTGTGCACAGCACATCTCCGAGCTGGGAGCAGCCGGCTCCAGGTAGCACCTGCCTGGGAAGCCCATGGGAGTGCAGCTCATGGGCCCTTGGCACCCAAAGCTGTGACAAAGTAGTGCTGGTGACATTTGGAGAAGTCAGCAGGACTGGGAGTTCTTCAAAATGAATCCTTTTTTGGGGCAGGGTTTGCTGTCACCTCTCCATGCTGAGATGCTCTTCCAGATGTGCTGCCCTAACACCCCACTGGGACTCTGGGGGTCACCCCTGCAGCAGGGAGGTGGTCCCCAGCACCTTCCCAGGCAGGAGCTGGGGAGCCCTCAGCAGCCACTAATGAAGGGTCACCCCCTCCCAGCCATTGCCACTGCAGGGCTGCACAGAGCAGAGCCAGCCCAGGAGGAGAGGGGCTGGTGGCTCCACAGTTTGTGCCAGTGGCTGCTGGGGGAACTGGGAATGGGCTGGGTGTACAGACAAGCGCCTTCTGCTGTGGGTGAGCTGCACATCCTCCTGTTAGAACATTAACTGCTGTGCTCTACTCTGACTCGGTTTCCCTCTCAGCACAAGGAGGCAGGATCCTCTCTCTCAAATCCCAAATCCCACAGCCGGGCAGCGCGAGCGGCAGACTTGCACCTTGCCCAGCAGCACGTGAATTTTGGGTTTAAACATTGCATTTTCTCTGGATTCTCCCTCCAGGTCAGCCCTGCTGGGGTTTGTCCTGTCTTTACCTGTGCTAGGATGTACAGCCGGGCAGAACTGGGAGGGACCCTGTCCTCGAAGCCGTATCGTCACCCAGCTCCTGCCAGCGCTCCCGCGCTCCACTGCGGCACTGTCCTACAAAATCCTCTGCTGCAGTAATCGCTGGGAAAAAAAAAACCACGAGCCGTGCATGCAGGCAGCAGCTCTGCGTGTGTAATGACTGCCGGGTTATGGATCTGCACGGGGATAACTTTGAATTATTATCTGCACTAAAACCCTGCATTCTGCTGTGTGCTGGTAATGAAATGTGCTGGCTCCCTCTCCCAGTTTCCCACCGTCGCTGCTGGCTGGAGCGAGGCAGGGGAGCAGGGCTGGCAGCTCAAGCTATGCTGGGCTGTGCTAGATTTTTAAATTACCCACGTGTAGAACAGGATCCCCAAAAATGTGTGTTGGGGTGAGCAGGGATCAGTTTTGGGGTCTCAGGGCTCCCAGGTGGGTGCCAGCACTGAGAACTCCGGGTGTAGATGCTGCCCTCGGTTCCTTCTAGAACCATTTGTGTTGGAAAAGACCTTTAAGATCATGGAGTCTAAATCCTCCTCTTCAGCCAGTGCTCCAGCTGGCACCCAGCCCAGGTGTGACATGGAGCAGCATGGACACGGTGTCACTGCTGGGAATGTGGGTCCTGGTGTGACAGTGACAGGCTGACAAACAGGGTACAAAGCCACCCCGGGCTGCTCTTCGATTTGGCTTTTCTCAGCTGCCTTTGGGGCTGTGTGGGTAGGCAGCAGTTGGGAGGGGAGTCCATGTGTCCCTCTGCAGGGAGGGGATAAAGGGGCAAACCCCAGGGACGGCCTTTGCTCGTCACCACCGAGTAGCCGAGGACATCAGGACAGCTGATCCGCCTCCGTGCACATCTCCCGTTTGATATTTATAGCACTCCCGTTATCAACTCAAATCAAAATCATGTGATGCTCCACTAACTGGCGCTGCCGGACTAATTAATCACCGGTGGGTTTTAGTGAGCGGTCAAAGGGTCCATCCTTCCTCTTCGGCTGCGAGTGGAAGATGAGTAGGTGACCAGTGCTTCCCGATAATTTAACCCTGGGGAAACTGGGGGATTGTGTTGGGGTGCACTGGAGCGGACAGGCAGCTCCCTGCCTCCAGAGGCTGTGCCCGGCGGATGCAGCTGCTCCCGGTGTGGAAGGCGGGATGGGGATGATGGAGATGTGCACTGGAGGGGGCCTTTAACCTGGCCCCTCCCCAGCGCTGCACGCCCCTGAGGTGCTGCTGGAGGGGATCAGTCCCTGTGCCAACACCTGCACAAAATCCTCCTCCCTATAACCTGTCGGGAAAAGTGAGGGGTTTGTCCTTCTCCCAGGGGACACGCCGGCGACAGGGGGTGCAGGGACAGGAGGGACCATGCCCAGTCTGCCCCTGGGGGACTCTGAGCTGGAATTGCTGCTCGGTGCCACCCAGCTGGTGGGGCTGGGGGCAAGGATGGGAGGAGGGTGGGCCGTGGTGGACAGAAGTCACCGGGGGTGTGCCTGAGGGTGGCAGATGATGGCGAGGAGGGCCACCGAGAGGCACTGGAGGCAGCTGGGTGACACGGGGGTTGGCAGGTGTGCCACCGCGGGGGGACAGGTAAGTAGCACCTGAAGGGGGACCCCAAGGAGTGGGTGGGAGACACGGGGGCAGAGTGATCCGGGAAGGCAGCGGCAGCAGCTCGTCCCCTCACCCCACCGCTGAGCCGGACCGAGCCGGGGCGGGTCGGGGCGTGCCGGCTGATGGCGGCCCCGCCCCGAATGTCGCAGCCCCGCGGTGCCGCGGAGGCGGCGCCGGGCGCGGCGCAGAGCGGAGCGGAGGATGCTGCGGGCGGGGGCCCCCGCCAGCCCCGGTCCCGGCCCCCGTCCCGGTCCCGGGCGGGAGGACTCCCCGCCGCCCCCCGCCCGCTGAGCCCCGGCCCGGCCATGGGGGCTCTGACCAGCCGGCAGAACGCAGGGGTGGAGGAAGTGGATATCCCCGCCAATTCCGTCTACAGATACCCCCCGAAATCCGGTGAGCCCCCGGGGGTCTGGCGTCCCGGTGCCGCCGATGGGGAGGGAGAGTGGGGAGCGAGTCGGGCGGGCACTGGGCACGACCTTGCTCCGAGCGGGGGTGACCCTGCGTACCCCAGAGCAAACGCTGACGCGCAGGGGGGACACCCTAAAAATCTGGGTCTGGTGCGGGACACCCTGCGTGAGTGCGGCGCGGGAGGAATGGGGGTCACCCCTCTCCGGGCGCCCCTTTGCCAGCGCACCCCCTTTCCCAAACTTGGCTGAGTTGACGCGACTTTAATGACATTATTGTTACGATTATTTCTGTAGCCGTGATCTGCGGCGCCGGGCTCCGGAGACGCTTTTGGTAGCCGGTTACTCCGGTGCTGGCTGCTGGGGAAAATCCTGGGTTTAAATTCCCGGGAGGATGAGGGAGGCTGGGGTGGGAGGGATTGGAGGGGATCCCTCCTTCCCAGGGCTCTGCCCCATCGTAGCACCCCAGCCCCTGCCGTGGGGAGCCTTCGCCTTCCCGGCTCCTCTCCCTGCCTCGAGGTTTGCTGGTGATGCATCTCCCGCTCCCGAATCCGGCCCTGTCTCAAACCTTGTGCGTGACCTTGGAAAATCCGTCCCTCCCCTCCGTGCCTCACTTTTCCCTGCGAAGGCCGGGCTGGGCGGGTGTCCGAGGGGAGCACGCTGGGGAGGGAGGGGTGATGGGGGTCCAGCCCTTGGGTGGGCAGCGCTTCGGAGCCGCAGGAATACGGGCACCGGTGGGTGATGCCCCGGAGCACCGTGCGTGCATCTGAGGAGATTGCACAGGATCTTTGCAGCACTAAATATTATTAATAGGTAACTATTTTGGTAGTTAATAGGATAAGGTAAACGGTCGGATCGTTAGCGCTGTGACAAATTACTCGCTAATTACAACTAAAGACCTCCTTAGCAAGAATTACAGGCAACACAAACCCTGTGCCTGTCCTGAAAAGCTGTGCTTGCCTTTGCTTTTTTTTTTTTTTTTTTTTTTTNTTTTAAATCTAAAATAGGTTGCACAGCTGGCTGGAGATGGCTGATCCTTGGCAGCCTGGCGTCCTGCAGGGCTCCCCCAGCTCCCCTTTTTACCTTGTTTCAAGGCCTCTGTCACTTTGATGCCGGGCTGGACCAGCCCATCCAGGGGATTGCTCTTTGTAGGGACGGTGTCTCCATGCATTACAAGTTTTTCCCTTGGGACTCTGTCTTATTTAGGGGCTCTCGAAATATCTGGGTACGAAGGGGTGGAGGGTGCAAGTGCACCCAGCTGGGAACTTCCAAACTTATCTCAGCTGGCAGAGGTCACCAGGCTGATGCTTAACTCGGGCTTTCGGGGGCCTCTGGCTGTGCTCAGCTGGTCTGGTCCCACTGCTGGGCTCTGGGCAGAGTGGGGGGGATGGTCCTGGTGCTGCCCAGGGTCCCCGAGAGAGGGGCAGGAGGTGAGGACACAGCCATCTGCACTGGGATAAGGGCAGACTGGTGGCCCTGGGAGATTATGGCTGGTGTGCCTTTAATCCAAGTGGGATTTGTCTTCAGCACTGCTGGCAGCCGAAGGAGGACGTGCTGGGCAGTGGAGCTGATTCCTCTGTGGCAGCAGTGCTTCCCTCACCTCGAAAGCCACCTGGAAACAGCCTTGGAAATGTGGTCCTGGAGGGGAATCTCATGGGACCTTGGGGCATTTCCCCTCTCTCTGTGGCTTTGGCTGTTGGGCTATAGGCTCTCTCGGGATGGCCAATGCAGCCCATGGGAAGAGGGCAGCTGTGCCTTGTCCCAGTTTAGCATCTTCCCATCCTGAGGGTCCCATCCCCTCCAGACCGGCTGTCAATGGGATTAGTTAAACCCTAGTTTTTGAAACAAAGGCTGAGATTTACTTCTATGGCTGCCACTGTGAGGCGGAGCCAGCCGGGCTCAGCCGGAGCCCACTGCCTGGCTACTGGGATGGCTTTTGGGGCAAGTCTCCAGCTTTCAGCCCCTGGCCCCAGCTGAGGTTGGCACCGACCTTCCCTGGGGCACATGTGGCTGTGAGCTGCCCTGGCTGGGGCAGGAGCACAGGGATTAATCCAGCAGTGACACCCCCGGTGCTGGGGGCACAGCCCCAGGTGGGGGCAGAGGCAGGGCGTGCGAGGGCTGACGCAGCAGTGCTGGGGACAGGTTTGGCGTCAGCTCCGGCTGCCGCGGGCTCTGGCTGCCCGCTTTGGAGCATGGAATTAAATAATGAGCTGCCCAGGGGCAGGAGCACCCACAGCCTTTAACCAGCCCGTCACAGCACCCTGTGCTGGCACCCGCAGCTGCAGGGTGTCCCTGTGCCAGCACCGTGCCGTGGCCACCTGCCTGGGCTGACCACAAACTGTGCAAACACGGTGCTTCCCTCACCAGGAGTGTGTGGATGAGCTGGGAATGAGCTTTTCTGTTTCAGCAGCTTTGGTGAGTGAGGCTGTGACGTTGGAGAGCCAGAGGCTGCAGTACCAGAGCTCAGCAGGGCAGCGATGGCTTGGGGCACGGTGCAGGACATGTGTCACTGCATGCCAGGGCCACGGGCACACATGAGGGTCCTCACCCTTCTCTGTCACCTGGACAAGGTGGCATTGCTGGCACTCATGGGGAAAAGGAGCTGACAGCTGGTGCCAGATGTGTCCCATGTGCTGGTGCCAGCAGATGTGCAGGACACAAAGACCTTTTTTTTTTTTTTTTTTTTTCTGGGAACCTCAGACAATTTGTGTTTATTCCTCCTTTCCAGCAGCCGCTCTGTGCAGCCCTTCCCGAGATGTGGCTGTCCTTGACAGGCTCTCCTTCCCTGGGAGTGGGCGTTGGATTTACAGTTAGCCCATAATAAGGTGGCTGTGGCTGGGAAGGTGCTTCCCTGCTCTGCCCCCCAGCCATGTCCAGGGGGTCACTGACACACTCCTGCCGATGCCCTGGGCTTTCCTGCGCTGGTGCTTCTCTGGAAAAGCCTGGCATGACTCAAGCCTCTTGTTTAACAGCAAGCACCTTTTCTGGGAGGGAGCACAGAGCTGGTTCTGTCTGCTGTCAAGAGGGAGTTGAAGCCTCTTGGGGGATGTGCTGGGAGCCTGCAGCACCCAGGGATGCTCCCAACCCCTGACAGGGAGGCTGGATGCTGGCAGCGTGGTCCTCACCTTCTCTGCCCATCTTGTGGGAGCCCCCAGCACACACTAAACTGTGGCTGGGCCGATCACAGAGAGCCTGTGCTCCATTTTCCAGCTTTTTTTCAGTGCTGGGGTGGCTTTTCTCCATGTTTAAATGTAATTTTTTTGCCATCTCCTGCTCTTGCTCCAAGTCGGTGTCAGGAAACGCTCTGGATGGCCCCATTCCCCCCTGGCTGTGCTGTTGCAGGCAGCTCTGAAGGCACTTTGCTCTTGGGGCTTTTTTTTTTTTCCATGTGGCCGAGTCCTTCCAGGCAAGCTGCCTATAAATTATGTACATGGAAAATGGGACCTGAAAGCAGCAGCCATCAATAATTGATGGTCGACGTTTGCCAATGGGCTCACTGCATCCGGGCATCCCTGTGCCACGGGGCCTCGGGACAGGGCTGTGTGACCCCACTCACCCCTCCTGGCCTGAAGTTAGATTGCTCCCTACTCCTCCCCTTGGGTTTTGGGCTCTGTTTTGGGTTTAAGTGCAGTATTAAAGCCTCATCCAGCCCTGGACAGGCCCTGCCTCTGCTGGAAGCTGATTGCAAGCTCTGACCTCAGTACCCACAAGCAGAGCTGCAACCTAGGCTTAAGCTCCTTTATCTGTGGTCCCCAAATGTTTGGTTTTGGGGTGTCCCCCAGGGGGTGCAGATGGATCTGTGCTGGTGGGTTTGGGGCTTTTATAAGCTAAACCCAATCCCTGTGGCCATCAGGATGCAGGACACTGTGGCCATGTCTGACTGACTCCTGTGCTTCTGCTCACCCCTTGCTGCTGCCCCATCCCTGTCCACCTTTCTTTTTCCTTATTTTCCCACCTCAAGTCCCAACCCTCCTGCCTGGCCACAACATGCTTTCCCCATACAGCCCAGATCTCATGGACAAGGAGCAGGCACCGGTTGGCTCCTGGCTGGGCTGGAGGAAATTCTCCTCTAGTGGAGAAGTGCCTGACCTGGGGGCTGCTTCCAGCTCAGGGCCAGGATATTCCAGTGTTTTGGCTCTGTGAGGGAAAAAGGGACCCTGGCCATTGCCCAGTGTTCATCACAGCAATGTGGAGCACTCTGCAGGGCAGGTGCTGACCTCCTGGAGGGTCTTCAGGACCCCAGAATCCTGCCTCCTGCAGGTGAGCCCTTCTTAAGGAAGGCTGCAGGCTGAGAACTGACAGAACTCGGTTCAGTTGTGCTTTGCCCACCTTCCTGGTGGCAGCTGCAGCCAATCTGGGCAGTGTCTGGCTGTGGACAGGCTGCCTTGGGTGGCACACGAGGTCTGTGGCATCCTTTGGGCAGGAGCAGCCCTGCCCGTGTTGAGGGCTGTATGCCGGGTCCGTGCTGCCCTTCCCAGCAGCATCCCCGGGGATGTGGGAGCCAGCCTGGCTCCTCCAGCGCTCACAGGGTTCTCTGGCAGGTCAGGCTGTGCCCCTGCCTCTCCTGCCTCCTCGGGGCATGAGCTGTTGTTTATGGCCAGCATTATCTCCGCTCTGCTGCCCCAGGAGCTGTCTCCTCTCCTTCCCCACGGACCAGGATCTCCTGCCAGTGCAGGGATGGCTGAAGGTCAGGGTGACCTTGGGTGGCTCAGGCCGTACTGGGGCTCACAGGGATTTCCCAGACAGGGAAAGGGGAGCAGGCACTGGTAAATCCCACGGATGGAGCAGCCCCCAGGGCCAGCTCTGCCATGGGGCTGGGCCCCTGCACCAGCCTCTCCCCATCCCAGCTCGGTGTGCCCAGGCTTGGACCGTGGTGCCGAAGCGGGTGGGATGCAGGGAGAGGGGAGGGCAGGCAGGGACTGTGGCTTCTTGGCAGCCTCTGCCTGCCTGGGGGCTCTCAGCGTACGAGCTCAACCAGAAAGGCTCCCAGCAAGGTGACGCTGGGGACAAAGCCACCTCCGAGCCATCGATCCGGTGGCTTCGTGCCGCTCCATCGCCCGGCTGAGCCCCCTCCTCCCCCTCCGCTCAGCCGCTCGCTCTGTTTTCATTTCAGGGAGTTACTTTGCCAACCACTTCATCATGGGCGGGGAGAAGTTCGACTCCACGCACCCCGAGGGGTACCTCTTCGGCGAGAACAGCGACCTCAACTTCCTGGGGAACCGGCCCGTGGTGGTGGGTACCGGCGGGGCTGGGGGGGATCCGGAGCACAGGCACGCCCCTTCCCACACCGGGGCCGGCTCTGTGTGCCGTGGGGTGTGCGGGACAAGGCTGTCCCCCTCCACGGGCAGAGCCAGCCCAGCCTGCCTGGAGCGGGTTGAGTGGGTTCTCTGATGGCTCCTACAGGGGTTGGGTCCCTGCTGCAGCCTGTCCTCTCTCCAGGATTTATGGTGAAGGGGAATTGGGCTGATTTAATCCAACTTCTTTCTCATTCCCTCTCCAAGAGCTGTGTTTTCTCTTGCTTTCCCCATCTCATCCAGGAGCCATATCCGAGACAGGAGGGCACGTGGTGGGGGGCATAACACAGGGGTGCTGGTGTGGTTCAGGGTAGTAGAGCAGCTTGGACAGGAACAGATGAAATTACTCCCCAAGCTCTAGCAAGAAAGGGAAAGAAATAAAATAAAAGTAAAAAGGCGGGGGTAGGCTGAGGCTGGGGCCAGCATGGATGGATTTTGCAGCGCTGGGTGCTGCCTGCTCCAGCTGGTCTCAGGGCACAAAGGAACCCGGCTGCAGGGGGATCCCTACACCCCAGGCTCCTGGAGATGGTGTTTTGTGCTTGCTGCCTTTGGAAAGGGAGGAAATGAGGGCAGGGATTCGGCCTGGGAGTGATGTCCCCCTCTCATCCAGGTGCCTTTCAGCAGTGGGACAACTCACCAGCAGTGGCTGGAGCAGTCTGGGGGGTCGGGTATTCAAAAGATTCAGGGTGAGGACTTAAAAGTCACCAAAGCTTTTCTGTTAAGTCAAGATAAACTTGCCTGGTGCTTTGGCCCAGCTCTCAAGCACTGCCTGCTGCCAGCAAGGTTCCTGTTTACTTCTTGGAGTTTGCTTTGGTAATTTTTTGGCAGCATCATGTGGTCCTTCAGCAGGGAAGTGTCCAGCCCTGGGCTGTGCCAGGGCAGGGATCCCAGCAGAGCCAAGGTCAGGAGCACGTGAACACTGGGTGGGCAAAGGCAGTGCAGTGCCTTTCTCTCCATCCTCTGCGCTTCCCCAGAAAATGAGAAATCACCACTCAGGGTCTCTGCCAGCAGCGAGTGTTGAGAAATCCTCTTGATTACAGTAAAAGCCTCTAAACTGCCCAGTGAGCAGCTCCTGTGTCAGCAGCACCGACAGCAGAGCAGCAGGGAAGGCAAAGGAACAGCTTGGAAACAGCAGAGAGAACTAGTACAGCATCACGAGCTAATTGTTTTGCTCCGGTTTAATTACCGATGGCCCTGGGCTGCAGAGCTGTGACCAGGATCCCGTCTCCCTGGGGAGCAGGGGGGTTCTGGGGCTGGACTTTTGGGTCAGGCCAGTTTTGGGGGCTCAGAGCAGAGTTGGGGAGGATCTTTGTTGGTTCTGGGTCCAGGCAACACTTGGGCCTCTCTGATGCTGCATCCAAGTCCTGTCCTGTTGCTTTTCTTGGCTGTGATACTTTTGCTTTCTGGCCTTCTGTGACAGTCCTGGTTGGGGGGGGAAACATTAAAGATGGCCACTGCTTTTTGGTGGGAGATTAATTTTGGGTTCCTTGAGGATTAAGGGTCAGGAGATCTCGGAAGAATTGTGTCCCAAGTCCTCTGTGAGCAGAGCACTTTGAGCTATGAACAGCGCTGCTGCGACAGGGATGTGCGGGGCAGCCGGAGGCTGTGCACGTTCTCCCCTCCACGGATACATGATAATCTGGATTTTCCAGCTGGGAACAGGTTCCCAAGGGGCTGGGAAGGGCGTTGCAGGTTTAAAAGCTGCTGGAGGCACTCAGAGAGCACAGGGGAAGCCAGGAACTGTTGAAATGTGCCACTGGGTTTCCCTGCCCACGCAAAGCTGCTGGGGTTTACTTGTAGAAAAACCCCAAGACAGACTTTTGAGGGTGGATTTTATTTCACTTTAACAGAAGCTGGCCTGCACCAAATGTTGCTGTAGGCACGTGGATGGCATTCTTAACTTCACCGCAACCATTATCCATTTTTCTTTCTGTTGTGTTTCAGCTTGATTTAAAGTGTGGAGATGCAAAACATGCTCTGAATAGCCCCTTTTTGATGTGCAAAATCTTGGCTTGTAAAATTTTAGAAAAAAAAAATAAATCATCCAACCACCCCCAGAAAGTGCTTTTCACACGTGGGAGTGAAAGAGCCCAAAGTGGTTTCTGCAGCACAAAATTTGCCTGCGGCACTTCCCCATCCTGCCCAGCCCAACGGCCCCTGTGGGTGGCACCCAGGGGACCTTGCTGTCCCTTCCCTCCTCTGTCGCCCACCCCTGGCTGCTGCAGCAGGAGGGGGGGGTGCACCCATGGGCGCTTTCCCTGCCAGGGCTGGTTTGGGCACAGTTTGATTGAGTGAGGTGCAACAAAGCAATTTTGGATGACTGCATTAGTTTGAATAACAGGAGACGTATCACGACATGGCACGACATGTCATAACATGGCTGGGCTTCAGCCTGGGGCGTGTTCTCACCCTCTCCCCTCCAGCTGCAATGGGTGACTCTGCAGGTGCTCAATTCTGCAGGTGCACATTTAGTGACTCATAAAAAAGTTCGTTAACAGCAGTTTAATGACTCTGCTGCCCTTTCCCCCTCCTGGAGAGGATGAGAGCAGTGGGACGCAGTTCTCTGCTGGGAATTCACCTGCAAAGCCTCTGATGCCATCAGCCATCTGTGTGCAGCCCACGCTTTGATCTGCCCTCGGTGGCACCTGTGGGGTCAGAGCTGTGGGATGGGTGGACGTGGTGATGGTGGAGCAGGGATGGGACAGAGCTGCACTGAGGGGTTCTGCCTGTCCCATCCTGTCCCTCTGAGCCCGGCCATCCTCGTCTGCAGGGCTTTGGGGACGGGAAAGGTGATGAAGGCTTTGAGGACAGGTTAGGGGATGATGTGAGAGCACCAGGGACGTGGGAAATGGGCATGTGGCTCCCTGCAGGGCATCCCCAAGTGCCACCCGCAATTCAGTCTCGTCCCCTTGGTATTGGGGTGCAGTGGGGGCCTCGGTGAGGGACAATGGGACACTATTCCCTCTCCAGAGGCAGCAGTTGAGGCTCTTTGAGCCATCCCTGATGGCACCTGACACCCTCCTGGCTCTGGCTGTCCCCTGGCACATGGTGGCAGTTTGCCAACGAGCTGGGCCTTATTCAGGGCTGATCCCTCCTGGAGCTAAACCTACCTGGGGGATGGAGAGGGGGCAGGTGGGTCCTGCATCCCTTCCCCACTGCCCTCAGTCTCCTTTGGGTGACTGCAGTGCCAAGGAGAGGGTGTCCCCTGGGTGCCACAATGTCCCCTCTCCCCAGGGAGCCCTGCAGCCCCTGTCACATGAACAGAAAGGACTGGGAAGGACAATGTCACCTTGGAGGAGGGATGCTGCTGCCTGCCTGCTCCTGCTCAGACACCTTGCTGGCTCTCTGCTCTGGGCACGGGGCTGGCAGGGATCCCACCACCCAAATCCCATCCACCGCAGGGAGGAAACAGGGACACTTGTGCCTGTTTTTTCTTGGCTGGTGGGCAGAGAGGGAACTTCAGCCTCTCTGCCCAGCCTCATCCAGCAGCATAAAAATCCATCAGCAGCCACCTGCCCTGTGCCCCACGTCCCCCTTGCCCTCCAGCTGAAGGGACAAGGAACAGCCCCTCTGTGTGTCCCCTCCCCAGTGAGACTGTCCCCGCTGTCCTGGGCTTGCTGTTTGTGGAGGGATGTCCCCATCATCGTGCTGCCTGGTACCCCAATGCCAGCAGGAGCTGCAGGTGCTCAGCACCCATCAGGATGCCTAGGCCACCCCAATTCCCTCTGTGGGGTGTTGGTTTGGGGTCACTGGGGGGGGTCCACAGCCACCGTAGTCTCCCCATGTGTCCCCCCTGCCTTCACCGGTGTCTCTCTCGTCCTAGTTCCCTTACGCTGCTCCACCTCCTCAGGAACCCGTGAAGACCCTCAGGAGTTTAATCAACATCCGCAAGGACACCCTGCGCCTTGTCAAGTGAGTGTGGGCACCCCCGGCCCTGAGCCGCGGGCAGGGAGACTCCGGCTGGGTGCTGCCAGGGATGGACAGTGGCTGGGTGCTCCCAGGGATGGATGGGGCTGGGTGCTGCCAGGGATGGATGGGGCTGGGTGCTCCCAGGGATGGATGGGGCTGGGTGCTGCCAGGGATGGATGGTGGGCCCGGGGCTGTTCCCAGGGGTGGATGGTGGGCCCGGGGCTGTTCCCAGGGGTGGATGGTGGGCACAGGGCTGCTCCCAGGGATGGATGGTGGGCACGGGGCTGCTCCCAGGGGTGGATGGTGGGCACGGGGCTGCTCCCAGGGATGGATGGTGGGCCCGGGGCTGTTCCCAGTCCGGCACGGGCAGAGGGAGGGATGAGCCGCTGCTCTCTGAACGTGCCCTTTCCCCTCCTGGCTCCCGCATGCCAGCACAGGCACTGCCGCAGGATTAAAGGATTTTAGCGCTGCCTTTGAAGTGCTTTGCTTCTTCTTCCTCCCCCACCTTCGAAAGGCTTTGCTGGAGGGAGGCTGGGGATTGCGGCAGGGCCGTGAGATTCGGGATTACGGCTGAAATCTGTCTGCGGTACTTCCCAGCCTGCAGGCGTGACCTTGGGCATGCCGGGCACTCTTGTTGTGCCTCAGTGTCCCCTGATGGAGGGCAGCAGCCCCTTGTGGTGCCGAGGGGATTAGTCCTGGAGCACCCCAAGGCCCGTCTCCTGGACCCTCTGTGCTCCCCAGGTGCTCGGAGGAGGTGAAGACCCCCGGGGAAGAAGTGAGCAAAGCCAAGGTGCACTACAACGTGGAGTTCACCTTCGACACGGACGCCCGCGTGGCCATAACCATCTACTACCAGGCAACTGAGGAGTTTCACAACGGGGTGGCGAGGTGAGAGGCCCCAGCCAGGCCTGTATCACCCCCCGACTTGGCCTATGTCCCCCCAAGCCTGGTTTGTGTTCCTGGCTGATGGACGTGGAGCCTCCGGCCCTGAGCATCTTCCCTCTTCAGGACAGGAAACAGCTGAGGGTGGTGCTGAGATGGGAGGGGGCTCCTTGTTTCCCCCAGGTGCCACCACCAGGTCCTTGCCAACCCCTGCCACCTCCTTCTCTGTCACATCCTGCTCCCTATTTTTACCTTCAGATCAGAATGGAGACCAGGGGAAATAATTTTCCCCCCCAAACCCTTCCAGGCTGGCTGTGGAGTTGTCCCTGTCCCCTCCTATGCTGTGTTGGCTGCCCTGTGTTTACTTTACCCTGTGGGTTATTTTAGCCCTTTTTAGAACTTCTTACCTCAGCCCCAAGAAGCATCTGGGAGGGGAGGTGACACACNCACACACACACATTCTCCCTCCAATTTTCCTGGCATCTCCATGATCTGGGGAGAGCAGGAGGAGCGTGGGGACACCCGTGGTGCCCTGACCCTGTCCTCTCTCCACGGGACAGCTACACCCCCAGGGACAACAGCCTGCAGTCGGAGACGGTGCACTACAAGCGGGGGGTGTGCCAGCAGTTCTGTGTGCCCTCCCACACCATCGACCCCTCCGAGTGGAGCGAGGAGGAGGTGGGTCCCCCCAGCCCCGACATCATCCCGTGGAGAGGGAGGTGGGATGAAGCCTCAGCATTGCTCCATCTCACCAAGCCTCCCCTGTCTCTCTGCAGCTGGGCTTTGACCTGGACCGTGAGGTTTATCCCATGGTGGTGCAGGCAGTGGTGGATGAAGGAGAGGGTGAGGAGGGGGTTCCTTGCTGGGATGGCCTTTCCCAGTTTGCTGGCACTGTGATGCCAGCTGGGCAGAGCCTCTTGCTTTTCCTCACTTCTGCCGTGGCTCTGCCCGTCCCCCTGCCTGTCCCCTGAGCCCTGCGTGTGCCTTTGTGTCTTGCAGAGCACAGTGGGCACTGCCACGTGCTGCTGGCCACCTTTGAGAAGGTAAGTGCCAACCTGGGGTCATCCTCCCCCTCCCACCTCCATCACCCACCAGGTACAAGAGCCTGGAGAACCCCTGGGAATCAGGATGGTGCTGCTGGGCTGGGGATGTTTCAGGCTGCTCCACAAATCCTGGGACTATTCCCTCATTTTAAGCACACACTTCTAAGGCATTTGTGCTCAACTCCATCTTCCTTCCTCCAGCAAGTTCTGCCTTTGCAATGTGTGTGACCTCCCACAGCTACCTGGTGCTGGGCTGTCAGGAAAAGCCAGAATTCCTGCAAAATGGGCTTGTTGGGAGCAGGGAGGGAGCAGTGGCAGTCACAGGGTAGATGGGTGCTCCGGCACAGCAGCCCAGGGGTGCCCACCCATGTGCTCTTTCCTCCCTCCAGCACAGTGATGGCACCTTCTGTGTGAAGCCCCTCAAGCAGAAGCAAGTGGTGAGTGTTGGGATGTCCCTGAGGTGCAGGTGTCCCTGCACACCCTGCAGGGAAGGCACTGAGGGGTTTTGGGGAGCCCCAAAAGCCCCAAGCCTCTCCCAGCCTTGCCCCTGCCTCCCAGGGAGTGCAGTTTTGAGGTTATCAATGCAAAGAGAACCCCGGGATGTCGGGGGGAGGAGGGCTGGCCCAAGCAGGGGGCTGGGAGCTCTGGGCAAGGTGTCTCTGCCCCTCACCCCTTCCCCATGGGATTGCAGGTGGATGGTGTGAGCTACCTCCTGCAGGAGATCTACGGCATCGAGAACAAGTACAACACACAGGACTCCAAGGTGTGTGCCTGCAGCCCAGGGGTCTTCCCTCATCCCTTCTTCCCTTCCCCTAGCACAGCTCTGGCCACTGAAACATGCTCAGGGCAAGAGTTTGCAGCACAGCATGCAGCTGGGGATGGCTGGGGACACTTTGTGTTGGCATCAAAGCTGCTGGAGGCAGAAAACTCAAGGATTGAGCTTTCCCCCCCCATCCTTTGTGGTCCCTTGGGGCGAGGGTGATGGCTTAGATGGGGGGCATGGGGCTCAAGGCATGGGATGTGCCCTATGCTCTGCTCTAATATGTAAAAACTGGGGTGAAAGTTGGGGTTTCTGTTTCCTTTGGCCACATCTGGAGGAGAGGAATGAGGTCCCAGGGGGGCATTTCAAGAGCAGGCAGCCCATGGACACAGGCAGAACTCTCTTTGAGCACCCAGCTGGTATTTTAGTGCGCCCACCCTGGTGCCACGTGGGCTGGGGACCCCCGAGGCCGAGCGGTTCCCTCGTGTCCCTTGGGCAGGTGGCCGAGGACGAGGTGAGTGACAACAGCGCCGAGTGCGTGGTTTGCCTGTCGGACGTCAGGGACACCCTGATCCTGCCCTGCCGCCACCTCTGCCTCTGCAACACCTGTGCAGACACCCTGCGCTACCAGGCCAACAACTGCCCCATCTGCAGGCTGCGTAAGGCCCAGGGGGCAGCTTGGGTGGGCTGCTTGGCATCTCCAGGAACGGGCTGGCATCTCTGGGAATGGGCTGGCATCTCTGGGAACGGGCTGGCATCTCTGGGAATGGGCTGGCATCTCTGGGAACGGGCTGGCATCTCTGGGAACGGGCTGGCATCTCCAGGAATGGGCTGGCATCTCCCACCCTCGAGCTCTGCAGTCCCTCTAGCCCCACTGGGGATGCCCCTCTGAAACAGTGGGTCTTTGTCAGTGCAGCTAAGGCCTTTCCAGATCCCAGTCAGCCTCTCCAGTAGAGAAACTGGTTGAGAAGAATTCAGGCAGCAGTTCAAGCTCACACATCCACACACGTTACAAGGCTGGCTCAGCAGAGAGGCAGAAGGCTCCCAGCCCCAGATTGGTTTCCAGAAGTGTTTATTCCATGTGCTGAAGGTGAAATCCGGAGCCAAAGGGAAAGACCGTGTGGTTTTTCTCAGTTCTGTAGGGTCTCAGGTTCGTAGGTGGTACAGGGGGCAGGGCAGGGGGCAAGTGGCCATAGGGAAGAGAGGAACAGGACACCAGGTCCCACAGCCAGTGGGGAAACAGGGAAAGGGGATACCATGGGGTGGGTGATGGACTTGTGAAACCCAGAGAGAAGACTGCACAATGTTTGCAAGGAGTCATGGGGGAGAAGCCTTCTTTACACCTGGGGTATCTTTAATCTTTGCTTTTCCAGGGCAAGGCAGTTGGAAATTCCTTTAATGGCACAAGGGACTCCACACCCCTCTTGGGAAATGGGGTGTCATTTTTTGACAGGTCTCCTTTCAATGCCCGGTTTTCACCCCTCCTCTTTTTTTCCCTGCTGCCGCAGCTTTCCGAGCCTTGCTTCAAATCCGAGCCATGAGGAAAAAGCTGGGCCCGCTGTCGCCCACCAGCTTCAACCCCATCATTGCCTCGCAGACCTCCGACTCCGAGGAGCACTCGGTCAGTGCCTGGCTGAAGGTGGGACCCTGGCCTCTTCCAGCAGGATGAGGAGGTTTGGGGATCCGTGTGTCTCTGAAGAACAGGGTTTGTTTATTTATTAAAAATTCGTCTTGCAAAAAACGCAAAGTTGATATTATTAGAAAAAAAAAAAGAAAAGGTTTTTGGCAGGGTGTCCATTCTCTAGGTTTGAGCTTCTTCCTGGGGCATCTTGATCCCACTGGGAGTGAGGGGGATCAGCAAAAATGACCCAGGGAGGATCCTCCTCACTCCATCTCCTCCTCTCCCCAGTCCTCGGAGAACATCCCCCCGGGCTACGAGGTGGTGTCGCTGCTGGAGGCCCTCAACGGGCCGCTGACGCCGTCGCCGGCCGCGCTGCCCCTGCGGGCGCTGGGGGACCCCCCGGGCGTGGGGACCCTGCCCTCCTACGGCAGCGAGGGCCCCCTGCCCCCCCTGAGGGCCCTGTCACCCCTGGAGCGCCTGCCCGACTGCGGCCCCCCGGGGCTCAAGCTGAAGAAGAGCATCTCCAAGTGAGTACTGGGGTGGGCGTGGGGGTCTGGGGGCTGTGGGCAGGGGTGAAACCCTCTGCTTTGCCCCTTTGGCCAGGTCCATCTCGCAGAACTCCTCTATCCTGCCCGAAGAGGAGGATGAGAAGTCGTGCACTGAGTCAGAGCTGAGGGTGTCCAGGAGGAGATCCCCAGCCCGGCATGAGGAGGTGAGTGCTGTCCAAAACGTGCTGGTAAGGAGTGGAGGCACTGGGAGAGGCAGTAGGTTTGGGGGAGGCTTGGGATCAGAGAGACTGGCTGGGGTTGCCCCTCCTGGCTCTTCCTTCATCCATAAGGATGCCTGGAGGAGATGGGCCATCCATGCTGTATATCCCCCATCCCATCCTTCCCATGGGCTCCTCTTCCAGGAATGTGGTGCAACACCAGAGAGTGAAAACCTCACCCTGTCATCATCAGGAGCCATTGACCAGTCCTCGTGCACTGGGACACCCCTCTCCTCCACCATCTCTTCCCCAGAAGGTACAGCATCGAGGGGCTCACAGGGGCTGGCAAGGCAGGAGAGTGGTATTGTGATCTCAGGACTGTCACACTGTGGGGGGATGCAGAGAAGGGTGGTGTGGCCCCTTCTTACCCTGCCATGGACATTGGATGGAGCCCCAGGGCATACCTCTGCTTTGCCACCTGTAGATCTGGAGATGGGGATCATGGGGGCACTTACCATGCCTGCCTTGTCACCCTGTAGACCCAGAAACTGGGGGCTGTGAGCCCTGGGGACCTGCTGCTGGCAGCCTTGCACCCAGCACTTCTCTGTGGCATGCAGCCAAGTCCTTCCTTGGCATCCCACGCCTCCTCATTAGCCCCTCTTCCATTAGTGGGTGCTGTGCCATGACCCCCACCAGTGGGTGGGGGGGTCCAGCGGCCCCCTCAGCCCCTGCTCTCCCCCAGAGCCCGTGAGCAGCAGCCTGGCTCAGTCCGTCATGTCCATGGCCTCCTCCCAGAGCCAGCACTCCCAGCTCAGCACCGACACCATCTCCTCCATGTCTGGCTCCTACATTGCCCCTGGCACGGAGGAGGAAGAGGAGGAGGAGGGTGACATGCTCCCCTCACCTGCGGCCGCAAGTGGCACAGCCTCTGATGGAGAGGTAGGGACTGGGGGTTGTTGGTGGAGCCCAGGTTGGAGAGCTTCCCCGTGGGATGTAACTCCTCCTCCAAAGCCACAGGCACTAGACTTTGTTTTCTTTTCTTCCTTCCATCTTTCCCACCTTCCTCCTGCAGTCAACACCTGTGGAGTCCCCGGATCTGAATTTTGTCAGCATTTCTGCCGAGGAGCGCGATGCCGAGGTAACCCCAACTATCCCGTGAGGATCTGGGAGCTGTGGTGTCACCTGGCACCGTGGGGGGATCCCAATTGTGCCCATGGAGGGGGAAGCTGGGCAGCTGGCACCACATTCCCCCAGGGCTGGGCTGGGCTGGGAAGGGGTTGCCCACACATCCATGTCCCTGCAGGCTGCCCTGGGGATGGACGGCAGTGGGGCTGTGCCCCACTGAATCCACAGAGTCCCCAGGGCCAGGGATGTTCCCCCAAAGGGACCTGGGAACAGCCTCTGGCACAGCCCTGGGCTAACACTCACTGCCTCTCGCCTGTGCCACAGGGCAACGATGTGCTGGAGGACGAGGACGCCTCTCCCACGCAGGAAGACGGTAAAAGGCCCCGGGTTGTTGTTGTCCCCTCGCTTTCAGCTCACTGTCACCACGAGTGGGGGGTGCTGTGCTGTCCCCAGCTCCCCTGCTGCCATCAGGGAGAGCCCTGGGGGACTCCGTGGGCACTGGAATCAGGGAAACATCTCTCACAGCGGGGGCACCCACGGAGAGGCTGAACACCAGTGGGTGGGGAGGGCCAGCCAGCCACGGGGACCCCAGAGAGCTCAGTGTGGGACATGGAGCACGGATGGTGTGCAGGATCCAATGGTTTTTCCAAGGAGCCAAATGGCAAAGAGGCTTCTCTCTCTGTGCTTTTTCCCTCGCCAAGGTCTTTTCTCAAATCTCTGAAACTCTCCCCTGTAGAAATCAGTGTCTGGGCTGATTCCCATAGGAAGGGGCTGCAGAGCTGTTCCCTCTGGGATGCTTTCCTCACTTTCTTTGGCCTGTCCTCAATGTGCTTTCACAAGTCAACACACACATCGAGGGCTCCTCTCGCCTCCTCCCTTGAGCTCAGACAGCCAAGGAAAGAGGTGGTCACCTCCATGCCATTGGCCACCAACTGCCCTGGATTGCTTTTGGGCAACAGGGAGGCCCACAGTGTGCCTCCTCCCACATTTCCAAGTCTCTTTTTTAGCAAAAATACGACAAAACTATTTCCTCATCCGACTCGGATGCTCAGCCAAGCTGGAAAGCAGGAACACCCATGGAACACCCATCCCCAAATCATGGCCTCTGACCTGCAGAGAGGCTCGTGCTGATGGGGAGAGTCAAGTATAACAAACAGGAACAACGAGGGGCTGTGCTGGACTTCCATGGCCATCCCAACAGCTCTGGGAGCAGGATGGCCTTTCTCCTTAGGACACAGTCCTGCGCCTGTTCTTCACAGGGTTACTGGCACATTTGGGAACATCCCTCCTGAGGTTTAGTCACCTGCATCTGATGGATGCAGGTAAGAACCTGGAGGCTGATCTCTTGTAGGAGCAATGCTAAGAAGCAGAGTGACCTCTCTCATCCCCAAAAGCCTCCATCCCCCCTGCAAAAGCTTGGCTACGGCTTCTTTTGCCCCACGCATCCAGCTACTGCCTCTTCCTGGCGTCCTCGCAGCTCTCACTGCACCGCTGGTGCCAGAGAGGCACCTGCAGGAGGTGATGGGTGCCACCACAGCCCGGCTGTGCCAGAGGGAAGGTTTGGGCTGAACCCTGGGCAGGTTCATGCACGTGCCCGTGGCCGCATCGTCGCTGTTCCGCTGCCCCCCGATGCGGCCGGCGCGAGGGAAGGAGCAGCTCGGGCCGTGCCCAGGCGTTATTGTCCACTCTTCACCCGCTCCCACCCAGATGCATCGTTTCTGTGTCATTTTTTTTTGTTTGTTTTGAAAGAGGCTGGGGAGGCGAGAGGAAAAGCCCCAGAAATCCCCCCAGTGCTAAAAAGGCGACGTCGAGCCCCAGCCCGGCCGCGGCGTTAACTGCCTTAACTCCCTTCCAGGCCCGAGGACAGGCGCTTTCCTCGGTCTGAGGTGTGACAATAACAATGACATGGGCATCGCACACGTGAAAGCGCTGGACAATAAACTGTGCTCTGAGGCCTGCTTACCTGGTGAGTGGCCGTCTGCTGAACATGAACTTGGGGTGGGGGGGGACAGTTCTGCTCTTCCCTGCATCTCCCCAGACCTTTGCATCCATCCCTCCTCTCCCATCACCATCATTGGCCGCTAACATCCCCGCCAGGTTGTCCTCACTGCACCCCTCACCCGTCCCTGAGTGGGGCTGAGCATCAGACATGTCACCACCCCTAGGTCAGGGTGGCCTGTCCAGACTGGGCTGTCCCCAGGGGGCTGCAGACTTGCTTTGCAGGGATTCTCTGTCCCTTGGCCAGGGGGCTGCTGGCACCCCAGGAGGCAGCAGTCCTCCTTAGGAAGGTGGTTGTGTGGCACAGCTGTAGCCTGCTACAGGCTTGTAGTGGGCACAGCAATATTTTGCATTGGGATGTGATCCACAGGCAGCCCAGCTGCACAGCAGGAGCTGCCTGCCTTGTCCTCTTCCTCCAAGGCCAGGGAGATGGAGTGTGTCCATCAAGTCCTCTTTCTACAGAGCCCCAACATTCATCCATCTTTCCCATTTCTTCATGCTTTCTCCCCCACCCTCCTTCCACTTTGGTTTCCTCCCAGCCTCTCTCCATCCCTTTTTTTTCTTCCTTCCCCCCAGGCTCCTCCGTCTGCGTGAAAGTTCATGTTCGCTCTGTGCCAACACGGTTCTCTCCACCCACGCTTGTGCCCCTTCCCTGCCCAGAGTTGCCCAAAGGTGACAAATGTATTGAACACCCCTGGCCCCTGTGTGGAAAGGGGGCAGTGGGCTGGGGACCCTGCCCAGCCCTGCAGGCTCTGCTTCCTCAGCCTGTGTGTGGGGAAACGAGCCAAAAAGCCAAGACAACACTCTTCATGGGGTCTCTGTCAATACATTTGTGGACAAGTTGAAAGCAACTCTGCCTCTGCCTTGCCCTTTCCGTGGACTTTGTGGCAGGTCCCAGACCAGCAGCATGTGCTGGAGAGCCAAGAGGGTGGGTGAAACCCACTGGAGGGAGGGGAAATCCTTTCTTCTCCCTGACTCCTTTGGGAAAGCCTCCTCTCCTGCTGCCTTACCTGTTCCTGGTGGTTTCTGTGCTGGAGAAACACGGCTGCGGCTCTTGGGGAGGAACAGGTGCCTGCCACAAAAGCCCTGTGTCCCCCCCATCACCCTCTGTCAGCAGCTGGCTGAGTCCTGCTGGCCTGGGGGGGCTGGGGAGGGAGCTGGGGGTGTCCCAGCAGCACCTCTGCTTTGCTGGAGGGTCTAGCAAAGCATCCCTTGGCTGTGGCAGCGGCCAAAGGCATCCCTGACTGCATCCCTCTTGGTTGTGCCGGGGGGAGGATGAGGAAGGGAGAGCTTTGCAGCCCAGATGGCTCCGGCACAGGGTCAAGTTCTTGCTCTGCTGTGAGATGTGCACTGGCCTTGTCCCCTGCCCGGGCTGGGGTGCAGGAGCTGGTCCCTGGGCTGAGCCCAGCCAAGGATGCCCTCTCCATCCTTTGGCCACCACACCTGGCCATGTGTCCGGCAGCTGCAGCCCTTGGCACAAGCTGTGCTGCATGAGAAGGGTGATCCAGTCTTGGCATTTGTGGGGAAAGCACACATGTGCTGGGACCAGGGGCAGAGGGGCTGCAGAGTGGGGGCTTTGGGCTGTCCCTGGTCCCCTGAGAACAGTAGACACAACGTTCTCTATCCCTTTTCTCTCGCTGTAGGACACAAGGCATTTTTTCCACATAATAATGGGCAGTGATCACTGATTTCTGACTTTCCTTTTCGAGTTGTACCAGTTTGTGTAGATCAGGATGTTCCAGCATTTTTTAACCAGAGTAATGTCCATTCCAGTAGGGGTTGGAGACAAGGTGTCATATAACATATCTAACATACCTTTTGGTGCACAGTTTTTGGTAGGGAGTAGCTGAAGTCACATCCTGCTGTACAGGTTTCAGGTGGTTACACAGCTATATCTTTGTGTCATCCACTGTTAAATTGTCACAAGGGGTTCTTAGACACACACCCCCTTATGCTGCGGATACTGGGATGGGTTGGGGGTCATTATCAGGAGACATTTTGAAATGATAGACAGAGTTTTGTGTCCAAACACACACCTTAGGCTATCAAAATATTACTTTCCCATATAAACCCTGGTCATTCTCTTATCACACAACCATTTACATCAGTGGTTTGCCATGCATGTGTGTGATTGTTCTTAAAAACCCATGCTCAGCGTTCCAATGGATCAAATCCCATTCCTACCACAAGGATTTGGTGCTTGGTATATACAGAAGCACTGTGTTTTGCTAAGACAAACGCTGTGACCTTACTAATGATGGGGACATAAGAAAATTTGATTAAAGATTGCCAGGATTGAAATGCCCTTTCAAATGTCAATGAATAAAAGTCCCTTTTCCCATTCAGTGATAATCCCAGCACTGGTGGAGTGTAACCACAACTGACTGGAATATAGCTGAGTGCTGAAGACACTGCTTTGAGCAATTCCCAGACCATCAGCCACTTGGTCATTAGCATTTGGATATTTTTGATATTTGAAGCTGACCACTGTGTGTTTCCAAGAGCGAATAAGGAAGACTTTAAGGGCTGATCTTAAGTGTTCAAATTATTAGCGGTTGCACCCAATTGATCAGTCAGAGTTTCAAGGCTGATATTGTTCAATACTCCTATTCCAGTTCCCAATATCTCAGTTAGATGTGCAAGGTAACAGCCTCTGGTTTAGCCAGGAAAACCACCCAGTAGAGGAGGTACTTGTAAAAGATGAATGTTGTGGTCTGATAGCAGAAACATTGGTCTGCATCTCTTTAAGGACTAGGACTGAACAATATTTGTTGTTCAACCAATTTGACCTTGAAATGTTCGGAGTTCATTTTATAGGTTTTAGAGAAGTTTTTGGAGGGTCTGCTGGGCACCCTTAAACCCTCTAGGGTACAGTCAGCTTCTGTATCATAAGGAGTTAAGATCAGTATTGTGTCTTTAAAATTACAGTCCTTTAGGCTCGTGGTGAGACAAATTGCGGGTGTTCCATATTTTGTGGTTTTGTTTTGGCTGTATCGTTCATAAAATTTCTCAGGGCTTGTACCCAGTTCACGACGACCCCATTCACTGATTGCAGGGATGGCAGCATCCTGGCTCTTGAGATCTGTGGTGCTCAAGAGTCTACATATAGGACAGTTTCCAAGCTGGTGACATTTGATAATGATGTTTTTGTCCTCTGTGTAATGGATGAAGGCACAGGACGTGGTTCCTCAAAGCTTCTTTTGAAATCTCTGCAGATTTCAGTCTGGTGGGAAAGAGCTCTGGGGGGAGGCAAAAGTCTCCATCCCAGGGGTTTTAAGACATGGGGTTTAACTAAAACCTACAGCTCCATGTCCTTGTGTGGATCCTGCAGAGTGTGGGTTGCAGGGGCTGTGCCCAGGGTTCAGAGCATCCTCTGGCCACAGCCTCTGCTGGGGGCAGGGTGGTAAAAACAGCTTTGGAAAGAGAAACAGGGGAAAGGCATCTGCCAGAAAGGCTGGCACTGAGGTGGGGGGGGCTGGGGAACTGCTGTAGGAAACCTGAAATGCCCTGAGGGATCCTGCTGATTTAAAGCCACAGATGCTCCAAGCTGTGAGCAGTGGGCCCGGCGAGCTGGTTGGGTTTCACCAGGATGGGAATGGGGAGCTGCTCTGCCCAGGGCAGGTCTGCCAGCTGCTGACGGCAGGGGAGAGCCCTCCAGCAGCACAAGGGGTGGGAGGTGGGTGGGCACAGGGCTGACACCCTGCTCCAGGCCCAGACCACGTCCTGCTGCCCCAGCCCTGCTCCTTGGCAGCCTCACAAGGGCGCACTGAGCAGAGCTGGCTCTCTGCACTGGAGCATTGCAGTGACTTAGGCAATATCAAGCTCTTAATGGGATTTCCGTGTGCACGTACATGTGGTCCTGTTTAATTATCCATTCCCTCCGGGATCTGCAGACTTAACGTGCCTCGCTCTCCAGCCTGAGCTCGCCATGAAAAGCCAGTCGAAATGGCAGCTGTCACCTCCCATAAATCAGCAGGCAGCAGGATCTTGTTGCTCCCCCTCTGAGAAAGCCTCAGCCCTTGGCCTTGGCATGGCCTCACACGGCCCCTCTGGCTCAGAGCTGCCCTGGGCACAGGGCTTAACCTCACTGGAGGGTGCAGCCAAGCTGCCTTAGGGGTGCATCCCCTTCCTAAGGGCACCACGCAGCCTCTGATGGGTTTGGTGGTGGGACACAAGCCACGAGCTGAGCTCTGCCGTCACCCTGCCCCAGCTGAAGGGTGCTGCCTGAACTGGGACCCTGCAGCCGGAGAGGAGGCATGCGGGGACCCAGCTGCCCCCGCACCACAAGCATGTCCCACCCCTCGGTTCCCCTTGGCACGAAACCCCGGGAGGCTCCACGCATGGGGACCCCTCACCCCGTGCCCCCTCCCGGACCCGTTTGCAGGCAGCGAGACCCCCCAGGCCCCCCCGCGGTCACTGCATTTGCTGGCTCGTGTGCATGTCCCCGTGTCCCCGTGTCCCCGCCGCTCCCGCCTTCACCATGTGCCTTCTGGTCTCTCCTGCCACGCAGCCGCCGTGCCGGACTCCTGCCCCATTAACATTGAGGAATAGGTGAGACCCCCATGAGACCCCCCAGAGCTGCACCCGCCCCGTGTGCTGTCCCCCGGGGGGTTGGCGCGGGGTTGTCACCCCTTGCTGGTGGTCCCCTCACTGCCCAGGCCAGGGGGACATCCCTTTGTGCCTGACCTGCAGCCCCGCAGGGCACCTGCATGTGGCCTCTCGCTGGGCAGAGGGGGCACAGGCAACCCCCTTTGTTTGGGTTATTTAAACCCAGCGATGGTCGCTCTGTGCTCCCCACTTGGCCCTCAGCATTCCTGAGAAATTGGGGGTTTAAGGGGCTCCCCCAGCCTGGAGAGGTAAGTGCAGGCACCCCCCAGCCCTCACAGCAGCCAAAACCCAACGGGAGGCTGGGGAGGTGGGCGTTACTTTGGGAGAATAAATCGCATCCCCCATGGAAAAACGAGCCGAGTGCACCAGTGGGCTTTGGGAGCCCCTAACTCCCGTTTTCTCCCCCCAGGCCCAGAGGCAGCCAACAACAACGTGGGGCTGCAGCAGACCTGGCCCTGCCGCCCCGCCGGCCCCCGGGACCCGCAGCAGGCAGCGGCCGCCCTGCCCGTGTGAGGGCTCAGCCTCGCTGGGGGCACAGACCCCCCTGCCCACCCAGAGGGACCCTGGTGTCTGGGCACCGTGGGCATCGCCACCTCCACCCCTCAGCTGTACCAGGACTGATTTTCAAAAGAAAAGACGGTAACCTTGTTTTCCGTGGGGGCTGAAAGCCACGTCACTTTGGAGTCCGCCACTAGCACCTTCCCATTCTCCAGCCCTAACGGGGCCAGGCTGGGGTCCCCTCCTGCTCCTCCCCGGTCATCCTTCACCCCCAGGCTCCTCTCCAATGTGTGGAGCAGATGGGACAGGGTCACCTCACCAAGAGGGTTCTGGGATGTGGGTGGGTGGGGACAATGGGAGGATGATGTTCAGGGGTGTGGGTTCAAGGCTGAGTGTTGGGATTGGCATTCTTGGTGCATGAGCTGGTGACTTTCATGGGGGGCCGGCCCCTCCCAGCTTTGCTGGCCCATGCCCCTGCCCTGCCGTGTGCTGTCCCCATGCCATGGGATGTCCCCATTAATGCACTGGCAGTAATGGTGCCATCATAGCACCCCTTCCCTCCACGCTCCTGAGCAGCACCTGGGCTCCTGGCCCTGGCCCTGAGGTTGCTTTTCCCCAGGGCATGGAGCAGGGTGGCAGGGGTGGGCAGGATTCCCGGTACCACCCCCCAGCCCTGTCACCAGCCCCTGGGGCATCACTAATTTACCCTCTCTGTCTTCCGCCCTGCTGTGAGCTCAGGGCTCTGGGCTGCGCCCTCTCTCTGGAACAAGTGCCAAAAGTGTCACCCCATCCCACCCGTCCTGCCCTCCTCATAACACTTTGTAGCAAGGGGTGGATGAGGGTGTGGGAGCTGCCCCGTCTCCATCCCCATCCCTCTGGCCAGCATTGGGCTGACGGCATAAGTGGATTTTGCTCCAAGGGCAGACACAGAGGAATAGTAAAGGAGGAGGGATAAAGCCACAGACTTTGGGGGCCTGGTGGGACCACTGGCAGAAGCCAGGCTCCACTCCAGAGAGCATCAGGGACAGTCAGAAATCACTTGGAGGAGCAGCAGACCCTACATCCCAATCTACCAGGCTCTGGAGCTGTTTGGGGCAGCCCAGGGTGGGAAGCTGAGCCTCCCTTTTCCCCACCTGGTTTTGTCACATGGCTGTCGCAGCAAAGGCCACCTCCTCTTTGCAGGACACAGCTGCGTTTCAGAGCCACCTTAGCACAGAGATGTCCATGCACTGAAAGCAGTGTCCCTGGTGGGGGGGGGTGTGGGAAGCAGGTTCCCAGTGCCATCCCCACGGCAGAGCATGGGCTGTCCTGATGATGGCCGTGGCTCCTAAAGAGGGATGAAGCCCTTTTGGGAGCTGGGGGGTGTTTTCACAGAGCTCACAGCCAGGGCTGTGGTAGCTGCTTGCTCTGTGGCCCCAGTGTGGGTCCTGCCAGAGGTGGGTTTGGAGCCAGCCATCCCACTCTCTCTCCTCTGGGCTGGCTGTCTCCTCTAAGCTCAACAGCTCCCAAATTCCTCCCTGGGAACTGAGGGCTGGGTGCTTGATGTGAGGGGGTGACATCTCCAAAACGCCATCCTGTGGCATGCAAGATGGGAGCTGCAAACAGCTGAAGTGGTGGGGACGAGCCTTGTGCCCCATTTGGGGACGAGCCTTGTGCCCCATTTGGGGACGTGCTGGGTGTCCCAGCCCCAAGGGGCCACAGCACCACACAGGGAGAGCTTTGGAGGTTCACCATCATGCTAAACTGAGAAAATCACGGCAGCCATCTCTTCCCTAAGTCTCCAGCATGGGCAGGGGAGAGAAAAATCAGGCTCTCGGGGCACCTCGCCTACCAAAGCCCAACCTTCCTCATGGTTTCAAAGGGGACAAGGACAGCTGGCCTGGCACAGGGTGCTTGTGGCTGCCAGCAGAACAAGGACGACTTAGGAACGACCGTGAAGGTTTCCTGGCTTCTCTGAGGGGTGTCCCCAAGGCTGCAGCAGCGGCCAGACCAGCTCACGGGGCGGCCGCAGACCCGGCGTGGCTGCGGGTGGGCGCTGCCCCTCGCTCAGAGTGACCATGGAGAGGAGCCGGGAGGATGCTGTGGCCGAGCAGTGCTGCTGCCGGGCTGTGAGCAAAGAATCCATCCTCTGGGTGGCACAGGAGAGACAGGATTTGGGCATGAGTGACACCAGTGCCGTCCTCGGCCACCCAGAAGGGAAAAGGGGCAGGCAGGAGCTGCCAGCGCAGCGTGGGGTGGAAGGTGACAGCCCCTTGTCTCGCGGGGCAGCCCCTTGTTCCAGTGACCCACGCGTCAGGGATTTAAGGAAGGAAACCAGATTTGCTGCTTATGATTTTGCTTTGAGCATGTTTTGGATTTTAAGAGTATGTTTAATAAAGGGTATCTTATGTCGACAAAGTGTCCAGAGTCATTTCATGGTTTCGGGGTGAGGGCAGTCGGGGTTTGGGGGACTTGGTGTGTAGAAACCCTTTCTGGCTGGGAGCACTCACTCACCTGTCACCCAGGTACGTTCTCCAAAACAGCCCAGTTGATACAAATGTCCTAAAACACTTCCCACAGTCCCTTCCAACCTGCATTCCCAATTATCCTAAATCCTGCCAGGATGGAGAAGGGGCAAATGCAAACTAAACCTCTGCAGGAAGTCTGGCCTGGGGTTAGAGGCATCTTCCTGGTGTGTGGTGTGGGTGGCCCCTATCACTGCTGGGATGGATGAGGACACCCAGAGGGAACTTTTCCTGGGGGAGAAGAGGAGCAACAAAGAGCTGGGAGCTCATGCAAGAGAAATCCCTCCAGTGGTAGGGAAGAAAATGTTTGCTGGGAGCTGAGGTCTTGAAGGTGAGGAGGGTTGTAAGGGGGGTTATAATTTGAGTGTAGTAGAAGGGGCTGATGCTGCAGGGGGGAAAGCAACTCGCAGCTGAATCAGAGTCAAAATCAGAATCAATCAGTTTGGTAAAGACCTCTGAGACCATCGAGTCCAACCCATGGCTGAAAAAGCTGGGGGGAATGGCTTGCAGATGGTCAGATCCTTCAAAGGGATCCCTCCCTGGCCTCTGTTAAAGCTCTTGGCACAGCAGTTAGGGGGCAGGGATATCTTAGAGAAGCCTGTGACTGTAATTTTTTATATTAAATAAAGGCAGACTCCATCCTTTATTTTTGAGGTCTGCCAGCCCCCCTTCAGCTTTGACCCCATCGCTGTGGGTGCATCAGGAGCAAGAGATAGGATGGGGGCACAGGTAGCAGGAAAGGGCTGGGGCTGCCCCTGGAGGGGCAGGATACAGGTTTTCATGCAATCATGAATGGTTTGGGTTGGAAGGGACATTAAAGATCATGCAGTTCCAACCCCCCCACACCACAGGCAAGGACACCTTCCACTATCTCAGGTTGCTCCAAGCCCCATCCAACCTGGCCTTGAACTATTCCAGGGATGGGGCATCCACAGCTTCTCTGAGCAACTTGTTCCACCCCCCTCACAATAATTTTTTTCCTATAATCCAATCTAAACCTACTCTCTTTCGGTTTGAAGCCTTTCCCCTTTTTCCTATCACCACACGCCCGTGTCAAAAGTCCCTCTCCAGCTTTCTCACAGCTCCCTTCAGGTGCCGAAAAGCCGCGATAAGGTCACCCCAGATCCTCCTCACCTTCCCGGGACTGGGCTCGGCCCCGGCGGCGGGGTCCGGCAGCATCCCTGGGTACCGCCCCCCGTCCCCATGGCAACGCGCGGGCCAATGGCGTGTCCGGAGGATGTTTACGGGGCGGGGCGTCGCCGCGGCAACGCGCGAAGCCTCCCGGAGCCGCTACTTAACCCCGCACCGGGGCGGCCGCGGCTCACGGCGGGCACGGCCCGGCCCGGGCACACCGCAGGCGGCCGGCACGGGGCACCCCGACACCCACCGGGCTTCTTTTTCCCCTTCTCTTTTTTTTCCTTCCCCTATCCCCTTTTTTTTTTCTTTTTTTTTCTTTTNGATTTTTTTTTAACCTCCTGTTTTTCCAGAAGCTTCTTGCCGTGTCGTGAACTTTGCCGCTCGGGTGGCGACGCCAGGACGGGGTAAGGGGATGCGGCGGGGTCGGGAGGACGGTGGGACGGGAAGGGCAGCGCGGCCGAAGCCGCCGTGAGGGGCGGTGGGTGTGCGCGGGGGAGCAGCTCCGGTTATCCGCCCTTCCGGCGCTCTTTCCTGGCCCAAACACTCGGGATTTCGGGTTTACATCCACATCCCCGACACAGGACTCCCCAAAGTCTGAAGCTGTCGGCTCGCTCTGACTGAGTGTGTGCTTGGGGTGGGACCTCGCCAGTTCCCCCAACCCACCCCCGAGTTGTTTCTGGATACCGCGGGAAGGTAAAAGCAGAAATAGCATCAAACCGAGAGAAGTTGGCTACGAGGAGGGAAACTTTAAAGTATTTTGTCCTGGTGTGGAATACTGAGTTAGTCCTGCGAGTGCCAGGTATGCCGAGATGTGTGTTCCCAAGAAACAACCTCACTTTGTGGGATGGCAGGGCTGGATTTTGGTCATTTGAGGGTTTTTTTTGTTGTTGGTTTGGTTTTTGTTTTTAATTCTTTGTTCAGCCAAGAGTTTGCTGGGCAGCAGGTCAATGGGTGATACAGAGGTGTAGGAGTTTGAGGGATTTTCCCCAAGGTTCAAGGGTGCTAAAGACCCTTGGGGCAGGCGTTGCAGGTCCCTTGCACACCACACCAGGAATGGGTCTCACCCAGCAGCTCCAGGAGCACCCAGGGCTGGCCCTGCCTGGCTGTCAGAGAGAGACTGCACCTTGGGGAACCTCACCCCTGTCCCTGTTGTTATTGCAGGATCTGCCCCATCCCTTCTCTCCCCTTCACGTGCAGCCCGGCAAGCACTGAGGGAGACATGGCGTGGCCGAGCCGAGCGCTGAAAGCCAAGGGCAAACTGAAGTGCGTGGAGGAAGACCTGGATGACAGCCTGCCAGACCTCATGTGGCTGAGGGACTTCACAGTGGCCCAGACTGGCCTGCCTCAGTTATACTCTGGCTCAGACCCCCGGGACTGTTACACGATGAGCGAGAGTCTGTTCAGCCTGGTTGATTTTGAGTCCCCGTGCTCGCCCCTGGCTGCTGACCCGGCCTGCAAGGGCACACGCCACACTCCCTGCACGCCCGTCTCCTCCTCCACCACCCACCACGAGGCTGTGCCCCCTCATCTCGCAGGGGACATCGACTACAAGACCAACCCTCACGTCAAGCCACCCTACTCCTATGCCACCCTCATCTGCATGGCCATGGAAGCCAGCAATAAACCCAAAATCACCCTCTCTGCCATCTACAAGTGGATTACTGACAACTTCTGCTACTTCCGACACGCTGATCCCACCTGGCAGGTAGGAGATGTGGAGCCTTGGCCCCTCCCTCTGCAGGGCTGAGCAGGGCTTTCCACAGCCTCCACCCTGCAAGACAAGACCCTGCAGGGATGCTGGATCCCACTGGGAAAAGACTGACACCAGCTGCCAGTGGGGAAGGGCTGGAATGGGCAAGAACTTGGCTGGGCACAAATGCCACGGCTACAGGGGTGGCAGGGGGAAGAAGCCATTCTGGTGGAGACCCCAGGACCATTTTGGGAGCAGGGAGGTACTTGTTGGGCTCCTGGCACCTGAGAATCCTTTTGGCTTCAGGGCAAAGGCCTCTCGAGTTCTCATGGGGCCCTGAGTCCCTCGGGGTTGAGCACACATGGAGAAATTGCCAGGTCAAGTGTCCCTGGCTGCTGAAAACCAGGCATGGGAGAAGGACGGAGATGCCACTTGTTGGCCAAGTGTCTCACCAGGGAGGTCTGAGCAGAAATGCTGCTGCTTTCCAAGCAGGGCAGAGTACTGAGCTCCTGGCCTCAGGGACAGGCCAAGGAGGCTCCATCACTGGGATGAGCTGGTGTGACCTGCAGAGGGAAGCCCAAGAGTGGTTAACTTGGGCTGCTGTCCCCAGCTAGCATGAGCATGTCCCCAGTGGGGAGGGGACAGCCCCCAGCCTCACCAGCTTTGGGGACAGCCTGAAGCCCAGAGGCTTTTCCCAGCCACCTTGGCTTGCTGCCCTCCTCTGTCACACGAGGAGACCTCTGGCATGTGAGGTTTTCTAGGATATGGCAGGGCTGGAGGGCCCTGGGGAGCTCATCCTTCCACTGGGGTTATTCCCATCCCAAATCTGCAGTGCGTCACTAATCCCGATGGCAGTGCCCATCCAAGCAGGGCTGGAGAACCCCACTGCAAAGCCCAGGCATTCCTCACCTTCTCTTCAGGCAGGTGGGTCTCCAGTGCCTCTTGAAGCCCATCAGAGGGAAGGGAACCTTTCCTGGCCCCCCTCCATGGCCATCTTGGTCCCCCTCTTACACTCAGGGGACTTGTGAAAGTGATTTGGAAGCAGGAGCTGGGTGCCAGCACGCTGACTTTCTCCTGCACACTTCATGGCTGGGCATTCACAACGTTTTTAATTAAATGTGTTCATTAAAAAAAGAAAGAAGGTTTTCAATCCCTCTCTGCAGAGATGCAGGGGGTACCCTGGACCGTTGCAGGCAGGAATGATAAATATGTTGACTGGCTGAGTAATAATTCAGCCTGGGCTGAGGGAAGTTTGGGATGGGGAGGAGAGATGGGCAGCAGAGAATTCAGCTTTCAAGTCTCTGATCCTTGTAAAATTTCATTACACAGTAAAATTGGAATTACCACAGCCTGGATTGTGTGGGGGAATATCTGTGTTCCTGCTTCTTCTTTCTTCTCTTTTTTTTTTCTTCTGTTTTTTTTAATCTTTTGTTTCTTTTCACTTTTTTTTCTCCCTTCCTTTCTTTTTTTTTTTTTTTACTTCTCTTTCTTGTTGAGGCTGTGTTCTCATCCCCTATCCCGATTCCCGTACGTGAAGACAGCCTGGAAAGGTCATGCCACCCATAGTCTGAGGGGGAGATGGATATATTCCTGTGGGAGCTGAGTGCTTTGGAGAGGAGCCAACAAACCCAAGGAGCTCCAGCCCAGAGGAGGGTTTTGTTGTGTGTGTGTGCGTGTGAGTGTGCGCGCATGTTTTTCAACAGCTCTAAGCAATTGAGCCTTGTTTTTCCTATTCGGCACTACGGATTATGGATGAATAAGCATAAAGATATCCAGGCAACATTAAAAAAAAAAACCCACCTCCACCATATCCAATCTCTTAGCACAGTCCTGGCTTTGTGGAGTCCAGTGCTGGGTTATTTACCCAATAACTGAGTTTCCTTTCTGATTATTCACATCACTCCAGGCACATTCAGGGTTTCAGAACAGCTCGACGGGAGCAGAAACTCCTCCTTTTCTTCCCTCCCCACCTTTTTTTTTTTTCCCCTCTCAGCTTATTTGAGCAGTGGCTGATGAAGATGCAGTGATTTCACACCGTGCTTCCCTGGGCCAGGAGGCACCTCTGGGGACACACAGGGTGGAACAGCCCACGTGTCTCTCCGTGTTCTCCCGCCTGATTTGTGCCAGCCTGGCTGGGGGAAGGCATGGTGCCTATGTTTTGTCCAAATATTTTCCTCTCAACCCTAACAATAGACTCAGTTGAACTGGGGGATGCCAGCAGGGGCCTGATTGCCACCCCCCCACAGTGCTGCCATGTGTAGCCCCTTTGAAAGGGGCCATGGCCACATGGGTGTAGAGACCCACCTCTTCCTCCCTGGCACGCAGGGATCTCCTCCAGCCTAGCTCCATGCCTAGAGCAATTCAAGCCAGTTTCTCCCAGTGCTCTGCATGATCCAACACCCCACAGCCCCAGTTTCCAGCCAAGGAGAGCTGCCCAGGAGCTTCCCATTGGGTGGCAAGTCCTAACTTGAACCCCTTGGCTCCTGCCACCTTTGGCTGGATGAGATAGGAAGCAGGAAAACTGCTGGAGTCTGAGGGGGTAAAATTCAGGGGCTTGAGAAACTTTCTGCTGGACATGTAGCCTTGGATGTCTGGATGTTGCCAGTTCTGCTTTGTTTTCCCAAAGGTCCTTGCTGAGAACCTCCACCAGCCCACCCAGGCAGGTAGGTCCCGCAGCAGCAGAAAAGCATTCAGCCTTGGTTTCTTTCTCTTTTGGCTCCAGAACTCCATCCGGCACAACCTCTCCTTGAACAAGTCCTTCATCAAGGTGCCTCGAGAGAAAGACGAGCCAGGGAAAGGTGGATTTTGGAAGCTGGACCCCTACTATGCCAACCGGCTCAAGTACGGGACGTACAAAAAGCGGAGGATGTCCCCGGTGCAGATCCACCCCGCCTTTGCCGGGAGAGCCCAGAAAGAATCACGGCACGTTGTGAGCCCGGCTTCTTCCTCCTGTAGCTCCAACAGCGTCCTCGAGGCCAATGTGGCAGCGCAGCAGCTGCTCAAAGAGTTTGAGGAAACCACCAGCAGCCAGAGCTGGAACCCAGTGGGTACCAAAGCGGGGCAGAAGCGCAAGCAGCCCTCGCCCCTGCCCACGGCCAAGGCGTCCCGGCTTCCCAGCTCGGCCCTGATGACCCAGGAGGAGCAGACTGAGCTGGGGTCGCTGAAAGGTGTCTTTGACTGGGAAACTGTCTTTAACACCAACCCCAACGGAGACTTCTCCACTCTGGTGGATATGGAGCTCCCACCTTCCATCAACCCTGTCACATGCGACCTGGACTGGACAGGACAAGGGCAACACATGGAGTGTCCCCAGGGGCAGGAACAAGTCATCACCGAATCCAACCAGTACAGCCTGGACTTTAATGAAACCCTCATGGCCACAACTTTCTTGGAGCATCCCTGGGATGAAGGGACAAGTGATTACCTCTCCAACTGTGTCAACATTGACCAGGTGTTTGAAGACATTGATGCCTCTTTGCTGGCAGATGTCATCAACCTGAGCAGTCTGGCACGCCTCTTGTAAGACTTTTGTAGGATCCTCTCCCCAAGCTGGGACTTACAAGGGACAAGATTTCCTAGAGATGCCCATGGTGACTTTTACCAGCTTCATTGTAAGGTTATTCCCAGAAACACCAGGGAGAAAACCCACCAGCCCAGGAACTGCCTTCAAAAGACATCTGAGAAGTTTCTAGTTTTCTCAAGAGAAGAAAGTTAACACTACTTATTTTTTTACATTTTCCTTTAAAATAAGAAATGTGAATTATGATGGGTTCTTTTCCATCGGGGTTAAAATTACCTGTGAAATCCCATCTAAGACATGAGATTCCCGGTGGCTTAGGATTTGATAGACTAAAGTGCAATTTCCACACCTCTTTGTCTCTCTGTTTCTCTCTGTCTTTCCTTTTTCTGTCTCAGTGCAGTTGGTAGGTACAGTGTGATAATTAGCTGGTAAGAAAATACAGGTCCCTTCTGGATTCTCCAAGTTCAACATCCCAGGTGACTTGTGCCTAGGGAAGAAGAAAAGGTTTATAAACTCAGCAAGTGTGCCTCTTTAGATGTTTTTATATAATCTATTATATATTATATATTCAAAGAAATCTATATTTTTTAGGACTAGAATTTCTTAAGGGGGGAGGGGAAGACTGGAAATGCAGTTTGAGAGTTGTTTTATATTTTCACTGTTTAAAGGTTTTGTGTTCACCGTTCTGTAAAACAAGACCACACAAGGGAGGACTCCTGCACCAACAGGTTTTGTGAAGAATCCAGAATTAGCCCTGGCAGGAGAGGAGCAGCAGGGACTGGGACGCTCCCAAAACCGGCTTTTGTATTTTTTTGTACCCAAAACCCTTGCTGCAGTTGCCAAAGGGTCTGGAGCACCATGAACCCTCTCTTTCACCCACTGACATAGCCCCTCTCTGCTTTTTGGGTCTGAGACTGTTGCTCTTCACATCTCCAGCTCTTCCATCAGGCTCCCAGTGCAAGGAAAACCCCACGGCCTGGCCCTCAGCTGGTGGTGACGGAGCCACTCCGAACGCTCCCAGGTGGGACTGAGTAGGAAAGAAATCCACATTCAGGCTCCATCCAGGAGCTCAGGCCAAAAACTGTGCATGCAACAGGCTCTGAGGACAGCAGTGGAAATGAAGCCCCATCCAGCCGGGAGAAACGTTGGGATTCACACAAAGAGAAGCTTTGGCTCTTTGGCTCGGTGTGAGCGAGAGCGTGGTGGGGTCAGTGCAAGGTAACTTGGAAATATTTTGGGAGCAGAGCCAAACTCTGCTGAAACTTGACTTGAAGCTCTCAAGAACCAGATTCTTTGCCTCTGCTTGCTGTGGGCTGAGACAGGTGGAGCAGCCATTAGGTAGGAGCAAGTAGAAGCTGGAATTTTAGTTGTGTGTCTTAGACTTGGCAAAAGAAATGGCAGATTGTAATTAGATTCTGTTTTGGTTACAAAAGCACTTAGGAGGGGCTTTGGGGGTCTGTGTAGTTGTTTGTTTTGACAGTTTTTCTTTTTACCTGCTGTTCTGTTTTCCTGCTTTGGGGATTATGTTTGAGAACTACAGAGATACTTGTGCAATTTAACTTTTTTTCATGCAAATTATTTACAAATTTTAAAAAATAATAATAAAGGAAAAAAATGGAGAAGAAAAAGACCCCATTTGTCTCCTTGTGTCCTTTCCCCAGCCCAGCCCTGATTGTAAACCCAGTTCCAGGACACAGGAGCTCTCACCCACTTGCACAGCTGTGCAAATTCCCTGTGGGGAAACTGAGGCACGAAACAACCTCAGTGAGACAATGGTTACACACCACCTATGTGACACAAGGTTGGCCCTGCCTGGTGTCTTGAGCCCTTGGAGCTGCTCCAACCCTGGGAATAGCCTTCTCTGGTCCTGCAGGGAGCTCCTGGGACTGACAGGTCCCTCTGCTTGTACCGTGTGCCCACCTGACCCTGTAGATGCTCCAAGATGCCCAAGTGGCTTCAGGGCCCTTTTGGGTACGGGGTGGGGAGAGGAGCTGCACAGAAATCCCTCTCCAGACCCTGCCTGGGGCTTCTCCAGCTCGGTGTTCTGGGTGCACCCACTCCTGCATATCCCATCCCTCTTGCCCTGAGGACAACAGCCCTGCCTTCTCCTGGGGAGCCCCTGATCAGCCCCCCAGTGATCTACTGGATCCCCCCAGCACCAGGAACTCCGGCAGCCAGTCCCAGAGCTGCTACAGCTGTTCCCAATCCAGCCGATCTCAACCCAAAATAAGACCTGGGCTCAGGACAGACACTTGCCTTGCTCTGTGTGTGCTTTGTGCTGGGAAGGCAGGATCCTGACCTTGGGAAAATGTAGGGTTGTCCCTGGGGGGGAACAGCTTTGATGTGTCTGAGGGGGGGAATTTAGAGGCAGATCTGGTCTCTCCTTTCAGCTTTGGGATATTGGGGGCCATGAATACCAGAAGGCATTAAGGAATTCCTTGTCCTGGCTTCTCCTCCTCTCAGCTCCTTGTTGGAAGAACTGGAAGATCTGCTCCTTTCTTCCCCCCCCAATACTGGTGGCACTTCAGGGCTGCAAAAAGCTGGCACTTCCCCTGCCCCTCAGACCACTTCTCCTATTTGTTCTGCCAGGCACAAACACGTAGTGCTGTTTTCAAACCCCCTGGAAAAGAGAAGCCTCCAGCATCCCCACCCTGCCAGGGGACTGAAAAAACCAACCTTGCCAGGAAAAAATATTCCAGCCTGCCGAAGCCAGTCGAGGGGTTTAAAGTGAGAAAGGGTGAATATAAAGGAGGCACTAGGCGAGGCCTGAAACAACCCCGTTTTGTTCAGCAGCTGAAAGCAACCAAACCGACTCGGACGCGAATTTTCCTTTCTTTCAGCGAGATAGTTCGGAGGGGGTGGCGTGGTTTCCAGCGGGAGGTGCAGGAGCCGGGGGTGCTCTGGGTGGGGGAGTCGCTTCCCATGGGCGCGGGGCACAAAGCGCGGCTGTGCTCGGGGCTGTGCTCGGGGCCGAGCTCGGTGCCAGCGCGGAGGTCAGGACCCGGCAGCCGCCGACCTGCCCGGGCTTGCCGGTGGCAGCGGGGTTGCAGCCGGGGCTGGGGCTGGTCCAGCCCCGCGGGCTGCCCCGGCTCGCCCGGCACAGGGGCAGTGACGGGCTGGGGACCCCGCCCTGGCAGTGTCCCCCCAGCTACAAGCAGTGACCGCGGAGCGCTCCAGCCCAGGGCTGGCTGCGTTTTGGGGCATCAACCAGCACCCACCAAAGACGGGCTGAGAAAAACGCAGCTCCAAAAACTCCCTGCAAGCTCAGCTCGCTGCCGTAGTGAGGTCCTTCCCCAGCTGGTTATTAAGCACATGGCAATTATTCCTTTATTTTTTATTTCTGCTATTTCCCCAGCCGTCCTCTCATCCATCATCCCACCCTGATGGGCAAACATTGACACCTCAAACCAATCTCCCCTTCACAGAGGCAGAAAAAAATATACACATAAGCCCTTCTTTTCTCTCCCTTTCTTGCCGTGTCTTTCTTTTCCCTCCATTGAGTGTGGGGCTGGCATGGAGCCATTTTGGCAACAGCCGGCTTTCACTTGCTAATCATCCTAAATATTGAAAATCAACCCTAGAATAAACAGCTCAAAGATTGGGGCCATCTCTGCTCTGTTTGGAAATGCTAATCTCGCTGGCTTTTGTTTTCCTTGTGTGGATTTGGTGCCTTGAATTTGGAGGAGGTCACAGCTCATGGGTTCTCTCTTCATCCCCAGATTTCTAAAAAAATTATTCCCCTCTCATCGTAAAAAATTCAGCCCATTTTAACATCCTAGGCTGGGATGGTTGGAGTGGTGAGGGGGGAGAAGGGGGAAACGGGATGGAGGAGGGTAGGGAATGGGCTCGCCTTGCATAGCAATGAATGAACCTCCAAAGTTTGGGGAAAATCAGGTTCCCAAACATGCATCCGGGAGTTCACATGGATGTGAAATCTCTTGGGAACCACACTCGGTCAGGGAGATCTACTTGGTACAGCAGGTCCCTGGTGGGGATGGGATGGGGTGGGATGGGAATGGCATCCGGGCAGCCTGGCACTCACACAAGGGACAGCTCAGGGACTCCCTGCCCTGTAACCCTGATTTTTTTAGTGTTTTATACCTGATGGACTGGAGGTGCCACAGCAAACTCCAGAGAGATTGTGCTGAGCCCCACGGCTGGACTCAGATGGCTTTGCCGGGAGGGATCGGGCTGGACCCAAACACCTCTGTGGGGCTGCAGGGCAGCTGGGAGAGGTGGCTTTGAGAACAGAGAGGGGGGCAAAGCCCCATCCTGCTTTTGCCTTGCACTGCCAGCAGAGCCCAGCGGGACCTGTGGCACTCACAGAGCCCGGATGGCTCTCAGCACCCTGATGGGGAAACTGAGGCAGGGCTGATGTGGGTCAGAACCTGATTATCTCGGCAGAATTTTTGGCACACATCTGCACCTATTTCAGTCCTGTTCGTGTGCGGGGCGCTGCACCCTCTGGCACGGGGGAGCACATCCAGCACAAGTCCCCTCGGGTGCCCACGTCCCTCTGCGCCCCAGGGAGCCCCGGGACGGGTCAGTGGCCGTTGCCAGTGGCTGTTCCCGGCTGGCACAATGTCCCGGCAGGCCGGGGCTTGCCCTGCGGCGGGGAGGGGGGGGAGTGCCGGCAGCCACAATGCAACAGCCCCAGCGTAAGAGCCGTCACATGGACACGCTCGGCTGCCCCTTCCTCCTCCTCATCCTCAGCCCCGCCGCCCCCTCGATGCCTGCCCGGGTAGGGGGTGGCAGCCCCACGGGGCTCCTGCTCCTCCAGCCCGGCTCCTGCCCTGCAAAGGGGTCCCTTGTGGGCATGGGGGGACACATCCAACTCCCCAGTGGAGGGGCTGAGCTGCCGGAGCCGTGCCAGCATCGCCTCCTTCTTTGGGAAACCACGTCATGCCAAGGTCGAAACTTGGCCGGTTTGCAAACAAGCACCGGGGCCACGGGGATTTCTTTACAAAGGCTGTTTTTCCGAGTGATTTATTTCCAGGTTTGGAGCGTTAGGACCATCCCATGTCTTGAGATTGTGGGTGCTTTTTCACTGCCATCATGACAGTGAGAAAACGGCTTTAGAAATCCAAAGCAAACACACTCCTTTGGTGTCTGACTCCTTGGGATGGGTCTTAAACCCTCAAAAAGGGTGGAAGCAGAGGCAGGCTGCAGGCTGTGCACTCCCTGGACACAGCTCTCCTGTGGGTGCTGCTGTGGGCAGAGCCAGGAGTTTGGGGAATGGCCCAATTTGGAGCAATGAGGGCCAAATATTCAGGGGTTACAGATTGGGCCAGCCAGGATGAGCAGTGACAGGCGTGGATCCTTTGGGATGCTCCTATCCTGTGCACAGGGGCCACTGGGCTGGAGGCTGGCACAGGCAGCAGGAAGGCTCAGGGTATTACTAGAGGCAGGCGTTGACCTAGAAATTGCAAAGAATTTGGCCTGGCACCGTGCTGGTGGGCAACGTGCCAGCCTGGCAGCCGAGGGAAGCGTGGCTCTGCTCTGAAACGGTTGCTCCTTTTCCCCATGCCTGGCTGGGAGAGGTGACTGCTGCCTGCCCCAGGAGCTCCGGGAGCATTTGGGGCTCGCTGGTGTCAGGGGGTGGGATGCTCATCGCTCCTACCAGAGGCATCAGGCTTTGCTCTTTTGGAGAGCTCATGCTCCCACCCAGTTCGGGGTTAGTGCCAATTCTCAGCTGGGGAATGGGAGGGAGCAGCCTGGCAAGTGCTGGGGGGAGTAATGCTCCATCCTGGCAGCTTTTGGTTACGAGACACATTAACAGGCAGGAATGTGCAAACATCCAAAGGTCGGAGCTGTGCAAGGCGGCTGTGGTGGCTCCACTCCCTGGGGGTGCAGCAGACGGAGGCAGGACCCCCTTGTCCTGCTGCAGGCAGACACGGATAACCAGGATAGGCCCCTCTGCACGGGGCTCGTTGCACCTGCACCCCTTGGCAGACCCCATGGCCTCACTGGGCAGCTCCTTGCCATCCCTGAGTGAATTCCTGCTGAGGGGAGCTGCAGCCCTGCATGGCCTCCCCATGCCTGTCACGTGGGGGATGTGTGCCCAGCACCAACCCACATGGCAAACACCCCCCTTCCTTCCCCAGCAACCTGGCGTAGGAAGAAAATGAGCATCATCCCCCAGCCCGGCCCCCAGCTCACAAAACACAGTGCCCTGGAGATGCCCTGTCCCCTGGACCAAGGCTCCTGCTATGTGCACACACATCCCATCCATCCCAAATCCATCTGGGAATCTCCTGCTCCAGGGAGGCTCTGCCATGTGTGGGGTGGCACCTTGCTGGTCCCCAATATGTGCCAACTCCTTGGTGGCCCAAGGGGCTTGCCGAGCAGGGGGTGTCTATCCTGCTCCCTTCAGAGCACTAAGTAAACAGTGACGAGGGGAACCTCATAATCCTGGGTTTTCATTTACAAAAAGCCATTTAGAGCTCGCTCTGCAGGCAGTTATCAGAGCACAGGGGAGGTTTTCCCAGCAGGGTCTTAATTCCCTCCGCAAATAAAGCCAGAGGGAAGGAGAGCACGGCTTGGGTCGATGATAGTTGAAGGCTTGGGGGGGCTTCTGGGGCCAGCCTTGAAGGGGCTGACTGCCTTGAGCTCCTTCCTGCAAGGAGCAGGGAGGGCCGTGGAGGGATTTCCCTGCTAGGCACAGTTTCAGGGCAGTTCCAGCTGTGCCACATCCTTCCCTGGAGCAGCAACGCTGGCATGGCCCTGCTCAGTCCCAACACAGAAATGTCTGGGAAGCTGCTGAAGCCCAAGTTCCAGCCCTTGTCTCACACAGAGCCGGTTTTCCGGGAGCAGTGAACATCCCTGTGGCACAATGAGCGCTCTGGACCCAGGTCAGGATCAAAGCAAAGTCAGAAGGGCTCGGGCGTTTCCAGGGAGGCAAAGTCCTGTGGTGGATTTGGTTCCTGTCTCATCCCTTCAAGTCCATGGACATGTAGCAGCCGAGGGAATGTGCCTGGGTGCATCCCATACCTTGTCTGTGCATACTCACTCCCTCTTTCATGGGCTCTCTGCTTATAACCCCTCCTGGAAGGGAAAACTGGGGGCTTGTCAGACAGCTATTGGTTTTCTTTCTGTAGATTAATTTGGCTGAAGATTGATCACTCTTTCTGTTCAGCTGACCTGAGGGGAGACAGAACAGGCTGTGTCTGGGGAGGAGGGAACACCAAGTGCTCCCAAGTGTTCCCGCAGCCTGGGGCACTGGTGGGTCACACCATGGGGGAATACAGTCCAGGACAGCCCAGCAGCCCAGAAGGGACGGTTTGTAAATTTATGTTAATCCTGACTCCTCCATACTCTGATCTCTCTCCTCTCCCACATCAAATGTAAAAGCCCTTTAGCAGGCTCCTGGCTGCATTAATCTTGTTTTGCCCTCACTGCATCCTCAGGCAGCTCCTGTGGCTGGGGAATGCTGCTGCTCCGTGGCATGCCCAGCATCCCCTCCTCACTGTCCTCTCTGTTAATCCTGGCAGGATTAACTCTGCCAGGGGGAAGTGAGAGCAGGCATTTTTTTTTCAATAAAATGGCTTACTATTTATAAAATGGCACTATATTTTAATGCAGGAACTGTTCCTGGGGTGAGCAGTACTGAGCCACAATGCAGGGGACAGAAAGTCGCTGCTTTAAGAACTCCTATTAATTGAATTTCTCCAAATCTTGTCAAGATCACACTTTTGTGCAATGACCTTTGCCACCATAAAGGCAATCAGTAGAAATAGGAATTTGGGGGATATCTGGGTTTATCCAGCCATTTGCTGCCAAGCCCTGAGCAGGCAAAGCAAAACCCCTCTGTGCCTCAGTTTCCCCCCTGCTAATTAGGGTCCCTTCTCTTTCCTGCGGCATCTTGGGTGGCCAACGCCCTGAACACCTTGTCCTCGGAGAGAAGTGACTGTCACGTCCCCGCCAGCAGGTGCCACTTCCTCATGCCTGTGGTGGTGAAAACTCCCGTTGCTGAACAACAGAGCGGTGCCGTTGTTGGAACCCCGCAGCCTCCACACCCCGAAGGTGCTGGGCTCCGATCCGGGCCGGTGTCTTGGGGTTCGGAGCACTGGGACCAGTTTTGTTTATCAAATGCAATAAAGGGACTCTTCTGAAAAACAGAGTTCACTTTTTTTTTTTGGTAAATTTTAAGAAGTAGGTTTAATAATAAAAATTAAGACAATTAGGAAACAAATTAAGCAAAAAGAAGTATGGCCAGCCTGGTGACTTGGCATTCAGCCAAGTCCACAACCTGCTCTTTCAGAGGCTTTCTTTAAATACCTTCTCTATTGCATCAATCTGTTGAATATTCATATTTTTTCATAAACTAGTTTCTATATTCCAGGAACTGTTTAGCATGGTCTCTCCTTGGGTCTGCCTTTTTAGAGCATGAGTTTTTCTTGGCTGTGTTCTTCGTTATTACCTCTTGTTTGGGCTTTGGTCTGTACTTTCTTCAGATGGTAGATGCTATTAATTGGTATATCAATAGCAGGGTCTTTTTTACATGTTCACTGGATGTTATCCTGACCAAACAGATAGTTTAAGCTTACTATATCAACTACTACTACTATGCCTAATTTTCTTTACTAATAGCAGAAATAAAAGCTTATATCTTTACCACAAAATTATTAATCATATAGCACACATCTTGCAAAAAGCCAATTTTACAACATACACTTATTACACCCTCTTATTACCACACCGACCCCCCAGTAAGCACTGCACTAGAGGATGCAATCCTTAGGCACATCGGCTGAATTGTCCATCTTCTGCGCCCATGCTGACAAAGTGAAAAATCCTTTCTCCGGTGTGGGGGGAAAAAGCGGCTTTTGCGCTTCACGGAGGAGGAAGCGGGAGGTGACTCAGCATTCCTACAGGGCCACTGCTGTGTCACCACGGCAGTCACGGCTGCACCGTGGCATCCGTGGCGCGGGGAGCGCGGCCGGGCCCGCGGGGACCCGCGGCTGGCGGGGCCGCGGGCGGGAACAGCGGCGGGAAGGGACCGGGACCGTCCCGGAGCTGCCGCCGCGCCGGCTGCACCCGCTGCTGGGGAAACAGCCAGCCGTCCGTCACCCGCGGGGATTGGCGACCCGGGCGTGCTTTGCTTTATTTTGCGCTCAAACTGCTGCATTTCTACCCTTTCTTTTTCCTTTTACCCAAAATAACCCCTTGGACTCTTTACGTTTCACCAGCTTTTTTTTTTTTCCCTTTTTTTTTTCCTTCCTGATGCTTCCTCTTGGATGTCGTGCTGCACCCCACGTTTGCACAGGGTCCAGCAGTTTTTACACAATGCTGTGCATTTATTTCTGTACATTTATTCACTCCTTATCACCCCATGCAGCTGGCATGTGGGGTGGGTGTATCTATCCTACTTTGTTCTAAGGAACTGTCGCTCCGTAAAGGGTGAGGGAGCCTTTCTTTTGTGGGTTTTCAGGAAACAAACAGCATTATTGGGCGAAACACACACAACTGCTCCCCAAGGGAGGATCCTTTTGGCTCTGGCTGCCCTCTGAATGAAGGGGTGAGTGCTGGCAGAAAGAGCGTGGAATGCTGTAAAGAAAGAGATGGATCTGCCGTTCGGGGAGAAACACCTTTCCCAATCACACCAGCCCAGTGTGGGGAAGCACAAAAGGTGCTGGGTGCTGAGCTTGGACAAGGATCTTCTCTCTTATACCCTCGAGATCCCCTTTATCAGGTATCCCCACAAAACACAGGTGGGTGGTTGTGGCCACACAGGGAAAACAGGGCCGGGGCTTGGGCACATCTGTGGGCAGCAGGACAGGGTGGGCTGTGAAATCCATTGTTGAATAAAAAAGAGCTGCTCTCTGGAGCTTGGGGTAGTTTGACAAGGGAAAGACAGATGGGCACACACCAGTTCCTGCACGTGGCAGGACCCTTGGAGGGGAACAGGACAGTGGGAGCTGGGGCTGGAGGATCTGCAGGTGCTGGAGAACCAGCTCCCTGCTCTGGACTTCGTGTGGTTTAGGGGGATGCAGAGCCCCCAGTGTGTGACACCTCCGGCCATCCTCCCCTGTGCTGCGGGAGGGAGCAGCAGCAGCTCCCCTGTGGGATAACTTTTCTCCCTAGAAAGTGGATGCAGGGCAGGGGTGGGCTGACATAATACACACATTTCTATAATTTCACTTCCCTGAGCTCAAGCCCCTGGACTCTCTCTCCACATCTGTTGTGCACAAAAATTGGATTCGTTACCCTCAGTGCAATAAACCAATTATGACACACTTGAGAGAGACATTGATTATTTATTTCAGACCTGCACAAGCCTGGGTGCTCGTTGAGATTCCATAAATCAAGCCATGACAACTATCAAAACCTTTTACTATTTATACATTTTAGCAAACAAAGGAATTTGTGTTGATTGGTTAGAAGTTACACAGTTCTCTTGTAATTATTATTCTATCTTCTATTGGGAAATTATTCTCTCGCTTGCCATGCTAATTAGTCCATGTGCTCAGTCTTTCTCTTCTTTTGGGTTGGTGGGTTTCTTGGATCTGTCCCAGCTGGAATTACAGTTACTCAGTCAGAGCTGATCCAGCCCAGTTGATGAGTTGGTTTTATAAGTTTCTTCTTTATCTTGGGGGTTCTGCCAAAATGTCCTCGTGGCCCATAAATTCTGGATTCTTTGTGCCCACTATCAGTAGTACATCCTTCTTCTCAAGCTGTGCTAACCTAACCCTAAGTCTAACATAATTTTAAAAAGTCAAACCCTAAACCTTAACAAGGCAATTCTACCAATAAGCAATTTGTTTTTCTAACACCTGGACATCACTTAGGACTTGTTGGCTGTTATATCTTTCACAGGTTAAATCCCCTTTTATTGTCACTTAGGCTTGAAAGTATACAAAGATCAAACATCAAAGGACATCCTCTCTTAAGAAAATTTTACGCAACAGTGCCACGCTCAGGACGAGAGGACATAGTTCCAGGCTGTGCCAGGGGAGGTTTGGGTTGGAGATGAAGAGGAATTTCTTCACAAAAATTGTGATTAGACTGCGGAACAGGCTCTCCAGGGAGGTTCCTGGAGATGTTTAAGTCTAGACGTGGCACTCGGTGCCATGATCTGCTTGACAAGGTGGTGTTGGGGCACGGGTTGGACTCGATGATCTCGGAATCCAAAATATTTGATCCTGGGTTCTGTGACCCATGGCGCCACTCCCAAGATGGCGGCGCACCCCTCCCGCCACTCCCAACATGGCCGCTGGCAGGGCAGTGCGCGCGCGCTCTCACCCCGGTCACCCCTCGGGACCCGTCTTGAACAGCGCCACTCTCAAGATGGCAGCGGCGCTTACTGCGCATGCCCGGTGCTCTCTCCGCCGCGCCCAACATGGCGGCGCGGCAGTGACGGGCCGGGCGCGGTGGGAGCGAGCGGTGGAGAGGCTGCGGCGCGATGATTCCGAGCGAGGAGGTGTCGGCCCGCAGGAGGGAGATCGAGGACAAGCTCAAGCAGGTGGGATTGGGCTAGGAACGCGCTCCGGGCGCCGTCGGGGCCAGGGGCTGGGCCTCGGCCCGCAGCCCCCTGGCGTTGCCGGGGAGACGAGGCTGGGTCTGGAGGTCCTCAGCGGGCCTGGGGGTGTCCTGGGACCCCTCAAGGCCCTCGTCACGCCCCTCCTGGCTTGGGAGCACCCCCAGGTCCTCTTTAAGGCCTGATTTGCAGGGTTAGGGCATCTCTGCTCACCGCTTTAGGCCTGGATTTCCCCTCTTCGTTCTTGGCAGGCTCAGTGGGCTCTCCTGTCAGGTTCTCGGATGTAGCCTGTGAGACCAGCCCTGACAAGCTGTAATTCCCCCTCTGCCTGTGGGCTTTGGGGGCTTAAAGCCAGCGCTTTCGGGCTGCTGTTCCCGCCCCACTCCCCTGTGGGCTTTAATGACTTAAAACCTGCCCTTGGTGGCTGCTTTGCATTGGATACTTGAGTTCCTGGTGGATTTAGAGGATGCCAGTGCAACACTTGTGTTGTGCTGTGGCAGGGAAATGTGGGTCCTGAGCCGTTGTGCCTCAGTGGGAAAAGTGTTAATTTTATATTCTGCTGATGCTCATGGCATTTAAGGGAAATGAGGAATTCATAAACCCCTCACTCATTACATGATGTGTGCCCAGCTTGGGTTACTTACCAGATTTCTGTTAAGAGATGATAATATTAAAATGTGGCCACAGATTCAGCATCAGACCAAACATGGCTTGCAGCAGAGTTTACAAGATTGGTAAAAACCTGTGTGTAATGTTTGGTGACTTAAACCATAGTGATTAAAATTTAAGAGTATTTTTTCATCTTACAGGAAGAAGAAACTCTGTCCTTTATCAAAGAGAGCCTTGAGAAGAGTGACCAGCTCACCAAGAATATGGTAGGGAGGACCTAATATTGGGCCTGGCTTTACTTTTTCTTACGTTTTTAGGTTTATTAGTTTTCAAGGCTGTTGTGCTCATCTGAGGGATGTGGAGTGATAAACCACTTTGGGCTTCAGTGACTGGGCAAAGGGGAAACCTGAGAAATGCTTCAATACTGAGCTTCTCTCCTGCTCTGCTGAGGGCTCAGATGAGCTGGTGGCCTCATCTCTGCTACAGGCAGTCCATTCCCTTGGGGAAAAGCTATTAAGAAACTTCAGAATAGTTTGTGCAACGACATCATGTTGTTGCTTCATAATTCAGGTTTTGTTTGGAGTTTTATTTTGCGAGTGTTCTGTGTAAAGCTAAAAAGTAATTATTGTGTTGTAATTGCTCATAAGCCCTCAGTTTATATGCTGTGTCCAGTTTTGGTCTCAGTGCTTTAAAAAAGTCATAGAAGCATCAGCAGAGAAGTGTGGAAAACATGACATAGGAATGAATCTCGTAGGCATTACCTTTTGGCCTAGAACAGATGGCACTGAGACACCCTTTAATGAGCTTGTTGTGGTTTTCAACCTGTCAGAAGTGCTGTCACAATCCTCTCTAAAACCCAAATGTCTGTGGTGGAAAAGAAGGTTCTCACTAGACTGGTGCTTGTGCAGCTCCTGTTTGGGTCTCAGTGGTGTGGAGCAAAGGGGCTGCTGGTTTGTGCTTTTGTTGCTCTTTTTACATGGAGCACCTCCAGGCAGTTCCCATGGATTTATTTTCTGTTGGCTAATAAAATTTTGCTTGTCCTTTTTAGTGTCTTGGAACATTATCTTCTCTCTTTGCAAGCATTTAATTTGGGGTTGGCCCATCCCTATATGGCAGGTGATCTGTTTTGTGATTGTTAATAAAAATCAGGACATAGAGGGATGGAAACACCTGCTAAGGAGCCATGGCAAATTAGTAGCGGAGCCCAAAAAGAAGAGCTAGGCCCTGAAGGTCTGTGCCTTCCCTGCTCTAACACCTACCCCACTCCATAGGAAGGAAGTCCTCAGCTGTTGGTTTCTCTCTTGGTGTGCAGGTCTCGATCCTGTCCTCCTTTGAGAGCCGTTTGATGAAGCTGGAGAACTCCATCATCCCTGTCCACAAACAGACAGAGAACCTGCAGCGCCTGCAGGAGAACGTGGAGAAGACCCTGTCCTGCTTGGATCATGTCATCAGTTACTACCATGTGGCCAAGGACACAGAGAAGATCATCAAGGAAGGGTGAGTTGAGCAGATAGATCCTGCTGGGAGCTTCATCCTGTTGGGTTTTTTGAGGGAGAGGTAGGGGAGCTGACTCCACACACCCATGGTGTGCTTGGTATCCTTCCCACACTATTTCTTTGTCCCCAGTCCACACTGACTTGACCTTCAGCCATTTCCACTGGGCAAAGACAGCTCAGACTCTGCACTGGGATCTCTTCCAGGTCTTGCAGAGGTGCTGCCATAGCGATCTCAGTGAGCACTGGTGGCTTCCTTGTTTTCCTCTGCCCTTTTCCCAAAGGTTTTCCCTGCCCATTGAGGTTGTCACTGCATCCAGGATGTACCAGAGCTGTTCTGGAGCCTCCTTGTCTGTGAGGGTTTTGGATGGCTCTTGTCTGGGGTGTGGTGTGCAGTTCCCTCTGCTTTCCCATCAGGACTTGTCTGGGAGAGGAAAGGCAAGGCTGAGGGTTGTGTGTTGCTCCATCCTCAGTACTTCTCCCCTCACTGTGTGGGCTGGGTATCCTGCTGTGGCACTGAGTGCAGGCAGAAGGGAATTCCATGATCTCCTCCTAGCTGAAGAAAAGGGATTTGAGATTTCCCTTATTTTTATCCTGGGTCTGGTCCGGTGCTTTCTTGTTATTTTGTTTGCTTCTTGGGGCACTGCTTTTTATTTCTGGTTTTATTTTTAGCCCCACGGGGAGGTTGGAGGAATACTTGAATTGCATGGACAAAATCCAGAAGGCAGTGGAATACTTCCAGGACAACAACCCAGACAGCCCGGAGCTGAACCGTGTGGTGGGTCATGGAGCTGTGGATGAGCGTGGGACAGACACAGCCCTGCTGGGAGAGGCTGTGGGTTTGCTGCCTGGGGAAGGAAGGTGGTGTTTGGGCACAGCTGAAGCAATGATTGCTTTGGCTTCTGTTTAAGGCTGTATTGGGCAGCATTTCTGCTCCTGGCATTTTGCTCTCTCTCAGTTGTGCCAGGAGGACTCTGAAAGCAGCTCTTGCACCTGCGGAGGAGCAGTTGATTGAACTTCCTCCTAAGCAGCTCTTGTCAGTCCTTCAGCTGCTCGAGCAGTGTGGGTGATCTGTTTAAATCCCACTTGAATGACTCCCAAGCATTTTTTTAAATTTAATTCACTTTAAAAGTCTCTCAGATACAGGCGTGGTTGGAGTTTGAAGCCTGCAGCACTTGACAGTAGTTAGAAGGGATGTTCTAATGCAGAAATACTCATGAGTGACTGATTACAGAAGTCCTGTTCTCCTTCTGTCCTGCTGTTTTGTGCCAGAAATCCCTCTTTGAGCGGGGCAAGGAATCCCTGGAATCGGAATTCCGCAGCTTGATGACGCGACACACCAAGCCAGTGCCACCCATCCTCATCCTGGACCTGATCAGTGGGGATGAGGAGATGGACACGCAGGAGGAAATGTCCCTGGAGCACCTCCCGGAGAGTGTCCTGCACGACATCATCCGCATTTCGGGCTGGCTGGTGGAGAATGGCAGGAATCAAGGTGGGTGGTGCTGCCTCTTCTTCCCTGTGGGCATCTGGCAGCACTGGCAGGAGGAGTGATGCCTTAGTGGCACCTTTTAGCTGAGTAGTTCAGTCTTTCCAGCACCTGAAGATCCTGCTTTTTTTCTGTAGTGAGACTGAAGCAGTGGTTTGTCAGTTGAACAGAATGAGCTGTGTAAACAAAGCATTAGTTATGTTAATGCAAAATCTGTCCTGTAGCAAAAATCCACTCCACTTACACCTGTAATGCCTTGAGATGAAGCTGCAGCTATCTACTGCTCAGGTTTTATAAATATGCAAGACACTGGGCACTTATTCCCATTTGGGAAATATTTATGACCAGAACTCTTTGTATGAAATGTGACCCAGGGCAGGAGGAAAGCAGCACAGACTTTCTTCACTCTGTGCATGTCTCTCCTTTCCTGTTCTGCAGCATCGAGAAATGCCTAGAGCTTTATAGTCCTTTATTAACTTCTCCTTCAGGATTGAGTGACTTTGTAGACTTGTACAGGAAATGTGAACGTTCACATTCATGCAGCTCCAAGAATCACCCCCCACCTCAATGATTTACTCCTGAGGGAGTGATTACTGTGCCTACCAAGTAGGATGAACATCCTTAAAAGCTTCTTAGGAATTTTTCCATGATCAAAGGCAACTCATGCATATACAGCATATTTTATTAGTCAGCTTGCATTTTGCTTTCAAATGACGAGCACCTCATTAAATTCCCAAGTGCCCTGAATCCTGAAAAGTGTGTAAAGTCTCTCATGCTGGAAACAGAGCACTTGAATTGGCAATGTCTTGCACAAATATCTCCTGTCAGTTCCACTGCTTGGTAATAGCAGAATTAATGTTGTGTGTGGCAGGAGGGCTGGAATGAATATTGCAGGGAAAGGGAGAAGTTTTTAAAGAAAATAGGAGAGGCTCTGGGAGGGAAGAATGCTGACTTGGGGTCCCACACTAATGTGTGTCTTGTAAGTCCCTGCAGGGGACAAAGTGTCTGCTTTACCATATAGTGTGCCCTGTGTGCTTATAATCTCATTTTTGTCTTGTCTCCTCAGATTTCATGACAGTTTACTTCCAAATCCGCTCTGTGCAGCTGGACCGCTCCATCAAGGGGCTGAAGGACCATTTCCGTAAGAACAGCTCTTCCTCCGGGGTGCCGTATTCCCCTGCCATTCAGAACAAAAGGAAAGACACCCCCACCAAAAAGCCAATCAAGAGACCAGGTGAGTCCCTGTGGAGGGGTCACTGCACTGGGTATTAACAGGCATTCTCATTGCTGAGGTATCTCTGTGTCTAAAATGTGGTTTTAGGACATTTAGGTGAGATTTTGGAGGTAAGCACTTCTCTGCTCTGGATTCAGCATTGGGATTACAGACTCTGTCTGTCTGTCAAACCATCAGGTCTGTTCTCTGGGTGCTGTAAAGGGAGCAGAGAGACCCTGTGTACAGGAAGAGGAAAGGCCTTAACAAAGGAGATGAGTAAAAAGAGACCTGAGGGGGCTGTAAAAGGATTTGATCTGAGAAGATCTCAGATGAAATCCTAAGCCTTGGCATATGGAATATGGCCTGTGCCACAGCAATTGAAAAGGTCATATCTGATAGAACACCTCACGTCAATCATTAGCTGTGAATAAATTATTATTGTGCTAAAAAGCAAGAAGCCCCCAGGAGCTGAGATGGGGATTAGGTAGATGCCTACAAAAATGAGATACAACACTGTCTGAAGTTTCAAAGGGCTCTTAAAGCTCTTGCCTCAGCCTGTCTCAGGAAGAGCTATGGATGGGGTGGGGGGTTTTTCCTCCTCTCCTCACAATGCAGTTTTGCTGCTTTTGGTGCCGCTGGTGAGGTTGATCTCTCGAGTTTGGGAGTGTAGGGCTGGAGTTCCTGTCTCTGGAATGTGCCATCTAGTGGGAGCACAGCCAAGAGGGACAGCAAAAGCCAGCACAGGGATATTGATCCTCTGTGTCCCAGCACTCTGTTTTCTCCTCTGTAACAGTGATCACATCAGAAAAGTTCATATTTCTGTAGGTTTACCTGGCCAATACTCCCCTTTCCTATTTTGTCCTGTGTTGTCCCAATGCTCTTAGTGGGTTCAGGAAAATAGTGGGTAGGGACTGGGAATGAATGGGATGGGGAAAGGGAGGAAGACAAAATACCCATTTTAATTGTATTGTGTTTATTTTTATAATCCTGATGTGAATGCAGTCCTCATCCCAGGTAATGTGTGTCTATGTGTATGTGTGCTGGCCCTGGTGCTCACTCTCTTCACTTCTGTGCGTGGAGAGGCTTTGCTGGGCCTCTTCTTGCTGCTGCAGAGGGTGTGCCTGGGATATTTGGAGAGGTAGGGCTGCCTGGGGAAGGCTGTGACATCCAGGCATCTGCCCCTGTGATCTTTTAAAATCAATCTGTGCCATTGCTGCTGTACCCTGGAGCTGTCCCTGAAAGCTGATGGAATTGGTCTGTGAATTTCAGTGAATTTTCCCCTGGCAGCAGAGAAGCACCTGATAAGGCTCAGAGGCACTGAAAGGTGCTGGTGGGGATCTCTAGTTGAGCCGTGGGAAGCTCAGGTTGCAGATGCTTCAGATTTGGTTGACACTTCTCAGTTATCACCTGATTCTGAAGTGGTTCTTGTGTTTTTATTGCTGTGAATTCAGCACAGTCAGCAAACATTTCTGAGCAGCCTAACAAGTGATAGTATCTCTTCTGTGCACTTAGGTAAGAACTCAGGGATGGGGGAGGTTCTTTATTTTCATGGGCAGATTATTGAAAAATCCTTGGAATATTTTAAAGTAGTCTCAGGTCTTAGATGGTCCCATGGAGAGGAGCCCACACATTGGAGAGCACAAGTTCCTACAAGCAGGACTCCTCCAAAGTGGATGCATTTGGGCATCCAGAATTGCTTGTCATGAGGAAAGTCTCAGCTGTAGCTGTGCCAGAAGATTTTCCTGTCTTTATGCCCAGTTCAATTGGACTTTATGGGATGGAGCAGGTAGAGCATGGTCTGAATGTCCTTAGAGAGCTGATGGTGCATGAAGGAAAGAGTGTCTCAAGTGATCCATTGGCTTATTGTAATGTCAAGAAAAAATAGTGGCTCATTTGTCTCCAACCTTCCGTGAAGCAGACAGAGAACCAGACTGGAGCTCTTGAAGGGCAGTGGATGTTGAACCTCATACACCAGCCATCTCTTATGACTGCTGAATTGTACTTAAGCAAAATTAAAAATGGAGAAAAATAGAGTCTTAGGGCAGAGATTCACTGTTTTTTCTGCAGTTCCATTAGCTTTCAAGTACAGCTCTTGAGGTGAAGGTCTCACACCATCTTCACACTGGCACAGTGGCTCTCTTCAGAGCGACATTATCATGTTTGAGTCCGCTGCATTTAGCCTTTGTTCAATTTGGACAAAGGTTTTTTTCTGTTCTGTTACTTTATTTCAGTAAGTAAAGCCAACTTCTGCCAATCTGGATTTCAGACAAGGGGTTTTTTTGACACTTCCAACAAGAGACCTAATTTCCTTGGTCCTTGAGGAAGAATATCCCAGTGCACACCCCAATGCACACTTTAACCTGTTCCAAGGGGTAAATAACAAACTAAATCTGATGTGCTGTAGCTTTTTTTTTACCACAAAACAAGGCACAGGAGGGGATAAAGAGAAGGTGAGGTATTTGGGACAAGGTAACAAGACAGAGATAGCCCCAGGGACTGTGTTGAGAACATGCTCCATACCAAGTTTTGTTTCAGAGGGTGTTGTTCATCTCTCTGTTCCTGTTTTGTCTGATGTACCCCATGCTGTCTCCTGTCATTACATCATGCAGTTAAAAATCTGACTGCTGGAGATGCTTCTAAAACAGAGTTATCTCCTCTTAAGTGACACTTGACAGTGGCAAGTTGATTGTGGGTTTTTTTCTGGTTTTAGTTTGCTGTTTGGAATGTCAGCACTCCCTCTCAGAGAGCAGGTATATTCAGATTCCCAAAACATCCTGCTGCAAACATATGTGCATAAAATAAAGCTTCTTTGTGATGCCTGTAGACCCTGTGCTCTCTTTTGGCTTGAGAGCAGCAGGCAGCTCAGCAGCTCTGCACTTTTGTGGAAGGATGGAGCCACCTAGGCTGGCTGCCTGCAAAAGCCAGAGGGCATTGTCTGGTTTCCTGCAGATTCCTGCAGCTGGTGCTTGAGGAAAGAGGGTGTGTTGCCCTGCTGTTTGGATAGAAAACTGCCTAATGGGAGAGAGCAACAAGAGAATGGGTTGCATTTGGAAAATGTCTCATGTATGCCCAAACCCCACTCTGTGGAACAACTGGGCTGCAGGAGCAAAGGTTTCAGGTGTTTTTCGACCTTTGGAGGCTCTTCTCAGGCTACCAGTCTGAGTTTCCTTAGTGCTCCAGTGAGGTGGTAGCTAAAGGCAGGTTGAATGGCAGAATAAAGAGCCCATTCCTGTTTCCCAGACTGATCACTGCCTGGCTTGAATGTGATGTTTTCGTTAGTAGCTGAAGCACAGTCCCATTTGGTTAGGGAGCTGCTTAATAGGGAAAAAAATCTTGGAACAAAAGCATTTGGCTTCCACCAGAATCCATTAAAGCCTAATTGTGATGCCAAGTCAGAGGGATCCAGCAGCACTGAAGTGATGCCCCTGGACACTGAACACTCGGTGTGTGTCAGTAAACACAGGTAATTGTGCTTATGCAAATAAAATGTAGCATAATCAGCTCCTGAAATTGAGGAAAAGAGGAAAAAATTGAAAAAGAGACCATCAAGAGTGGGCTGTGAAAACATCCCCGGCATAGCTGTGGAGTGAGAGCCTGCTGACAGCAGCAGCAGTTGCACTGTCTCCTTGGTTTTCACACCAATTCACCCTCTATTTTTATTCCTTTGTATTTTTCCCCTCCCCCTAAATGCTTGAAAATGGGAAAGATGAAAGAACAGGTGGAAGAACCTGAGTTGAGCTGCTCTGCAGCTGCTGGGCCATAGGAGCAGCAGTAAGGAAGAGGAGCTTGCTGGTGTGCCCAGGCTCTTGAGGTTTCTGGAAGCAGCTAAGAATAAAGTGGAGATGTGGAGTGTGAAGAGCATCAGGAAGCTTGGAAGAAGAGGCATAGCCCTCATTTCCTCATGTGGCAGAAGCTGGGGGCAAATGCATCAGCCAGCAAGGGCATGAGACTTCCCATCTCCCAGGTGTGGGTCGAGAGGGGAGAAGTTTCCTGCTAGAAGAAGTGTTCTCTGGATATGATTTTTTTTTTCTTTCTTTACAAAGTGATGGAGAACACTGAACTGGTAGAAGGGCAACATCACCTGTGAAATATTAAATTTTGGGAACCATGTTCTGTTATTTAGTAAGTGCACCAGGTTAAGGCAGTTTGGTAATTCAAGGGGCACTTCTCTCTCCTGTTCTCCCCCACTGTCTGGGGGCCCTGAAATTTCCTTTCCCTTGCCATAAATCCCTTTATGGGATGAATTCTGTCCCAGAATGTTGTTCCAGGGGTGTGCAGCAGTGTATACTTGAGCTCCCTTCAGCATTTGGGCAGCCAGCACTCATTTCCAGGCTGCACTGTGGCTCACAGTTAGTGGTGGAAGTAGAGATCTTCTGCATGCTTGAAGTATTTATTACTTTATAGTGGAAGAATAATTCTTAATTTTGGCAGCAGCATTTTTATGTTTTTGGCTTCTTCATTTACTCAGCCCGGTTCTGTTTCATTTGGGTCTCCTATAGAAACTCCTTCCACCTTCCCAAAACTTCCAGTTCCCTGTTGTGCAGGCAACAGCAAAGCTCTGCTATGAGAGGGTGTCGGTGTGCTTGTGATAATTGTAGCTTGTTGCATGACAACTAACCTTTTAATGTGGAAACACTGCCTAGGCTTCAGTTGTCACATTAATGCTTTGTTTTGTGCTTTCCAGCTGTATATCTAGCACTGCCTTTTGTTCAGTTCTGTCTGGTTTTTGTGTGTTTAAAGTATAAATCTTCTAACCCAGTGTTATTTTTTTTTCCATGGTTTTAATTGATTTGCAGTTCTTTAGAAGAGAAGTGTCTTGGGGATTAGGGTGGCTTAGTGCAAGTTACACGTGGGTGGGCAGCATCCGTTATTCTGGGATTCCTGTGATGGGAATTGCTGCTGCAAAAAAAGCCCAGAGGTTGTCACCCTTTTACTGCTTCCTGTACCATTCCTTGTCTTGGCTCTGGGGCTCCTGGTGGTTCTTTATTGATTATGCTCAGAAAATACCCCTCAGAAAGGCATCTCTTACTAAGTGACTGCAGTTGTGGCTCTGAGGAGCAGGCAACGTGTTGCCAGACAGGAATTGTCCATATGCAGAACCCTGCTTCCACAGCTGAGGAAAAGCAGCAAACCTTGGATGCAGAGCACCAACTTCAGTAAACCCATTACAGAGAAGGGAGCTTCATGCCTTCCCTTCTCTGGTTGTGTTTATCACCCAGCCATACCGTGCTGTGTCTCCACACTGATTCTGTATCCCTGGCTGGAATGCCCCAAGCCTCAAAGCAGGGAAACATTCTGGAAACCCCATTGTATCTGCACACTTGGACATGAGTTTGGGGGTTCACGTTCCCGTGCTGAGCATCCTCATTGCTGCCCAGCATCCTCTTGCTGGCCCAGGTTACTTGCTGGTGGAGGGCTGGTGTTCTGGGTTTGTTTTCTTTCACTCATTTTCTAGGTCTTCTTGTCTCTTCTCTCTGGTTCTGGTGACAGGCACGATCCGTAAGGCTCAGAACCTTCTGAAACAGTACTCTCAGCATGGTCTAGATGGGAAAAAGGGGGCCTCTAACCTCATTCCTATGGAAGGTAATCACAGCTCCAGCTAGTTCACCCTTGACTTTCCCTGTGTATCAGCCTTGCTTTCCCAGGTGGAGCTTCCATTAGTTCAGTGCTTGGTGGACAGCATTGGATTGGGGAACCAAGAAGATGCTGGAGGGGCAAATTATTTTTGGTTTATTTGTTCTATTCCAAAATTGCTGTCTGAATTTCAAAGTCTCCATAAGCATGAGCAGAAGTGGAGAGGGATGTTACCTTAACAGTGACCCACCACAGCCACCAGGATAATGGAAGCTCTGCTGACATCTGCTTGTGGTGTTCCTGTTCTCTTTTCTTTTTGCCTGGACTTTGAGACATTCAGTTTCCTAGTGACCTTTCCAAACCTGGTGCTGAAGTGTTGGACCACAGGTAGCTTAGTGCATTCTGCCTGTACATGTTCTCTGTGCAGACCTGCCTAGATGGTTGTCTCCTGTTTTCTGACCTCCTTTGCTCCTAGAGATTGTGTCAGATAAGGGAGAAGATGCTTCAGAGCATCTCTAAGACATTCCTGCCTCCTGCTATGAATCCATGCTAAGCAGGTCTCTTCAGCACCTCTGCTGCAGCCTGCTGAACCCCAGATGGTGACTAACATCATTCATGTGGGGGAAAATCCTCATGCTGAGCAGGAGAGGGGCTTTGAGTGTGGATTTTTAATGGATGTGGGTAAAAATTGGACTCTGAAGCCTGCAATCCCACTCAGAACATATGGCAGGAAGTTCAAGGGATTCTTGTGGTCCAAGAAACAACTGAACTCACACTTCTCATCAGGTTTCAAAGGGTTGCTACCGCTATATAGCCCAACAAAAGGATTTGGTCAGGAAGCATTCCTGGGACTGTAGGGAAAAAGATGTCCACCAGATCAAATAAGGCAGGCTTGAAGCAGCTTCCAGCCAGAGTGAGCATCCTTGCTGTGACCACCCTGGATAAATTGCGCCTTCTGTTTGTGCCAGCTGCCATCTCACTAGGTCATGAGCATGACTTACGCGTTAAGCACCTTTCCGATGCCCTGGGCGACAAGCACGGGCTGGCTGCGGGTGAGTACCGGGTTGGCACTGGGAACCAGCTGGTCCCCCCTGCGTCCCAGTGTGTTCCACTGTCACGGTGTAACCAGGGCTGTTCTTCTCCGTGGGCAGTCCTGGAGCATGAGCCTACTCTGGCTAAGAAGCTCTGGCTCTTCTCAGTAGAATTCAATCCTGCCACTCACACCCTCCCCCTAGCCCTCAGACAAAGAACCCAACTTTGTCCAACCAAAGGTCACCTTGCTGAGGGACATTTTCCTGTAGGTGGCTGCTGGCCTGTTGGGTGCTGAAGCAAAGCAAGCAGGAAAGGGATCAGTGCAGCACACACTGCAGTGCACCACTGCACTGTAGGCAGTCTGTGTGTCCTGCTGACCAAAACTTTTGAAATATCAACCTGAGGGACCTGTTAGCATAGGGAAGAATTGGTTCTTTTTCCATCAGAAGTCTCTGGGAGGAGAGAAGCAGCAGCCTATAGCTTAGAGAAGGCCTCTCTGTGTCATCTTGCTGTCTTGCAGCATGGAGTCTGTCTGTGTCTGTCCTGCAGACACATCCAGCAGTCCTTGGCGTGATTTGTTGCTGGCCCTTTTATCACTTTTCATGCCTACCATGTAGGATCTTTGACTGAGATATTAATATTTTAGGACTCAGATAGTTGTATGCAACATTGTGTGGCAGATAACTCGCCTACCTGTGCTGATATTCCTGCTTCATAGGATGTAAATGTTCATCAGCCTGGTTTTTATCTTGTTTCTGCAAGTGGGAAGAAGCTGCCTTCCAGGACAGCCTTTATTTCCCAGAAATGTTGATGCCAAATGGCAGTTCTTCATCTGCATGATGGATGGAGATAAGGAATTCTAAAAATACAAGCAGAGATGTTGAATAATTCACCTAAGACCTTCCTGAGTTCAGTACTCTGTGTTCAAGGCCATGATTAAATTTAGTCTGTATCCCAGAAGAACTCCAAACTTCCCTTCTGTCATGAGGCTGGAATGAGGTGGTGTCCTGATGTGCATTTCCTGAACTGCGGGTGACTTTTCCTGCCTCCTGCAGGGTACTCAGAGATTCCCACACACAAACCCAGGGCAGGAGTGGTGAGAAGATGACTCTTGTTCTCACACTTGGATGGGTGCAAAGCCAGAACCAACTTTCCCAGAAGAATCTCATGCTCCTTATGTAAACCAAAGGCATCTTGCCCTTGCAGGGAGGGACGACGTCTTCGACATCGAGATCGACGCGTACATCCACTGCGTCAGTGCCTTTGTCAAACTGGCCCAGAGTGAATACCAGCTCCTGACAGAAATTGTCCCAGAGCACCACCAGAAGAAGACTTTTGATTCTCTCATCCAGGTCAGTTGAGCCTCTGTGCTTGTAAAGGATTCTGGCTTGTCCTCCAGGACCTGTTGAGGGAACCAGGGCCTGCACAGAGCCTGGAGAACATGTGCTTAGAGTCCCTCGCTGGTAGCACAAATGACACATCAGCCAAATGGTCATCTGGAATGGGTGTCCTTTGTGCTGCATGGGCAGAAATCTTGTTCCTTCCTCATGAGTCTTTGGCTTTGTTGCAGGAGTCATTGGATAACTTGATCATGGAGGGTGATAACATTGTCTCAGCTGCCAGGAAAGCCATCATCCGACATGACTATTCAGCTGTGCTCACAATCTTCCCCATCCTGAAGCATCTCAAGCAGATGAAGCCAGAATTTGACCAGGTCTTGCAGGTAAATGTGATGGGATTGGAGAGGGTCCTGTGGCTTGCGTTATCTGGAGAACTTTTTGGAATGGATTATCACAGTGGCTTTGAGCAAAGCCATGCTGCTTCTGTCCCCCAGCATGGACTGCAGTTACAGAAATGCGCCTTGCTCTTTTCTGAGCTGGCGAATCAGCAGCTCACCATCTCTCAGTAGCAGCTCTTTTCAGTTCAAGTCCTCACCTCGATGGACCACCACAACATCGTCCCTTTCTTCCTGGAGAATGTGGGATTTCATGTGTTGATGGTGCTGTAAATATTCTTCTTGCATGTGGGGAGCTGAGAATGAAATGCTGGGGTGAGGGAGGAGGGAGGGTAGGTGCTGGGTGGAAGCTCAGATACTATTTGTTTTTGTTTTCTGACCTATTGTGGAACTATTCCAGGGAACTGCAGCAGGCACTAAGAACAAACTGCCAGGGCTGATCACTTCCATGGAGACCACTGGTGCGAAGGCACTGGAAGAGTTTGCAGACAACATTAAGGTAGGATTCTCCTCATTGGTCTCTGATCAGGCTTGGAAGAGACTTTTTTGGAGCAAAACCCCTAGTTTAGCTTTCAGCTTTCCATGAGACCATGTAGTTTCTGACTGAAGCAGGAACTTGCTGGATTGCTTGGGACAGTCAAATGCCAAATGCATGGTGCTGGTTTCAAACCCAGAAGGCCTTTGCCTAAGATCCTTAACTACAAAATGCATATACGAATACTAAAAATAATTTGACCTGAGCATCCAGGCCTCTGCAAATACCAAGTCTATCTCAGAATTAATCCTATTTAAAATAAAGGAAAATTGCTGCCTTGAAAAGTTTTGGAGGACTCATGTTAAGCTGTTCCTGTGTGAGGTGGGATTGGTGAATGGTAGGTGAGCTGAAGGCGTGATGGTCACATGCTGAACAGAGCCCTGAGGTTCTGAGCTGTGTGTGCATGGCAGCTCTGGTTTCTGAGCACCAGGAGATGGCACTGCAAGAGCTGGGCCTGAGGCTGGTGGGAGTGGCTGGATGAAGAAGCCTTCAGCTCACTTGTAGCAGCAGTTGTATTGTAGGTGTCTCCCTTTACACGCTCACCTTATGTCTCTCTTTTCCCCTTTTAGAATGATCCAGACAAGGAATACAACATGCCAAAAGATGGGACAGTTCATGAACTCACCAGCAACGTACGTGATGATGATTTGAACCATCCTTTGTGGAAAACAGCTTCTGAAGGAGTTTTAAAAAGAGCACTAGGGAAACTTCTTAAATTAAGGTGTCTTGGCATTAACAATTACAATTAGCTGGTGACCCTTGCCCAGCCATGGTGGGACTGTGTGAGGAAAACCCAGCAGTTCAGAGGAGTGTAGTGATTTGTTTCTTGAATGCCTGTCAGTATGGGGGGGACACGTGGTTCTCTACGATCCTTAATAGCAGAGCACAGGAGATACAATGTTCCTCATTCCTAAATTCCCTCCCTTGCTTCCAGGCCATCCTTTTCCTACAGCAATTGCTGGATTTCCAGGAGACAGCAGGTGCCATGCTGGCATCACAAGGTACGTACGAGCATGGGGCTTGCTTGGGCATGCAGTTCCTTCCTCAGATTGCCTGGACATCTTCCCTGAAGTCACCAAACCTCAACATGCACCGTGAACTTGTTCTCCTCCTGTCCTTCACCCTGTGGTTTGTCTTGTCCTCCAATCTGCCTTGACCACATAGTTGACTATCTCAAGAACTCCAAGGGATGCAGAGTTCCCTGCTGGCCTTCCACACTTGCTCCTGGCAGGTACAATGAAGGTAGTGTTTACTGCTGGTGTGCTCTGAGAGAGGATGCCTGGGTCATTTAGCTCCAGGTCTGGCCCTGGCCTGGTGCTGTGTGACAGTACTGGAGTGAGGGTGGCTGCTCCAGCTGGGCTGTGTGTGATGAACTGCACCATCCTCTGCTCAGAGTACAACAGCAGCAGCAACAATCTCCTCAGCCTTGAGACACGGGCAAGCTGGGACTCTGGAGCCATTTGTGCATCCTGTCAGAGAGACAAGGTTTAGTTCTGCTCTCCAGACTGCTGAAGAGACTCACTGCAGAAATAAATCCGTAGCTCAGAAGTTGAGAGCTGCTCATGTAGCAGGGTGGTGCTGCTTATCAGCTGGAGTGGGATTCTTGGTTCTGTGCAGAGCAGCAGCTCCAGGCTCTCCAGTGAGCTCTTGGCCTTGGCAGAGCTTGTGCTTTCAAGAGGTTGGAATAGAGCAGACTGGAGATTCAGGAGGCATAGGGCCCTGAGGAGGCACACACTGGAGAAGGTTGAAGAGCCCATTAGAAGCAAAGATAGGAGGAAGCTTAGAGCTGCCTCCAGACTGTTATCTGCAAAGTTCTGTTTGGAAATTTTTGCTAATTCTAAATCAAACTAAGATGTCTCTGGTTTCGCCCCATCTCCTCTAGCCACTGCCTTGTGCCTTTTGCACGTGCAAGCTCAGTGTGCTCAGGCCCTTCTGGGCCTTGGCCCTCTCTCCTTGGCCAAAGAAGTGGTCTGAAATTTTTATTAGAACAATCAACTGTTTCCCATGTTGTCCCCTGAATGGTGATGTCAGCACTGTTGGGGAGTCTTGACATGTTGTCTTGCAGTGAGATCTCTTAGCTTGTTGAAAAGTCAGCATAGATTTGAGGTAGCTTTGTCTTGAAAGTGGGTTTGGACTGATTTGGAATGAGGTGTTGTGCTAAATACAACGAATGACAATGCAAACAATGTCTCCAGCAGGGAAAGGAGGTTGGACTCTGCCTTTCCTCTGTGATCTCCATTCCATTTGTGGCCTTGGAGGGACTCCTGCCTGCTCTCCTGTTCACCTGCCTGTGGCTGCTCTGTGTTAATATCTGCTTTGTTCTCAAAGGAATGGTGGTCTCTAACCTGTCTTTTTGCACTTTTGCATTTCTTTTTCTCTTTCGTCCCTCCCCTTTTCTCTCTGCTCTGCCTAATCTCTGTAGTTCTTGGGGACACATACAATATTCCTTTAGATCCCAGAGGTAAGCAAACTTACCCACACCTACCTGTTCACATTGCCTCGGACTCTGGTGCTGTATGTTAATTCTTTATCCTTCAGCAGTCGTAAATAAATTAACACATAATTGAAAAGGGGAGGGTAAATAATCCTTGCCAGTGGGCTGGAGAGAATAGGGAGGGCTTGTCAGCAGCAGACAATGAGGGATGCCACAAGAGCTGAAACAGGCTCAAGACACTCTGATGGCACTGAATCTGTTTGGCACAGGTAGCAGGTTGGCCCAGCTGGTGTCATGCTTTATCCTGTGTGCGCTCAGCTCCTTATTGTCCAGCTCCCAGCAACAGGAGCCTCGAGGCCTTTCCCATGGGGTGCTGGTGAACTCGGACCACCCGAGCTAGGTCTGGCTGCCAAACTCTCTGGAGGGGGCAGGAGGAGGTGGCCACCCCACGTGTCCTGTGGGCCCCGTGCCCACAAGCCCTCGAGGGCAGAAAGGCATCTCCAGACAGAGGAGCATGTGCCAGCCTGGGGTCACTGCTGCCTGTAGGGGCAGCCTCCCGAGCTGGCACAATCCTTCCCAGAGCCAGGCAGGCCCCGTCAGCAGCCATGGGGATGGCTGAAGCTTTCCAGAGCCCTTCTGCTTGTTTCAATTACTGTTGTGTGCTTGCTGTTAACAGCTCCAGCTCATTGTTCTCTGATTGCCAGTTTCCAGTGCTTACCAACCCTTTTCAGGAAGGGGGAAAGGACGGGGAGGAGGAGTTTAACGTCTCTCTTTATGATCAAAAGGATGTTCACTGAGCACCTGGAAGGAAAGATTTCTGCCGGGCTGCTCTGCACTTGATGCAGACACAAGGACTGAGGGTGCAAAGCTCTTGCTCCCTCACCTTGGATGAGCTGCTGGCAGTGGGCTCTGAAGCAGGAGCTGATTTCATTGTCCATGGGGGCTAATTCCATAGCAACAGGGATGAGGCTTGTTGGAATAGAGGCAGGCTGACCACACAGCCCCCCTCTTCCCAGGGCATGTTAACTGGCTTAAGACTTTCCTTTTCAGAGACCAGCTCCTCAGCCAGTAGCTACAGCTCAGAGTTCAGCAGGCGGCTGCTGAGCACCTACATCTGTGAGTACCCTGCACACCTTTGATGCCTTAGGATTTTAGCTTTTGTATTTTTCATACATTTGTAATCCTGCAATTATTTAGTGTGTAACTCTAATTACCATATACAGTGTTAGCTACTGCTTTCCCATTTTGGTCAGACAAAACAATTCCTCTCTAGGCCTGGAAATCAAGGACACCTCACTGTCTCAGGCCCTGAGAAATGTAAACGAAAGTGAGTTGGGGGAGAGCAAACTTGGGGTAAATGACTTCATTACCTGAAGCTGTAATTGGAAGATTTACCCCCAATATGCAAATGGACCAAAATAAAAGTATGAAAACCTGTGACCCGCAGTCCAGTTTTGAGTGTAGCCCCTGGGAGGCTTCATGTGTCTGAAATGTACCTGAAGGCCCTTCAATAAATATGACTGCTTTTTATTCTCTTAATTTTGTCTAGCCTCTGCTCTTAGGTACCCCTAGAAGGCATCACATTCCTGCTGCTGCTCCATGGAAGTGCCTTCACTGGGCTCATTCCTGGGTGAAGGGCGCAGGCTGTGTCTCTTCTCCATGTGATCTTTCCACATTTGAGCGGGAATCTGATGAGAGGGATGAAAAAAGGGTCAGATGAAAAAAGGGGAGTTTGACTGTTAGAGTAGGACAGGACAAAGCACAGGGCAGCAGCTTGCTTTGCTGCAGAGCCGTTCCCTTAAACTATTGTCACTTCAGCCCCATGAAGGCTCCCAGCTGCACAGGGGAGTTTAAGAAAGTGAGATCAGTGATTCTGTTACATTGGAGATCAGGTCCTTCAGCTTCCGAGACCTGAGCTTGCATTGTGGCAGGTTCTGGGAGTTCCTCTGACCCCAAAGTGCACCTCTGTTGCCAAGGCATGGAAGGCAGTAATTTGCAGAGAGGCTCTGGTGACTTGCTAAAGAAAAATCTGTGTAAGGACTGTTAAGTACATGTGATGGTAGCCTTTGTACAGGCAGTCAGGCCTGTGCTGTTCACTTTGCTGTGGGCCCACAGCTTGGTTTGCTTTGTCAATAATAAGTTTCAGTGCAAAACTTCTTGTTCTGTGTTTTTCCCTCTTTAAGGCAAAGTTCTGGGCAACCTGCAGCTTAACCTGCTTAGCAAATCCAAGGTTTATGAAGACCCAGCTTTGAGTGCCATTTTTCTGCATAACAATTACAACTACATTCTGAAATCTCTGGAGAAGTAAGTGTATATCTTGAGTGAATCTCCCTCAAGTCCAAGGCTGATTGGATGGTGTTGGAGCAGAGCTCTGATTGAGAGCATTTGCTTGGCAGCCTGTCTCATATCTGCTTTTTCTTCTGTCCTTGAAACTCTTTGAAGGTTTTACAGTATTATAAAAATCACATTACCTGAAAGTGGAAAATAAAAGCATCAGGAAATCTCTTAGGTTTTAGAGAATCCTTTGATCTTGGGAGGATTGAGGATGTGGCTTTGGAAAGTAGCTCGGAGTTGCTTCTGTCTCCCAGTTTGCACATTTCAAGGAACATTTTATTGTGAAGGGCTGAAAAGAACTTGATGGGGGTTGAAATGCTGCCATCCTGAGAGCAGCCCAGAGAGCAGCTGGCTCAGGTACTTCCTCAGGTTTCCTGCTCTTCCAGGTCTGAGTTGATCCAGCTGGTGGCTGTGACACAGAAAACAGCTGAGAGGTCCTACAGGGAGCTCATTGAGCAGCAGATCCAGACCTACCAGCGCAGGTCAGTGACATCCTCTGCCTCTCCCTACTTTTGTCTCTTTGGCAGCTCTTTGGGAGCCAGTGCTGTGCTGGAGCAGTGAGAGGGATTTACCTAAACCAGAAAGTTTTCTAAAACCAAAGCAGAGTGGTTTTGGTTTCCAGGTGATTAATCCAATTTGGGAAGGGGTCACTGTGGGAAGTTTTGGGGGGTGTGTATTGTCTGAGTTGGCTTTGGGGTCACGGGTGAAGACAGAGGTGCTCTGGTAGAGGTGTGAGTAACTCTGCCTCTCTGCTGTCTCATTGCACATGCAGCTGGTTGAAGGTGACAGATTACATCTTGGAGAGAAACCTGCCTGTCTTTCAGCCAGGAGTGAAGGTAAGAGGATGGGCAAGGATGGGCTTGACATGACAGAAATTGCCAGAAACATCATTTCCTTTGTCATAAAAAATTCTCAGAAAGCTTTATGTCTCATGCCAGTATCACTCTGCAGAGTGAACACTGTGGCTGGCACAAGTGGACAGCAGCTGTGCCTTCTGATCTCCCCTGCCCTAGATTCAGCCAAGTCTTTTAATCTCTGCCTGCATTCTTACATCTTCACCTGAGCAGATGCCTCTGTTTTGGATTTTCAAAAAGAGCCTGAGACCTTCCCTTGGAAAGGGTTTGAAGCATGAAGAAGTCTATTTTTTGTCTGTTCTGGCTGAAAATTGTCCTTGTTAAACCTACTTCAGCTGAGTGTAGGGTGTGCTGCTCTCTGCATCTCCTCACTGCTGTAGGAGGGAATCCAAACCAAGTACTGGATACTGCTTAGTTGTGGGCAGACATTGGTGTTGGTTATTTATTTCTGGAGATGAAATAAGATCCTTTCCCTCCTTGTTACAGCTCAAGGACAAGGAGAGGCAGATGATAAAGGAGCGCTTTAAGGTAAGGAGGTGTTGGATGGTGTCAGAACGTCCCCTGGTTGATTGGGACACACAGATCTGCCTCAGGAGACCGCTGGGTGATCAGCAGGGGAGGGAAGGAGCATCAGACTCAGTGTGGAGATGTGATTGCAGATGGGATGCTCACTGAGTTTCTCTTTGGACAGGGTTTTAACGATGGGCTGGAGGAGCTGTGTAAGATCCAGAAGGCCTGGGCAATCCCAGACATGGAGCAACGGGACAAAATCTGCCGGGCACAGAAAACTATTGTGAAAGAGACCTATGGTGCCTTCTTGAACAGGTGAGATCTTCTGCAGCACTGTCCTCTCCTCTTTGGGTTTACTGAGGTCTTTGGGGCCTTAAATAGTCTGAGCACTTTCCAATTGTCCTGTCTTAGCTTCTCTACTTTGCACACTCAGTCATCCCCAAGTTGACCATGAGTATTTGCAGGTGTCTGCTGTCACCCTGATTCCTTGTTCAGTGAGCACAAAGCCCTGAGCCACTCTGGACTGTTCATGTAAAACTTGTGAGGCCAGTTGTAACCAGGTCACTTGCTCTATTCAGGATACTCTGACACATTTGAGTGGGGGGTGCTGGAGTGGAGCTGTTTTGTGACAGAGGGGCCAGTGGGTCTCTTTGCTGTGTTCGAGTTGTTTGTCTGGAGCACAGCAGAGAGACCCACAAAGAGAGCTGTTCTCTTTTGCAGATATGGCAACGTGCCCTTCACCAAGAACCCTGAGAAATACATCAAATACCAGGTGGACCAGGTGGGGGAGATGATCGAGAAGCTGTTTGACACATCAGCATAAACTTCCAGCTGTCGTGAAGTCTCCAGTTGCCAAGTACAAACCAGTGCTCTCTCACCAACCCTTGGGACTCCCTTCCCTTCTCCCCTGCCCCATTGTGGTGGGCAGGGTGTTATACTTGTATTTATCAGATTTATAAACCTGTGGAAACACTAACTCCTGGCTATCTTTGCTCCAGATTCATGGGATAAGGCAAAGTCTGCCCTGTGGGCTCCTATGTTGGCACATCCACCTCAGATGGGTTTGTGTTAATGCCTTGATGTGCAGCAGACAGGGGGAGTGTGTTTAAAAACAAGAAGAAATATACACACACACACAAAAAGAAAACTTGTATGGGTACAGCCGTTCTGTTCAGGGCAGGAGGCTGTGAGCTCCAAATAGTGCCACCTGCTTCCCTGATGGGTTTTGGGAATCTCAATTCTGTAGGATCCCAAATTATTTTCCCATTGTTAATCTCAACTGTTATTTATTTCAGTGATGGTGCTCAATGCTGATTGTGGGGTTTGGGGGGCTGCAGGCCAGTCATGTACAGGGATGTTTTACCCCAAAACTGGGCCTGTATCAGTGGTCTGTTCCACGTGAGGCAGGGCCTGGAGCTGTGGCAGAGCAGTGGAAGCAGAGGGAGCTCCATGGTGGCCTGGCTGGGTGCTGCTCCTTATTGACCTGAGGCGGAGCAAGCGTTTCTGCAGTGATTTCCACTCAGCATCTTCCTCCCATCCCTGTTTGTCTCCTGTCTTCCTAAATCTGATGCATCTCTACCCTGCAAGCAGCCGAGCCCATTCCCTTGTTTAACCCATGGGCAGCACATGAAGGGCAAGTGCTGCTCTCCCACCTGCCTTGGAGCAATCCTGGCAGGCTTTGGATCAGGACCTGGGCTCTGACACTTTGCACCAAGGCTTTTCAGAGTGTTGGAACACCTGTGTTGTATCTGTGGTCTCTGGCCAGGCGCTTCCTGCTGCCCTCTCCCTCTCTCCTGCTGCTGCCTGCTCCATTGTTTGCCTGTAACAATAGAAATACAGGGTTTCCATAGAGCAAGGAGCACTTTCAATAGCTGCTGCTTTGCAGTTTGGAGCAAATCCATCATTCCCCTGAGCAGTGTTTACAGCAGCGTTTGCTGGTGTCTGATTAGCCCAGCAGTGGAAGAGCTGTTGGATGTTAGAACCTGGATGAGGGCACAGGTCATGCTGTGGCAGACCCAGCTGCCTACCTGCACTGTGCCTTCCTCAGACAGATGTTTATTCAGGTAGGTCCTGCCCTTTCTGAACCCCTGACCTTCTCTTCCTCAGCCTGGTGTAGCAAATGCCTGAAAAACAACAATTTGACAGGCTCGTCCAGCCCAGAGCTGGACCACGCTGTGAGTTCAAGTCTTGATCACTTCACCTGACTGTTTTTATGTGTCTGACCATGCAGGCTCACAGTGCCAACACAAGAACCCTCCCTGCAGAAACCTTCCCCCTGCTGTCAAATCTCAAATGTGTGTGGAAACCTGAGATCTTGTACTTGCTGTTTTTAACCTCTGCCAGATCCAAGAGCCTCCGGAGGCCAGCAGGCGCCGGACAGTGTTTTTATACATAAGCAAAGCTCTGCTGACTTGTGTTTCGTGCAGTGTTGAGTCTGCTGGATACACACCCTGACATTCACCAGAAGGAGCTGGATTCCATCTTTCTGGATCTGTTTTTGACACTGCAGCAGCCTGATATGAATTTCTTTCTTGAGGAGAGTGCGTGGAATTCATGCTGAGCTGTAAAACATGTTTTATTGCCACTGGTCCCAGGGCGAGGCAATTCACCCGGAACGGTCACAGGGAAAGCCAGGAGAGGGAAGGGGGAGCTTTGCCTACAGCTTTACTGGAGCACCTGAGCTTTAGTGTGCAGGAGCTGAAATCCTCCCTGAACTGATGCTTTTGTGCCAACCAGAGCCCAAAGAAAATGTATGAGATTTTTCAAGGGTCTGGAATGGGGCCACGTCCTGTTCTCCAGAGGCTCTGGGAATGCCTTTGCATGGCCCCCACCAAAAGAGGCTTTTCTGGGCTTTGCTGTCAGCCTGTTGCCCCAGAAAAGCTGTACCAGACCAGGGCTGGGGGGGCAGATGCAGGTGAAGATGGGATGCAAAATATCCTGCTCCCTCTTGGTCACTCCATTACCAGCACCAGTAGCTCATTGCATTGTTTCTACCCCAGGGATGCCCTGGCTGCATCTGAAGGAAGGAATGAGGGTAAGAGGCTGCTGGGGGCTGAGAGCTGGGCTTGGTGGTATTTGTGCAGTGAGGAGGAGCTGGAGGTGGTGGTTCCCTGGGGGAACAGGTAACTTCTGCTGCTCCCAGGTGGGAATCAAGACCCCCATTTCCCTGAGTTAAAGAGAAAGCTGAGCTACCTGGTCCCTGTTCCCTGTATCCAGCCTCCCACTCAGCCTGGCTCTAAGCATTCCCCCACTGTCTGCCTCTCCCCTGCTCAGGGAATGCCTGTGGGGAGCCAGACCTGCTTTGGGAGCAGCAGCAAGTTTTTTCCTGAGCCACCCCTTCCTCAGGGTGGGAGCAGGGCTGAGCTTGTGTCCAACACTGTCAAGTGCCAGGGGAGGGCTCCGTGTTCTCCTTGGCTTTTTATGGTAAGGAATGTGTTTGCAGCACGTTAATTAAGAGCGACCATGGCAGCCAGCATAGTCTGACCCTCTCACAGTTGAGCCCTTCACGCCCCTCTGAGACCTGAGAGTGGAGCCTGGAGTTGTGTTGAGACCACGGCAAGGGGCCATGGATGGGGCTAAACCCCCTCTGCCTCCCCCTTTGCTTCCCCCAAGGCTCCTGTGGGGTTTGACGCCCTTCCCTCACCTCCCATTCTGCCCTGACATAGGGAAGATGTCTCTAATTTCCAAGGTTTTGGGGCCAGAGCCCCATTTCTTCATTGTTTATTTTTTAGCTGCCCAGCAGCCCATGCTGGGGGCTGTGCAGGGTCAGGGGGTGCCACCTGCTGTCTCCTCAGACTGGACAGCAAATTTGGCAGAGTAAGTACTTGAAAAAACCCACAAACCAAAATAACTTCTCTAACCCTAGTGATAAATCTGTATGGAAAGCTCACACTAACTAAGGTTTCAGCCCAGTGTCCCTCATCTCCCTGCACACTCTTGGGCTTGATGGGAGCTCAGTTCAGCCTATTCATTTTTCACTTCCAGTTAAATATGTTTTTATTAATTTTTAACTGGAACGTAGGGACTTGAAGTGCTCTTAATTTAACATAAAACCTCCCAAGGGGATGGACCATGAGCCCATTTCTCTCAGCCGAGAGCATGTTGAGTGTCAGCAGATCCTGATGCTCTTGTCTTTTCCATCTGGGCCTGATATGCTCTGTTATTTGAGGGGGAAAGTAACTTCCCAGTATAGTTTTGTGTTGGCAGCAAAACCTTGTGTTTGCCCTTGGAGGGCTGGTCAAGGCACAGGCTGGGTGTGAGGGCAATGGTTTCCTCCTCAGATGAGCAGGGACAGTGTCAGATAAGCTGGAGGGGGCTTTTTTTCTCTAATTTTGTATTTGCTGTAAACAGTGTAATGATCTGGCCCAGGCTTCACTCTTAGAGCCTGCAGACAAGTGAGAGCCAACTGATGGGTGAGGATACATGTAATGAGGAGGGGTGTTGGATGTGTCACAACACAGAGCCCTGACCTTGTGAAAGCCCTGACCTTGCTGTCTGACCATCACCAAGCCCCTCTCTGCTCCTGGAGAGGGTGAGAGCAGCCATGTGAGCCATGGTGCATGTCAGCGGGATTTGGGGGTGCAGAGCCTGCCCCCAGCCCGCTGTCACCTTTTGGGACCTCATTGCTGAACAATGACCAGAAATAAGCAGGTTCCAGGGGTGCCCACAGCCTGGGAGAGGGTGATGCACTGGGCTGGGAGCTGAGTTAGGGGTGTCATGGGACGTGCCTTCAAAGTGGTAATGGTGTGGCTGGAGCAGTTAGCAAGGCAGGGTCAGCCATGGGCTTGGGAGGCTGCCAGAAAGGCTGGGGTGGGATGGATGGGGAGCAGAATCAGTGTGTCTGACAGGGGGCTTGGGGATATCGCACCCCCTGCCATGCCAGCACAGGGACCTGTGCCCTTGGGCAGTGCAGAGGTGGTGGCCCAACATCTCCATCCCCCAGGTGAGCTGATAACTGTCCAGGAGAGTGGATTGAACCCCTCAGTGTGTGTGGGATCCATTGGAGTCACATCCTGTGGCTCTGCAAGCAGAGGCAGATGAGGGCACGAGGATAGTAAGGCTTTTAGCTGTGTTTGTGCAGCTGCTTCAATGTTTTCCCTGGCTGTGAAGGGTTGAGCGGGGAGATAAATGCAGATGTAATTAATGGAGCTGCTTATACTCTGCTCTCTGTGACTTATGCCGGGAACAGGACTAGACTAAATATCACCATTACTGATAGGAGAAGGTGGCCAATTTATGGCCCTCTCTGTGGGGAGAGGAAGATCTGGTTATAATAACACTCAGCAGGGGAAAAGAAATGTTTTACAGTCAAAAGCTTCTCAAGAAAACAAGGCCAAGCACTGGAGCTGGGTGGAAGAGGGCTGTGTCAGGACTAGAACCCCAGGGAGAGCCAGGGTCCTGGACAGAAGTGCCTGTCCCAGTCCTGGGGAGCTCTGCCGTGGGGTTTCACAACAGTGAAATCTGTGCAGACAGACTTAGGGCCTCTGTAATGGCAGTTTATAGTGACGTGACCTCCATGGGGGCTGTTGGGGTACACACCTGGGAGTTGTAGGAATGCACAGCACAGCTCATCCCAGCTCCGCTGCACTTCTGCCACCACCTCTGGCTGTGCTCTGCCACGGGGTTTTCAAAAGAGTGACTTGATTCTAATCCCATGATGCTCTTCTAGTGAAGAAAAGGGAAGTCTTCACTTAAACCCCTTGGCTGGTGGCAGTCACAGGGCTCAGGCACCCCTGGAGCTTTTGCAGCGTGAATCACAGCAGCCTCTTGTGGGCAGCTGCACGCCGCGGGTGCAGCGACATTCCTGTGCCGCAGTGCTCCCCTCCAGGGATGTGCTCGAACATCACCCCCATTCTCCACCCCCCTCAGCTTCCCGGCGTCCAGCAGGTCCCACCACCCCCCAGCCTCTCCTCTCCTGCAGCTCTGGGGTTTCTCAAAGGAGCTGGACACAGCAGGTGGGATGGGGGGGCTTTTATTGAGGCTTCCCCAGCTCTCCCACAGCCCTGGCTGGCCCACCTCAGGGAAGCAGTGTCATTGCCCTGCTTGTCTCCACGAGCACCTCGCCTGCTTGAGATGCTGAGCTGTCCCCAAGCTGTCCAAAGGCATTAAAATCCTTCCCCTACCATGGGTCCATGGCTGTCCTTCCCTGGCAACCAACCTCCCTCCCCTTGGTCCTTGGTGACCCTCTGTGCTTCACTCCTGGATTTTCCTACCAGAGCTGGGTTTGTGCCCAGCCCTGCCCCAGGATGCAGCTCCTAAACCAGGACACAAACAAAGCAAGACTTTCCAAATGTCCCTAAAAGTGCACCCACTAACTCCAGATGCTGTGCTGGCTGGAGGGACCAGAGCTTTTCACAGGTGCAGATGCAACAGGGAGTAGTAAGTCCATCTATGACAGAGGAACAGGCAGTGGATTTTTGGGGTTGACCTCTCTGCTCTCAACAGGTGTTTGGTGGAAGGATTTGTCCTGTCCTTGGCTGAGTTTGTATCAGCAGCCTCACAGTTATATTTGGATGTATTTGAATGAAAATGGTTCAACTGGACCCATTTCAACCCCAAACCTCGCCCAGCCCCAGGCCTGCGATGCTGCAGGAGACTGCAAAGCCGTGGGGTGAGAGGAAGCTCTGCTAGCTGACATTGAAGGTGTCAGAGGAGCCATCTCCTCCCTGCTGCTGTCCCACCAGCTCTGCCTGCCCCCAGGGCTGTGCGGGGACCCTGCAGCGCACAGTGGAGCGGCCGGGCAGGACTTCGCTCAGCTGGGTCACCTCACTGAGCTCTGCCTCCAGCGTGCTGACCGTGTTGGCAGCCTGGGCCACGTGCACCTTGCGCGCTGCCTTCTTGTGCAGGAGGCAGCTGAAGATCTTCTTGAAGCCCTTGCGAAAGTGTTTGGAGACCAGGGCGTAGACGATGGGGTTGACGCAGGAGTTGGCGTAGGAGATGACGTGCGAGAGGATGCGGAGCACGTACGTGGTGTGGTTGAGGGGGAAGTACCCGAACCACATGCAGAGGATGACCAGGTGATGGGGCAGCCAGCAGAGGCAGAACAGGACGGCAACAATGATGATCATCCTGGTGACCTTCCTCTTGGCCTTCTTGGACTCCGACATGTCTTGGAGAGGGTCCACGGACTGCCACAGGTAGCGAATAGTCCGCACGTAAGTGAGGCTCAGGATGAGCACGGGGATGATGTAGCTGAAGATGAAGGTGCAGACGTCCATGATCTTGCGCTGGGAGATCTCCCAGATGGGGTGGCAGACAGTCAGGTTGGCCAGCTGGAACTCCTGGTAGTAGCTGAGGTAAGGGCCCGAGAAGATGAAGGAGAGCCCCCAGATGAGACAAATGGCCAGGAGGGCATTCCTGGGTGTCCTCAGCTCCCTGGAGTGCAGGGGGTATCGTATGGCCAAATACCTGCATGGGAGAGGGAGAGGGACATGGCTGCAGTCCTGAGCAGGAGCAGGAGAGAGGGCATAAATGATGGATTTGAGCTTTTCAGGGCAGTTAGTCACACAACTGATTCCCTAGTGCTTCTTAGGGACCCTGTGCAGCACAAAGGATTGAGGAAGATTCTCTCCCTCACCCTGTCCCATCACCCTCTGCTCTCAGCAGTGGTTGTGGGGGCAATGGGGATGGTCTCATTCTGTCCCTCCCCTAATCCAGCAGACCTTCACTTGACCATCACTGCCTGGCACAAGTGACTGGAGCAGTGAGGATACAAAGGCAGGAGCAAGCGCCCAGGATCCCCACATACAGCATTCCTTGCACTGGCACACATGAGAGCACTTCAGTCCTTTTCAGTTCTGTAATTAACTGGTCCCTTAATTGCACCCAGATCTGAGGCTTGTCCAAGCCCTCCCTTGCTCAACACATGTGTTGCCTCTGCTCTGTGGGATACATGGGGAGAGGCAGCCCCTGGATGTGCTTTAGCTCCTGGGGGTGCTGTCAGCAGCCAGTGCTGTGCTGGGAATGGCAGGACACATCCAGCCAGGCTCCAGGGCCACCCAGGGGATTGGCATATGGACTTCCCACATCCCATCCTGCAGGTTTTGGGCGCTGAGTGGAGCAGCACCAGGAGCTCTCGGCCTCTTGCTTGCTGCAAGGTCATAACTCACTGGCCCTTGCAGAGGTAGGGACTGAGGTAAAGCACAGGCAGGAGCAACAGGCTTCCCAGCAAAACCCACCCTGGAACAGGCTGGGATAATCACTGGGACAAGGGACAGCACCGGGACAGAGAGGGGCTTTTTGCTAATAGAAGGGGAGAGAGGGAAAACCAGTGTCTCAGCTCAAACATCGCCGAGTTTTTTCTCCTCAAGGTCTGCCTGCTTTGCTGGGGGCTGTTGGGAGGATCGGGGCTCTCTCTTGCATCCCAGGAAGGCCAGAGCTGCACAGGGACTGACCTTTGCTTCTTTCTCATTTTTCATCCCCACTTCACTGCCAGGGCCTATGGATAAATCCCAGTCCTACAGCTTTGGGGTCTGAAAGCTTCTTCCAGCTGGGCACTGGGGCCAGGGATCCCCATCCAGCACTCTACAGAACCCCATGCTGGGTGGTTGCACTTCCTTGCACACATCAACAGGGTCCTTGATTCCCTCAGGAGCCCCGGGAGATCACAGCAGTCAGGATTCAGCTCCAGGGGATTTTGTGTCCTCTCCGCCCCAGTGGGATCCAGAGAAAGGGGAGCCTCAGGGTGCAGGGAGCCCCCCCTTCCCTTCCCTACCTGTCGAGGGAGACGGTGGCCAGGGTGAAGCTGCTGGCATACATGGTGAGGTAGATGAAGAAATGCACAGCCTTGCACATGAAGGGCCCGAACACCCATCCCTCCAGGGTGTAGATGGTGGCTTGGAAGGGGACGCAGAAGAGGATGAAGCAGAGGTCAGCCACCCCCAGGTTGAGGATGAAGAGGTTGGTTGTGTTCTTCACCTGCCCATTGCGCAGCAGCACGGCCAGCACCAGGCTGTTGCCCACCGTGCCCACGAGGAAGATGATGAGGTACACGAGCGGGATGATCACGGACTCGGGCTGCCAGCCCCCCCCAGAGCCCGCCAGGGAGCCGTTCATGGCCGGGAGTGCGCGGACAGGCGCCAGAGGGGGAATGTGTGTGGAGAAGGCACTGGGGGGACACAGAGAGATCAGTGTGGGGTGTACCAGGGATTGCACGGGAAAGGGGGTGCAGGGAGAGAACGCTGGGGATCACAGAAGGGAGGAAAAGGGAAAGATCAGTGAGGAGAGCACCAGGGATGCACAGGAAAGGGGTGGACAGGAAGAGGTGCCGTGGGGAGTGCAGCAGGGATGCAAAAGGGAATACACGGAGAGGTCAGCAGGGATTACACGAGAAAGGGGATGCACAGGAAAAGGGAGTGCAAGGAGGCTACAGCGGTGAGTGCACCAGGGGTGCACGGGAAGGGAGAGAATGGTAAAAGCGGCGCACAGAGAGCGCACGGGAGCTGCCCGGGGAAGGGGGTGCTTGGGAAGCGTGCGGAGGTCCCGCCGGGGCGCACGGGGAGACGGCGGGGGTGGGGGGAAGAAGCGGGGGAGCCGGGCGCCCTTCACCTCCTCCGGGTCTGCGGGAGCCCGCGGGCGCTCGGGGCGGCTCCGGCGGGGCGGCTCCAGCGCTCTCCGTGCGCCGGCGGAGCGGGGGGGCCCGGGGGGCTCCGGGGCGCGGCTCCCGCCCGGCCCCGCGCATCGCGCCCCGGGGAGGGGATCCCGACCCCGCTCCCCTCGGGGAACCGCCCGGCAGAGGGGTCGGGTGGGAGCGGGTTCGGCCTGGGGTGGGGTGAAATGTCAGTCAGTGCTGTTACCCCCCGGGAGAGTTGGGGCAGCGGGGCTGGACACCCCGAAGGGGGCTGGGCACCCAAAGTGAGGTGTCTGTGGGGGTTTTCTTATCACCTCTCCCTTCAGGAGTCACTGGAAGAGGGTTTGTTCAACCCCAGGGGCTGCAGGGCTGGATTTTAGGAATGGGGGTCCTCTGGGACTGGGAATGTGTCCACGTTGTTCAGCAGGCAGCTAAATCCTCGCACCAAAACACCCGAGGTGAGCCCAGGTTTCCAGGAAAGACTATATTTCTCCCCTTGGCTGGAGAGCTGCGTGATACATTGCAGCGAGAACGAACCTTTTTCATGTCGTGTCTTCCTTTCCTGCAAAAATTGCCTTTTTGGCCCTGCTCAGAAGGAAGTCTTGGGACCGACCAGTGCAATCAGCTCTCCAAGCAAGGACTCTTCGTCTGACTCCACTCCAGCCTGCCTTGTTCTGCTACTGTGGAGAAATATTTAATGCAGCGATTACTCCTGTAACTAACTCACTCCACAGCTTCTCAGTTCTCTTAGTGGGCGTTCAGAGCTGAGCCTGCCGTGCTGGGAGCTCTGGGGACACTCACAGCCCTGTGACATTGCCACCACAGCACACGGAGCCCTTTTCACCCTCGGCTGCCCACCAGGAGCCCCACAAAACCAGCTCCCGTTTGGAGGAGGTGCGTGGGGAAGGGAACAGACCCCTTTGGTGTGAGGATGCTCCGTGATGACATCCCACAGGGAAAAGCAGGCAATTAGGAGCAGCACAGAGGGAAATCGGCCACCCCACAGGGCTCAAGGAGCTGCTGAGACACAGAGCACAGCTCTGCCTTCCTCTCCTGGTCCCAGACTGGCCGCATGCCCTCAGGGAGCCGCTCCCGTGCCACATCCCCAGCCACGACCATGGAGATTGCTGGGACGACTCATGGGGAAAGCCTGGCCCCAGGGAGGTTTTACCATGTGGGACCTGCCCTGTGTCGTCAGATGCCACAGGATATTTGGATGGTACTGGTGGTGTCTTTGGTGTCACTGGAGCTTTGGTCAGCCTGCATGCAGAGGGGCTGGGTCCACCGTTATGCTGCAGAGCGAGATTATTTAGAAAAGAAACAAAGCAACGAGGGAAAACATGCAGTTTCTTCCCAAATATCAGTAAAACTCGCGAGTAGCAGGCTAAAAACAAATAGCAGTAAAATCTATTCTTGTCCTGAGGCACAGATGTGTTATTTGGGCAGGGGTGCAGGAGGATGATCCAGATCCCCAAAAGCAAGATCCTCTGGCCAAAATCAATAGGAAAAGGCATGCTGTGGGGCTCCCAGCCCTTGCAGGCTGCAGGGCTGGCTGGCAGAGGGATGTGAGTGCCTGGAGCCTGTAACTCTGTGGATTTATTCTCTGCAGCGATCCCTGTGAGACCAAAGGCTCCCCTCAAGGCTCTGCTCCGTGAGGGGCTGCAGGTTTGTGTGATCCTCCTGTCCCCGGCCCTGGGGGAGAGCAGAGCCAGCTCTGCAGGAGGAATTCACGCACCCAGGCGGTGGCTGATGGTTTTATCCTCCCATTTCCAGATTTCAGAGGAATCCAGAGGAGCAGCAAAGCTTCGTGCCAGTGTACGAGAAAGGTGGTGTGGCAGAAATGTGCCTGTGCCACACCTGGTGGCTGTCCTGACGCTGGAATAGGTCCTTTGAGGTGGTTTTTTTTGGGCACCTGAGGGTGGGTGCTGCTGTACCAGCCTAACCCAAACCTGTCTGAACCTCCACAGCTCTAAGAGAGGAGCTGTTGTTTGTAAAACAGGCTTTAATTGCTGTGCCCTCTTAGTTCAGCATCGTCCTGGAGCACGGTTTGGTTCAGATAAGGAATGAATCCTTGGGAGATGCATTTGGGGCCTTGGGCAGACAGTTTAAAAGATTTGCACAGAAAGCTGCAACTTGAGGGCATGGATGATTTTTGTTTCTTTTTTTCCCCTTTGAGCTTTGCTGTCGATGAGAGAAAAGGGGAAGTTTGAAATCGGGAATAGCAGGTCACAGATGAGCCCTTGGAAGGGGAGAGAAGCCAAATTGCTTCCTGTAGTGTGACAGCAAAGTGTAGCCAGGCAGGAAGAGCCCAGGGCTGGCAAAGATGGGTCTGGGGGCATGAGCAGCTCTTGGAGCAGTTTGTTCTTTTAAGGGTTTATGGAAATATTACGATTAGGTGCTCAATTAAGTTTGGTGTTTGTCCCGAATGAGGTGTTCAACCCCATGTGCAAAAGGACCTGGTCTTAAGTGCTTACACCATGAATTATCTCCAGGATTAGGTGAGATAACTGCAGTCTCTTGCCAGGTGCACAGCCCGAGGGGGTTGAGGCGGCTGGAGGTGGCAGATTCTGTTTTTAGTGCTTAGCCTGAGGGAATTTAAGCCCCCTCTCCCGAAGTGCTGCCCAGAAGCAGCAGGTTCCAAGTATCCCGGGAAGGGACAAAGGGATGGATGGAGAGGGTCCCCCGGGACTGCCACAGCACCGGGGAGGGACAGCAACAACAGCATCGCCAGGTGTGGGGTAATCCCGGGTTGGGTTAGGGGATTCGGGGGGGTCAGGGTTGGGTGGGTGACCCTGGGGGCTGATTTGGAGGTGAGTCGAGGGGAATGAGTGGGATAGGAGTGAGAAGGGTGACCCTGGGGGCTGATTTTGGGGCGGGGGGGTCAGTTCTGGGGTGGGTGAGCGGAGCAGGGCTGGGGATGGTGACACTTGGGGCTGATTTCGGGGTCAGCACTGGGGGTGGCGCTGAGCACCGTGACTGATCTGGGGGGCTCAGTCCGGGATGGATGAGCGGGACACGGGCAGGAGGGCGGGGGGGATGTACCCAAAGCCCGGGTGAGGCCCAGGCCGGGCCGCTCCCGGGATCCCCCATCCGGATCCCCGGTCCTCCCATCCCGATCCCGGGATCCCCCACCCCGATCCCGGGTCCTCCCCGTTCCCGGCAGCCCCCGCGCGGCCGCTCGCGCCGCTCCCGGCCCGTGATGCACCGCGGCCGCGGCCCTGGCGCAAGATGGCGGCGGAACGTCAGGGAGGAGGCGGCGGCGGCCGCGGGGCCGCGGCGGAGGAGAACAAGGACCACAAGGACGGCAAGGACAACAAGGAGAACGAGCGGCCGGCGGGGCCGCAGCCCGGCGGCCTCGGCGATAGCCTGGGCCTAGAGAGCATCCTGCGCAGCTGCGGCGGCGGGACGTGGCAGGCCCGGCCCCGTGGGTGGCGAGGGGACGTGGCGGCAGCGCGGGGCTCGCAGGGCCCGGGCGGGCAGGGACGGCGGGCGGCGGGGACTCCCCGTGGTCCGGCTTCGGGCCCCGTGCAGGGGCACCCCGGAGATGTGGACGGTGCTGGCCCGGGCCTGTGTGAGGGTTTGGTTTGGATAAAACGGGTCAGCGTGGTTTTCCTGATTTATGGAATTACGATCTACCTGTGCTACGTCTCCTTCCGAAGCTCGTGACAGCTGGCGTCAGTCTCCACAGCGGAGCTTTGTGCTGGCCTTTGTGTTTTAGGGTAAGAGCAGGTCACCCGTGGTGTTACTGGAGCTCGAAGTGAACAGTAATACATAAAAAAATCTGTTTCTGAAATCTGGGCATGTAAAGCTCATGGAGGTTTTGTAGGCGAAACTTCGATGTGAAACCCGTCCAGGTGCACAGCTGTGATAGAGCTGAGTTTTATCTTCTGGGTCAGAGGGAAACCCGAGGGAGATCAGGCTGAGTTTTCCACGTGGCATATGGCAGGTGTGTAGTCAGGAGCTGTCGAGTGAGGTGCAGGCATAGCAACTGCCCTGGAAATGCTGGGAATGTCTAAGTCAATGCAAAAATAAGAAAGTTCAGGGGATATGAGTTCAGCATTTAACTGTGCAGGGTAACAGAGAGTCTGAAAAAAATGTCGGGTAGACAGCCAGGGAGGAGGAGGGCTGTGTTGGGACATTGCAGTTTGACTTGGTTGTTCTGCAGATATAGAATAATTCAGTGTAATAACTATTGCTGCAGGTTTTTAGTACTTCAGAGACCTTCTTTTAGGTGTAGTCTCAAAAAACCACTTTGATAGACATCTGGCATTTTAAACTTTAAATGTTTGGTGGTTTCTTTAGGTATAGTTCCAGTTTTTCTTGTGTTGGGGTTGTTGTACAGTCTGGTTTTGTGTTCTGGGTTTTCTTTAAAGGCTTCTTGGTAAAGTTTGAAAGGGAAATTTTAGGCTGTGAGTGTGTGTAGCACAGAGATTTCTTGTGTATGGTGGAGATTTTATTTCACAAAATAACCTGCCCTGTAAACTGAATGAAGAACATCAGGTTTACTAAAATGTGGCATGCTTTGATTTGGTAGGAATAACTGAGGGAATAAAGGAAGTGCAGGAACTCTGCAAATACTCTGAAGGATGCAGAGACTGGATGGAAATGGTGGAGTGACAGTGCCCCAGGTCACAGGGCAGTGCTTTGTGTCACAGCTGCTTGTTACAGCCACACGCAGCAAGACTAGAAATGTGCTGAAAAACTGAGAAAATCAGCCCTGGAGTTATTTCCAAAAACTCTTTTTGTGAGGTTCTGTGCTCAGAAGGCACTTTGTTTGTGGAAGCTGTGCTGGGGAGGCAGCAGTGATTCTGTTCAGGTTGTTTTTATCCTTTTCCTGAGCAACGGGACATTCTGGGGCAGGAAAAGCTTCTCTGCCTCAGTTTTTTCTGCAAAAAAACTGTGTCACGAGCGTGCCTGGGGAGCTCCTGTAGCCTGTCAGGTGTCTTATCCTGGCTGGGTCTTTTGGCACAGCTGCTTATCCCAGAATGAGCTCTGGGGCCAGCAGCACTCCCGTGGGTGTCAGTGGGAGGAGGTGCTGGAGGTTTGTCTTGGAGCCCTGGAGGGAGCCCTGGACTCATGAGGTGCTTTAGAACCATCAGCTCCCTCAGCTCTCTGCTTTTAGGAGGTTTTGGGGTGTGTTTGTCTCCTGGGGTGTGTGGGGTTCCCTGCTGTTGTTTTGGGGTGGAAGGAGGGGCTGGGCTGGCTGTGCTGTGAGTGTCCCTTAACGGCAGCCACAGTCCTGCAGATCGTGAAGGAGTCGCAGCAGCAGCACGGCCTGAGGCACGGGGACTTCCAGAGGTACAGGTTAGTGCTGGGAGCTGCTCCTGGGGCTTGGCTTCACTTCATTAAGATGTAACCCCCCTGTAAGCAGGCAGCAAAACCCATCTGGCAGGTGAATACCCCTGACAGGCTGTGTGTGCTGATCTCCCTTGGCTGTGCTGTGCTGTGCAGACTGGTTCTTGCATCTCCACTGCCCACGGGAGCTTGTGTTCACCTCTCCTGTTATCACTGTACTCCTGCAGAGCTCAGTGTTCAATAAACACACATGAAGCAGTTAGTGACGAGCACATCACCCTGCTTTTTCAAGATCATGAGTAACTACGTGTCTTCTTACCTTGTTTTCTATTAATTGCTGCTTCACAGGTGGCTTTTGAGCTACCATATGTCACACGTGGAGTTTTAATTGTTAAAACACTGCCTGGTACAGCCTTTAGTCTTTTTTCTGTTTGGATAGAGCAGTAAAGAGAAGCAAAGATGTCCTTTGGCCAGACTGACCGTGGTTGTTGTTTTTTAGGGGTTACTGCTCCCGCAGGCTGAGGCGGCTCCGCAAAACTCTCAACTTCAAGATGGGCAACAGGCACAAGTTCACTGGGAAGAAAGTAACAGAAGAGATTCTCTCAGACAACAGGTAATGGAATTGAGAATTCAGTGTGTTGCTGAAGAGTTTCCTTTCAGTGCTTTCTGTTTCAGGTGGGAAATTATTCTGTGTAATATCATCCAAAGCATTTCTTTTCAGAGGTGAATGTTGATGTTAATAAAAGTCCAGGCTGTAGTGCAGGTGCAAGAGACTCTGCTCAGATCCAGCTTCACCCAGTGGGAGAAGAAGTAGCAGCAACAGACTGTTCCTTCTCTTTCCTCATAGCTGCTAAAATGGATTCTTGTCATAATCAGTAAATTGCTGTGACATTGAAGAGGAAATGCTTGTTCAGGTCTGTTGCAAGGTGGCCATGGGAATGCTGGTAATGTGAATGGTGTAGCCAGCAAGGTTGTGGTTGGAGATGCAATCCTTCCCTTTGGACAGAAATATTGCACTGCAAGTTCTACTTAAATCTTTTAAATTTGACAGAATGCTCGTCTGACAGAATATGTGGAGAATAGCCACATATTTGGGCTCACTTCCCATCTTTTAGGAATACTTGAATTGTTTCCTGTCTCAACTTTTCTTGTGGGAAAACAACACATGATGCTGCATTCACCTCGTGTTAAGAACAGATTGAACTAGTTTAAAGAGTGGCCTAAAATGATAAATCCCTTGTCTTTTTAGTGTCCGTGGTACTACAGAATGATACCTAATTCTCTCCCTCACTGGGGTAATGGCACTTTTGAGTGAGAAACACAGCAGAAACCAGTCAGGAATAACAAGACTTTGTGTGCTTGGAACTTTACGAAGTAAAAGCATCTGCCTCTTACTAACCAAGCTGCACTTCTGCTACTGAACTTAGCAGGCCAAATGCATCACCACCAACTGGTGGCGTTGCAGCTCTTGTCTGAGTGTCATTATTGTCCCCTGGACCGTCCTGTGCCCTGCAGGTATTTGCTGCTGATCCTGATGGATGCAGAGAGGGCCTGGAGCTATGCCATGCAGCTGAAGCAGGAGGCCAACACGGAGCCCCGCAAGCGCTTCCATCTGCTGTCGCGGCTGCGCAAGGCTGTGAAACACGCTGAGGAGCTGGAGAGGCTCTGTGAGAGCAACAGGGTGGATGCCAAGACAAAGCTGGAAGCTCAGGTAGCCACTGATACTTTCATCTTGTTGTACAGCAAAGGCTGAACGAGAAACCTTTGGAATTTGAGGTGAAGAAATAATTACTATCTCTCAGCAGATAATAAAAATACGAAGAATTGAGGGCAACTAAGATGGTGCCACACAACCTAAAAAAGTGCTTATCTACTGAGTTACCTTTTTGTTAAATGTGCTGATGTGGCCACCTAGAATGCAAGATTTGGAGGTTCAGTTCCTGGAAAACAGGAAACAACTGTTGTGACCTCTTTGAACAAGGAGCTGCAGTGCTGTACTCAGTTAATTAAACTGCCACTGTGTAGCATATTGCTGGGGAAGAAGGTTTTGTGACATCAGTGGACCATTGCATAACAAACAAGAAATATGTTTGTTTTAATTTCTGGGCAACCTTGTCTAGTGGAAGGTGTCCCTGTCCATGGTGGGGGGATTGGAACTCGATAATCTTTAAGCTCCTTTCCAACCCATTCCATTCTGTGATTCCATTTTATGATTCTGTGGTTCCTTAGAAATGTAGCAGAGTCAGTCAGAGGAGAAGAGGTAGGTGGCTGTAACCTGCCATCCAAATCAGTTGTCTTCAGTGGGAAGCCCCAGTGAAAAGGGCAAAGCTTAGTCACTCAGTGCAGGAGTCACAGCAGCCTTGGTGCTAAAGGTGGCACTAATTAGGTGGTTGTTGATGAGGAGGTGACCTTGCCCTCGCTCTGTGTGCAGGCATACATGGCTTATCTCACCGGGATGCTTCGCTTCGAGCACCAGGAGTGGAAGGCAGCAATGGAGGCTTTCAACAAATGCAAGTGAGTCCCTCACTTCACCAGCTTTGTTCAGTAGAAAGTGTTGGATCACTTCAGTTATGTACAGCAACTCTGTGAGTCGTTTGGTTAATTGTGCTCAACTGGGAGGTGCTACTGAAGAAACAGCATCCTCTAGAGCACAGGCACACACTGTTCCCTTAGGAGAGCACCTCACAAGTGACACACACTGCAGTGTTAATATTTGTCCTTGGCTGTAGGACCATCTATGAAAAGCTGGCCAATGCTTTCACAGAAGAACAAGCTGTGCTGTATAACCAGCGTGTGGAGGAGATCTCACCCAACATCCGCTACTGTGCCTACAACATTGGTAAGGGAAGGGGGGCCTCCTCTGTTCACAGGAAAGCAATATTGGTTTAGTTAAACCCTGCTCTGAGTGACACTGAGGCCATAATATTTGTGGCAAATTCTGCACTTGTTCTGGGGCAGTTTAGCAATGCAGAAAGGGCATCATTTTGCAACAGCACCTGTGGTTATGTGTAGAAAGACAGAGTAGCAGTTTGTGGTAGCTTGCCAATGAAGTCAGAATGAAATTGCAAGCTTGTCCATAAACTGCCAGTATAAAATCTAATGATTAGTTTTTGTACATGAAAGTAGTTTGGAAGTCAAATGGAAGTGTGATCTCAATTTGTTGATTCTCTCAGGTGACCAGTCTGCCATGAATGAGTTGATGCAGATGAGACTGAGGTCTGGTGGCACTGAAGGTCTTCTTGCAGAAAAGCTGGAGGTAATTTATTTGCATGCCTCAACTTGAAATCTTCATTATTACTGTGCTGAGCATGAATATTGCTGCAGCAAATCCTTCAAGAGCCAGATTAGAGCAGAAGTGAGCAAGCAAGCCTAGGCTCTGTGGGAAACAACATTTTCCCAAAAAGCCCTTTGATTTCAATGTGGTCAAGTCTAACATGAATTCAGGGGGTTCAGTTTTGCATCCCTGTAAGTCCAAGCTCCTAAGCTCAGTGTGTTCTGTGCAGGCACTGATCACCCAGACTCGGGCAAAGCAGGCAGCCACGATGAGTGAGGTGGAGTGGAGAGGGAGAACTGTCCCAGTGAAGATTGACAAAGTGAGGATCTTCCTGCTGGGGCTGGCTGACAACGAGGCAGCCATCGCTCAGGTAACCCAGCAGCCTTCTCCATCCTGCCCCTCTAACCATCCTCTTTCCTTCTGTGCAATACCTGGTACCTGAGCTAAAAGCTTTCGAGTAATCTCATTGTTTTCAAACTGGGGTCTGGAAGACTAAAGGTAAAAGTGGGGGAATACAGATTATAACCCAAAGCTGAAGTGTCAGCTGGTGACAGTCTGCTGAGTGGAGTAGCGTGGGAGATACGTTCTGAGTATTCCTGCTCCTTGGAACATTCTGTGCTGCCTTCCAGCAGCAGGGTGATAACCATTATTATTAGCACATCACTTGGAAATGAAGGTTACATTTTTAGGAGTTACTGGTTTTGAATGACTCTTCTAATTTCTTGAAGCATCTTGCTCAAATGCTTCAACTTCAGAATAACCAAAATAAAAACACATATTGACCATGTTTTCTTCAGGAACAAGTAGCCATTTGCCAGGTGTAGCAGGTGCTGTGAAATCTATTCAATTCCCTTACTGGCTTACAGAAGTCTTCAAAATCAGGAAGTGGATTAATAAATATCAGGATGTAAATTGATTTCACATGTAATGGTTCTGAAACACTTCAGAGAATCATAGAATATCCTGAGTTGGAAAGGACTCCCAAGGATCATTGAAGTCCAGCTCACTGGAACTTGCAGTGGCACATGCTATGCATGTCTTTAGTATTTTAGTCAAGTTTCCCATATGTATTTTTTTCCTTGGAAGTGGTGACCAGATGAGGTATCCTGCATTTCACTGGCTGCATACACACTCAGAGTTTGAAAAGGCAGTGAGAGGATCTTCAGTAACAACTCTTGGTATTAAAAATGGGATTTTTGCAGCTTTAAAACCCTTTTTATCACCAGGAGAATAATAATTATAAAAAAAAATAGAAATGATGAAACAAAAACTGTACAGAGGGATGAGACCAGAGCATGGGACAGTGGTAAGAAGAGTGTGATTAGGATAAACAGAATATGGCTGGGTGGGAAACCTGGCTGTTACCCATAACGTTAGGAATTGGTGTTGATGTATGGATTTGGTTTCAGAAAGCACATAAGTGTGGCCAGCAGGTGGAAGTACAGCTCAGAGTTCAGTGTTCCCTCATTTAACTTCAGTTAACTTCCATCCTGGCAGCTGACAGTTGGACTTCTTCAGTTTAGTTGCTCTCTAAAGTAGTGGCAGAACAGCCTGAATTTGTTCTCATCTTGCTTTGCATCCCTGAGAAGTTCTGACTAAACAGAGGAGTTGTTGAGTGGACTGGTGAGAGCTGAGCATGCAGCAGCACTATTTACGTTCCCAGGGAGCTACAACTTGCCTTTTTGGCAGCAGTTCTGGAGTTATGTCAGCTGTGATGGGCAGTCCAGCTTCAGGTGAATGAACTGTGCTTCCTGGGATCTTTGGCACCTTCTGCTCATCTTCACTGAACTGAAACCCTGACATAAACAGCAGTGCTCTGCAGGGTTTAATGAGGAGTAAAACCAGTCTGTTTTGTATAAAAATGGAGTCTCCCAGTGCAATTATACTGTTGTCTTTGGTTCCTTATTGGTAATGGGAGGAACAGAACAAATAAGCCAAACAGAACAATTAGCCAACCAGATTTAAAATCGCTTGTGTCAGTCCTTTTATAGATTTGAAGGCAACACTTTGAGGGCCCATTGGCTCTCACCAGGTTGAAGTGACAAGGCTGTAGGGCAGCATGACACGGGTGTGCTCCTTCCTGGTATTGCCTCAAGGACTCTGTGCTCATCACTAGATTGCAGCAAAAATGGGTGGTAATAACTGTCAGAGATGTCACACAGTGGTTTAGACCAAAGAAAACCTGACAGCTGAGCACTCCACATTTTTGGAATTGGGTTCAGTGGGATTGGTTTCCATGAACCTGTGCAGTTCTGTCAGGACAGTTGAATCACCAGCTGTAGCACTTGTGTCTCAGTCCTATGATCTGATATCTCCCAAATGAGAACATGTGCATTTATGCATAGAATCAGCTTGAGGAGTTTTTGCTCAGAAAGGAAAGCCTTTGTTTCATTGCAGAGCCCAGCCCTTGCTCTGTTTGTGCCTGAATGATGATCTGGCCGTGTGTGTTTTCATTTTTGTGCTTACAGTGAAATTGCTGTGCTGCTCTGGGTGAGGTTGAGAATGCAGTCAGACTCGTCTCTGGTAATTCTCAGGAGTCAGTCCCACCTTAAAAATTCTCACAGCAAATCTTAAATTAAAAACAGAAAAAACCCAAACCCAAAAAACTGCCTTCATCACAGGATACCTGAGGCTTCGTGAGGGAGTAAAAATAAAATTACTGATTGGGTTTGTGAATGTGGGAAGTGGAGAGGCAGAGACTGTAGAGCTGCACAGAAGGCAAGTGAGCCTGGTTTTAGACAGTTTTTTATTCTTTTGAACAACTGCAAATTTATTGCAGCAAAGCTCAAGTTACACTGTAGCATGACACAGGAGTGGTAAAACATGGTGCTGGTGCTGTTGAGTTCTCCTTCAGTCACTGAAGCTGGGATTTGCTTCTGAGTAGTTTTTTCTTACTGAATCAGTGAGTCTTGCAATCTCCACCTGGTTTCCTTCTCAGCATCTGAATGAAGGCTGAGTTTGCATTTGGGAGCTTTTTTTAATTGGGTACACGATATGCCAATAAATTAGGCAGAGATCAGGCTTCAACTTGTTTTTTAAAAGTTGTTTTCGAGTTCTGGTTTTGGAGCAGAAGGCCAAAAGCTGCTTTTCACTTTTTTTTTTAACAAAACTTATGGCAACAGCAGAAAAGCACTCGGTCACTCCTGCTGCTAAAATATAGGGTTACTGTCAAAAATGCCTCAAACAAGCAAGTTATTGCCACTGTGAACATTGCTAGAGTGGGAGTGGAGGAAAGATAATCATCTGCATGTTCTTACCACATGGGAAAAATTAAATCAGCATAACAAGAGCTGTCTGCATTGGTAATTTGCCAGTTCAGGACAGCTCAGCTCTTCTGTTGCTGGGCCTTTCCCACAGTGCAGTTCAGCCTCAACTCAGGGAGCAGTGCAGGTGCCATCCAGGAAGGGAAGGGAGTTGCTGGGAAGGAAGGTAACTGGTGCAGGAATGAGGCCATGAGCTGTGTCTGCTTGGCCTTCACTGCTGTTCAGTTCTCAGCACTGATCCCATTCTCCACGATTTCTGGCAGATTTCCCCCAAGAATGTGTTGCAGACAGGCACAGATTGGAGTTCTAACTACTCACGGACCTTAAAGACATAATATGGGAGAAACTTTGTTGAATCTCCTTAGTTAATTCATGCATCATACAAAAATTTCTGATTTCTCACCTGTCTCGGCTCTCCTTTGCTCTTAGGCAGAAAATGAGGAGACAAAAGAACGTTTGTTTGAGTCTTTACTCAGTGAGTGCAGAGATGCCATCCAGGCTGTTCGGGAAGAATTGAAACCAGACCAGGTAAGCAGCAAACATCAGTTTCTACTTCCAATGGCACCATGTTTCCTTGGGGTCGATTTAGTATTAAACTTGCTAGGATTTCTTTAATAAAGAGCTCCAAAATTTGAATTTACTCTCTTCAGAACTGGAGGGGGGGAATAGCAGTGGAGAAACCCTCCCTTTTTTGCCTAGAAGTCTGTTACAGCTTCCATGGCTTACCCAAACCTTGAGTTGTTCTGTGTTTTTGGTCGCTTGGCTGCCAGTTTTAAGTAAATCATGCAGTGTTTTGTCTCCATTGCCCACAGAAGCAGCGAGAACACTCTCTGGAAAATGATTCTGGGAAGGTGTCCAACATCCAGTACTTACACAGGTAATAGGCAAACATTGCTGCCAGTGCTAGTGTGAAGAAGCCACGTTTTTATGTCAAGATTTTATTTTTGTTTGGTTTTGTTTTATGGGGTTTTTGTTCTGGGCCCCTGGGATCCCAAAGGATGACTGTACAGATAAGGATCTAATTCAGGCAGCTTTGTAAACATTTTACTCCAGACTCTCCCGTTGACCTCCCAGACGTTTTTCTACCACCAGCTCAGAGCACGGAGCGATGTCTGAGTAGCTCTGGCAGTGCTGATGGGATTTCTCACTTTATTTTGGCAGTTATTTGACCTACATCAAGCTGTCCACGGCCATCAAGCGCAACGAGAGCATGGCCCAGTCCCTGCAGAAGGCCCTGCTGCAGCAGCAGCGCTCCGACGACGACGGCAAACGCTCGCCGCGGCCGCAGGACCTCATCCGCCTCTACGACATCATCCTGCAGGTACTGCTGGCCAGGCACCTCCAGCTCTCCAGCCTCACCAGGGAACTGTGGTGCAAAAGGTTATTGTAGAGATACAGCACTGCAAGTGAGCTACCGTGAAGTCTGGAGAGCAGCTGAGTGCCTTCAGGTGCCTCAAAGATGTTCAACATCTGCATGAAACACGAAAAACCTCTTTTAGTTATGAGCGGAACCAGGTGCTTGAATGAGTGTCCCTTGTTGTGCACTCTAATACAGGTTTAAAATAGTCCTTCTGACTCTTGTGCAGCACCCTTAGAGATGCCTTAGTTTCTGTTGGCCAGGGAAAAGTAGCAGCTAAAAATACTTGTTCTTCATAAGCAGGTTTTCAGTTTCTCCCTTAATTTTGCAGTTAACTGAGGGAGCCTGTGGCTGAAGCAGTTGTGAATGGGAGAGGGAAATGCCTTATGGAAGAATTAGTTCATGTGAAATCTAAGGAGTCTTTGTCCTAATTCCTGTATGTGTCAGGAAGTCTGTCCTGAGGGCAACTTGCACAAGTTTCAATGAGAGTCCTTCACAGGGTTAGAAAACTGATAATTAGAAAACTGGAAACTATTTCCCTGGGAGTGTTCTGTTGACTTGTCAGAAGGGGCAGCTTTCTCTTAGTCCAGCAGATTCCAGAGGAAGGCAATGCCTGCATTTGTTTTTCTGACTCTCCTTTGTACAGAACCTTGTGGAACTGACACAACTTCCTGGCCTAGAAGAGGACAAGAACTTCCAAAAGGAGATTGGATTGAAGACACTTGTGTACAAAGCTTACAGGTGACTGAGAAGCAGCCAGGTTTTCTATAGCACAGATTACACCTTCAGAGGTTGTAATTCCACGGCTCTGTGTGCTGTGCAGGCCTTGGATGAAGTTTCCTCTATCCTTTGAGACTGGTTCCCAAAGGGAAACTGCCCACTGCTACTTAAGGATATCTCCTGTTGTCAGTCATTTCGGTTGGCAAAAGGCATGGATAACAAAGACATCAGGAATGCTCTCTTGGCTGTTGCAGGTGTTTCTTCATTGCCCAGTCCTACGTCCTGGTGAAGAAGTGGAGCGAAGCCCTTGTGTTGTACGAGAGGGTTCTGAAATACGCCCGCGAGGTTCAGTCGGGAGCTGGAGCTCACAGGAACAGCCTGAAGGTGGGAGCCCAGTCCTGAAGCTGGAGTTTTATGAGGCAGCTCTGTCTCATTGTTTATTGTTAATTAGGTGCCAGGCCATTACAATTCAGGACTGATCTTTAAATAGGGAGAAGAGTAATGTTCATGATAGTAAAGACTTTCTAGTGGCATGGCCGCTCACTTGAAGGGGGGACAGACTTGCACCAACTCCAAAACAATTCACTATTTCTCTCACCTGTGCATTTTCTTTTATACAACTTCTGTAGTGCCTGAAGCACAATGCTGTAGCTTTTCTCCTTCTGGGAAAGCTTATCAACACTAGGACTTAATTTCTTAGTTCTTATTCTGTCTGGTTTTACCTTTGCTCTGTCTCTTAGACTGGCATATTTCAGGCTCTCAAATAATTTTCTTTAATGCTGTAGGAGCTGCCTGATGTGCAGGATCTCATCACTCAAGTCAATGCAGAGAAGTATTCCTTGCAAGCAGCAGCTATTTTAGGTGAGTAACACAGCTATACTAGAACTCTGCTCTGATGTATCTTGACTAAAGCCCCTGCAGCTATTTAATTCCTTTTATTTTATTTCTGAAGTTCCAAATGTCTTTCCATCACCATTCATGTGAGCTCTGGAAAAGTACTTTTCCCCTTATTCCAGCTGCTTCTAGCTGTGTGTAGTGCAGGTAGGCAGGCAGTGACTGGACAGTGGCATCTTGCTCCCTGCCTAGGGATGTGTGCCTGTTTTGGGAACAGCAATTTAATGTTTTATTTTTTTGCTGCAAACACTTTAGCCTTACTCATCCCAGTTTTGCCAGGCTGGGCAAACTACTAAGAAGAGGGAGAGCAGTGATGTTCTCTCTGTCAGTGTCATCCTGGTCAACAGAACTTTGGGAGATGGATGAACTTTTTGATTCCTTGGGCTGCTGTTTTTGCCGTGCCTGCTGCTGGAAATCCAGGACAAGGAGTGTGCTGCCTCCTTTATTGCCTTAATGTTGCTTTAACAGACAGCCCCTGGGGAGTTTTCATCACCTTCTGCTGGGTGCTTCACTCAAAGTCTCTGCTGCTTTCCAGAGCTTCTCATGACAGTGTGAAGGAGAAGCTCTGCCACTGCAGGGCTGTGTTGGCTGTAGATGAGTGTGTGGTGCTTACTCAAATCTGCTGAAAATACTGTCCTGTGCATCCCAGAGAGCAAGGGTCATGGCTAAGCATGGAGCACAGCTGCTTCCTGAGACAATCTTACTCTACACCTAAGTCAAGCCTGTTATTTTTACCCCCTTTTCTTCAATTTTGCAGATGCAAATGATCCTCATGAGACTGAGTCTCCATCTCAGGTCAAGGATGGCAAGGTAAGGGCCAAGAGTTCAGGCGAATTCCAGCTGTGCTCTTAATGACCATCACCTTTATCCTGTTACCTGAGCCTCTCTCACAACACAAGAAATGTCACATTGATCAGGATCTGGTCATGACTGTTTAGGAGATTTTACTAGGCTTGGTGCTGAAGGTACCTGACACAGTGGGGTAGGAGCTGGGAGGCTGCTTGCAGCTCCCAGTGTGGCAGCTTTCTTTATTTAGCTTTCTCTCTGCACATGGGAGGGTTTTCCAGAGATCCTGCAGCTGTGCTTTGACAGGAGGTTAAATAACTTTCAGAGTCTCCAGAGGTCTCCCAAGGGAGCTTGAACTTCTCTTGTCTCAGTTGCTGCTCAGTCCTGTTTGATGTTTGACCCTTTTGATGTGACTGGAATTTGTGTTCCTCTCGCAGCCACTCTCGGAACGGTTTGAGACTTTCTGCCTGGATCCTTCCCTGGTCAGCAAGCAAGTCAGCCTCGTGCACTTCCCGCCAGGATTCCAGCCCATTCCATGCAAACCCTTGTTCTTCGACCTCGCCCTTAACCATGTTGCTTTCCCTCCTCTGGAGGACAAGGTGGAGCAGAAGGCCAAGAGTGGCCTCACAGGATATATAAAGGGCATTTTTGGATTCAAAAGTTAACCAGGACCCCCCAGAGGAACAGAGGTTTTATTCTGTATTGAAGGAAAAGCTCCAAGAGGTTCTAGGACACAAAGAGCTGCACCTGAAACCAAGAGAGGGAAGTTTTACCATCTTCTCCCCTGTGTCCTGTGTTTGTGTCTGTGCACACACGTTCTCTCCCAGTGTATTAAAGACAAACACTTTTACTCAGAAACAAACATACGCTATAAATAGCTGAAAATAACCTGGAGCACAAAGAAATTCCTTTCTGTGTGGAGAAGTTTTGTGATCAGTGGCCTGTCCAGGGCTGGTACACATCTACTTACCATGGACCAGGGCATAGATACAATTTGATTCCTGCCTCTGCCCAGTTATTTGACACTATAATTTGGTTTTTTGATCTAGAAATTGGGGTGTAATTGGGAGACAGAGGGAGAAGTAGATGCAGAACTAAACCAGCAAGGTGAGGCTCCCACATAGTGGCTGTGGAACAGTACCCAAGGGGGCAACTTCTTCCCCTTGAACCCAGAAGTCTCTGTATTTTTTAAGAATGTCATTCAGAAATGACAAAATAGAGCCTCTCTCCTTATCAGTAAGGATGGCAAATGTCAAATGTTGATGGGTAACTCCTGCTGTGGTGGTGAGTTTGTACTCTGGGCCTTCTTTATTCGTACACACACTTTGTTAAATACCTAAATACAGTATAGAACCTATTCCTGAAAGTATTTTCCTGGGAAAATAGCCTCATGGGTGGCTTTAGAAATAGCTACTTGCTCTTCTTGGGAAGTTGGGTCTCTTGGTGTTCGTTTTGTCTCTGATCTAAACCTTGCCTGAAAACAAGATGATCTTTTTCTGGAGTTCATCTGCTGCTTTGTTTCTTGTCCCTGGTCAGTAGCTACGCCTGAAGTGAGGGATAAGGAACAGAAGACCAGTAGGTTTGTGAGTGATAATTCATCTCTGTCGTGCCAGACAGCATTTTTTATAAAGCACCCAGGTGCCATGGGGATGGGCACTTTGAAAGTGCAGATAATTTCATAATTGTGATCACTTCAACAGGAAAAAACCCCGTAGCACATGGGCAGAACTGTTCCTAAATAAAGCATTTGGAACCAGCACTGTGTGGTTTTTACTCAGTCTGTAGCTGGCAGGTGAAGCAACAGTTTGTTCTGGTTGTGTGGACTTTGTGTTTTTTCTCCTTTTTTAGGCATTGGAGTTAAGGTTGGAAACACAAGGACTCTTGAATTATTGGGTTTTTGTTGTGATGGGAATTTTCCTTGCAAGGTGCATGTCAGATGAATGGGGGGAATTAACAATTCCCATTATTTTAATATGAATGTTCACTTTGTTCCAAGTTGATCTGATTTGTGAGTTCTCAAAGTACAGAAGGACTGTGTGCTCAGAAAGAGGTGGGAGGAGGAGGAACTTCTTGTTTAATTTTTGTAACATGGAAACAATGTGGGAATTTCTGGTGTTGTAGCCAATTCCCTTTTCCTCTGGGTTCCAGGGGCATTTTACAGAAGAAAGGGAAGTGTATAGGTGAAAGAAATGTGGAAGGCTTTATTCATCAGATGGCAATTTCTAGACTGGCACCTTTCTCTTCCCCATAAAGCCCATTTCCTTTTAGCCAAGGAAAGCCCCACAGTGACCAGGCTCACCTGGTCCCTGTGTCCACTGAGCTGCTCTTCTCAGCCTTTGAATCAAATCACAGAAGTGTGTGTTGGTTTGCACCAAACGCTGCTTTCCTTCCACGGGTCTCTGTTGTGCCTGGATTGGTTCCAGGGAAACTCCTCCTGCGGCCACTTTCTAGTTACAGTTACAAAAACCCGAGAGCAATTGACCCCTTTCTGCCGAACGTCCTTTGACAGACAACTGAGGAGTTGAACGCAGATAAGAAATTTGAAAACAATGAAGTTTTATTCCTGACCTCTGAGGTGTGTAGTTTGTATTGGGAACATCGAGCACTTTGCCTCCCAAGCACTCATAGGCTCGAGGTCACACCATCCCCTGGGGCTGCTGAACCCCTGGGGAATGGCCACAGCCTGGAGGAGGATCGTCTGCCCCAAGGCCCAGATAACACCACTTGGCTTGTTTGTTTTGGTGTAATGTTAGTGGAAAGTAAATGCAGTGGGGTTTGTGAGTAGTTGTGTGGCTTAAAAATCATGGAAGGTGCTGATGAGGCTCAGGAAAAGAAACCTAAAAATGTAAAGAAGGGGGAAAAATTGTTACCGAAGTCACCTGTACGATGCAGACCAGACCAGACTGACTAAACTGAGGCTTTTAGCCCTGCAGTGGAGCCTGGGCTGGCACAGGTGAGTCTCACAGAGCTGCAGGGGGACAGGGCAGGCAGGCGAAGTGTCTGATGGGCAGAACAAACCAATTCCCCTGGGCCTGCCCAGGTGTTGGGCCTGGAACAGCCGGGACAAGGTTCAGAGCATGTTCTGGGGCTTGGAAACTTCCTTATTGCACTGCCCTTTCATGGCTGTTCCTTTAAAGTGCTTGCACCCTTTCCATGAATTAATAGGCAAGGATGCCACGTGATTGCACTCAAAACAGGAAACTCCAGCATAATGGTCAAGAGAGTTGCTTTCAATCAACTTTTCCTATGGAGTATCTTTGGGATTAGCTCTGGAATTTTAATTACAGGCTGACCTAGCCGTGCCTGGTACCATTTCATCTACTAAAATAGGAATGAGATGTTCATCATGGCCCTCATTCCACCACCAGTGATGGATGTGTGAGCAATGTTTATTTCTTGTGCACTCTGAGGGGTTTGGGGTCAGTGGATGTGTCTCAAAGGACTCATAGGGGACACAAGTGGGGAGCATGAGGCAAACCGGGCAGTGAAAGAACTAAAAGGTGGCATGTGGGATTGTAACAGTCTGGCCTGGGAGCTCCTAAATAACAGTGTCTGCCACCTTTGAAAAAAGGGTTTGGGGGTATTTTAAAAAAGGGATTGTGTTGCTAGAAAATTGCTGCCTAAGCCAAGCTGCTCCAGCTGTGGGACATCCCAGGTGGGCACCGTCAGGAGTCCTCTGGGGCCTTTGTGTCTCTGGAGCAGCAGCTTGTAGGTTTGGCTGGCAGGTGCTGAATTGAGGAGTGGGAAGTCCCTGTCCAGCTGCAGTGGGAGTAGAACTCGTTCTTGGGAGATGCATCTGCTGAGGGGTTTCTGTGCTCCCTCACAGCTCTCATGGACTGCCCTGTCAGCACAGGTACCCCGTGGGCTGCAGCCGGGATGTAATTGCGGTGTTTGCTGACTAAAGGAGTGAGTTGATTTGATACTGACTCTGTGACTCCTCCTCTTTCTTCAGGATGGGATTGCTGTTTCCAAACAAGAGCAGCTGGAGGTCGGTTTTCCTGCCAAAGAAAAGCCCTTTGTGACCCGGCTGGGAGGGAGGGAGGGATGTGTGGTGGGATCCCGGCAGAAGGGGGCCGGGAGCGGCCGCTGTGCTCGGGCTGTCCCGGGGCTGCGGCAGGAGCAGCACCAGCTCTCCCGGCTGCTCTGCCCTCTCCGCCCTCCCTGCTCGGGGCTGAGGAAGTGCTGGGGCTGCAGCTGCCCGGCCAGCCCAGCTGAGAACGCGGGGTGTCTGCCCGAGTCCCTTTGGGCCCCTCAGCCCCGGCACTGTCCCCGGCGGGGTTCGGTGGCACCGGGGGACGCGCCCACAGCCGAGGCTCTGCTGGGCTCTGCCGTCCGTGGCTGACCCGAACCACGCCGAGGGTGAGCAGGTTTGAGAAATGCAGCCCCTCCCTGCCCCTCTCCCTTTGGGTGAGGTTTCCTGGGCCTGACTTTGCTGCTTTTGTGTCTGAGCAGGGGCTCGGTCCTGCAAAGCCGCGGCGTGACAGCTGCTGTCACTTGGCTCTTGGGGAAGCCGAACACGATGGGATTTGGGTGGGGCCAAAGCAGGGAAGTCCTTGTTCGGGAGCATCCAGCCCTGGAGCGTGCTCACTCTCTGTGTTTGCTGTGGGGATTCACGTTGTGACCGGCAGCACCCTGCTCCGTGCTGGTGCTCGGTTACAGCCGAGCCCGAGTGCAAACCCAGTGTGGCAGGGAGGAGGCTGTGTCCGTCCCCAGCCCTTCCCTGGGCTGCTGCGGGGGACCTGTGGTGAAAACCTTTCCACCTCTGGCCCAAAAAGCAGTAATGGCTCAGAGAGGGAGGTTTAAAGCCACTTTCAAAGGGTGTCATGTACGTGTCTGTTGTGCACAGGCGGCCCTGGGGCGCAGCTTTCATGTTCCCCAGTGCCATCCATTCAAATCCAGGCCCAGGTCTGAGTGTGCACTTGGCATTTCCAGGCACTGCCACACGAGGATCTTCGTCAAACTCCTCCACTGCTGAACACCCGAGGTGCTGCAGTCATTAAAGCCAAAGTTCTTGCTCTGGAAATGATCTTGGCCCTGCCTCGCTGGGCTGCAGGACGTTGCTGGCCCTGCACAGCACAGACACAGGGCTTTGCCCCAGGCTCACACGCTGTCATGAGGATTAGTGACTCCCATCCCTGCCCGTGGTCAGCCTAGGGAGCCATGCCGGGGCTGTGGTGCCCGAATGACTAAAGAGCAGCATCAAAGCCTCTGAATTACCTTCGGTGCTTGCCTTTTTCCACAGAAGCAGGAGAACGTCTAATTTTCTCAGAGCATCAAATTAAGTCAGGGAAGGTGAGGCCTGGCCACGCAGAATTAGCTGTGGCAGACACATTCATCCTGCTCTGGTCCCTGCCTGTGACACAGAAGCACTTGCTGCTGAGTCAGGCAACAGCAGCTCACAACTGGAAGTTTATGTGTGATTGAGAAGCATCTGGGGCTCTGGGCTGGAACCTGCAGTTTGCAGTATGACCCCCCTTGGCTCAAATGTACTTGGCTGCTGCACTCTGCCCTCACAGATGGGTTGGAAGGTGTTTTGCAGGGGCTGTCACTGTTGTGTCCCCTGCCTTAGTCACCCTGGAAAGGTTTGTCTCCTCTCCCTGATAACCCTGGCAGAGCTCTTCCATGAGTTTGGTTTGGTTGTTTGGTTTGGAGGGTGTCTGAAAGCACGATCCTTCCTAGTTAGTGTGAGCACCCTCCTTCCTAATGGCCTCCATGTCTTGCTGGATGGGGCGCTCCTGCCAGGCCCCTCTTCTCTGAACGCCCACTGCTTCAGTCAGCTCTGTGTGTTGTGGTTCTTCTCCCAAGCAGGAACATCTGTGAGCTGTTCCAAGCACGTGTTTCAGTTGGCCCCCACCTGCAATACACCATCCTGCAGGTATTCTGCACATTGCAGGGCCCCAGACTGGAGAGCAGACCTGCCCTCGTGTTTAACTTTCCATCATCCCAACACGGGCTGGTTGCCTGGTGCTTTGTCCCAGCATTTGCAGGGGATGGTCCCTTCTCCAGGGCACTCCTGTCTGGGAAAAGCAGCTTTGAAAGAAACGCTCCAAAAGCTCTGATCTCCCACCCTGATTCCATGACTTCTTTCTCCAGCTGTGCCATGTGTGTGAAGGCTGCCTCTCCAGGCAGGTGTTTAATTACCTCATTGCCTCGTTAGTGATCTAGGACACATCGTGTTCAGATCCAATCACTCTGTTTGGGAGCAGCTCCCTTCAGCCGTGTCACCAGATAATAAAGCCAAATGTGCAGGCTGCATCCTGTGAGTTATGAGCAAGTTTTCCAGACAAAGTGTCCTGAGAATCTGCCATTAGTGGATTTATTTGGTGCTATTACAGCCTTGCTAATCCTCTGGGGAGAGGAAAATGAGGCTAACGCCTTAACTGCTGCAGGGAATTGCCCTGATGTCCTGCTCGTTAGCTCCGGGGCTTGAACTCAGAAGGAGCTGCGGGATGCTGGAATGAGCCTGGAGAGGCCGTGGGGTGGGAAGCAGACAGGTCCTTTTGATGTCTGAAGGGGATGAGCAGTCCACAACAGCCTTGGGACTGGGCTGTTTAAGGAGATGGCATGGTGGGAATCTCTCGGTATTTAGAGAGATCCAAAGGAACAGGACAAGAGCTGCCCATTTGTGCTCTGCTGGATTGGGCCACCTCTGGTTTTTGGGGAAAGATCCCTTGGAGCTGAGCTGGCTCTGCATCCAGAGCCTCCTGGCCTCTGCAGACCCCCTGGCTGAGCCTGCCCCAACCTGGGGAGCTTTTTAATGGGTCTTAATTCCACCTACAGGGAGGAGTCCGGGGGCCTTTGCACTTCCTCTCTGCTTATCAGTTGGCAAAGATAAGATAAAGCAAAACAAGGTCTGAGGACCCAGTCATTTTAGACTCCAGAAAATCAAGTGTCCTATTATCCCAGTGGTGAGGCAGTTTTTCCAACCAGGCTGTTGTGAGGCTCTGGAGATTCACTTTGGATTGTGGAATATGAAAACTGCTCCACAAGGAGGGAAAAGGCTGGAATGGGAGTTGTATGAAAAAGTGCCATCCTTGGTGTCTGCAAGGCAAGCAGGAGCTGATGAGTGTGTGGGACCAGGCTCTGATTCCTCCCAAGGTGGTGTCTGGGGGCCCTGATTTCGTGCCCCACTGTTCTCCATGGCCTTGGAGACACTCAGAAGGGTTTCCCTGTGGGTGGGATCAGCTCAAGGGTTACAGGCTCAGTCTGCAGCTGCAAAGACCAGGTATCCTTTGTTAGTCTTGGCCTGGGCTGCCTGTACCTGCTGGTCCTGTTGCCAGGCAAGCAGCATCTCCACCGAGCAGAGCATCCCCCGTGGATGCAGAGGGCTCCCTGGGGATGTGGGGTGGGTGAGACAGGCCCTTGGTTTTATTAGGTATAAATGTGGGTCATCACGAGCAGGGGCCTTACAGTGTGAGGAGGTGCACAAACTGCTTTTCCATAGGTATTTTATAAACAGCTCTGGGCTGTTTCCAGGTACCAAACAATCGGAGACCAAACCCCAACCACCCTCTGCATCTGTGCTTGCTGATTGTTCCCGTGTTTCCCCTACTTCCCAATGGTTCAATTTGTTGTAAAGGTCCTTCCCTTGCTCTGCTGTGGCACCCACTTCTCTACAGAGTCATTTAGGACCTTAAAAGTGGAGTTTCCCCTGCAGTGTCTGGCCAGAAGCAGCTCTGGGTGGTGTGATGACATGGGAGGTTTGTGCAGTGCTTTGATTTTGTTGCATCACGTCCCAAGGGGATGAGTTCAAGAATGAAGAAGTTCAAGAATGGAAGAAGTTCAAGAGCAAGGAGGTGAAATGGAGAGAAAACTGATCTGGAGGAAAGGTGTGCAGAGGGTGTTGAGGAGGGGAGAGGCACAAGGGAGGCAAGTTGGTTGTTGTCCAGGAAGGCAAATGGTCTTCACAGGTAACAGTAAATCATTTATGGGCCATGTTCACCTGCCATCCCCCCTGTAAAAACCCCACAGAGAGGCTAAGCTGATAATGATGGGATGCCATCCTCCAGCCTCTGCCAATCTCTTATGTAAGGTTAGCTTGGGATGGTTTCTGAAATCTTCCTGCCCTGAAATGTCCTGTGCTCACCGAGGTCCTCCAGGCAGCTGTGCCTGCCATCTGTCCCTGCAGGCAACTGCTCAGCTGTGTGAGCAGCAAGAGGCAGCTGCTGGTTGTGTGACTGCCCTGTAAAACCAGGCATCTGCATCCTGGCACAGCTCCCGGCCACGGGGATAAATCCTGCTCTGGAAAACCAATGAAGTGCTTGTGGTGTGACTTCCCATACCACCTCCTGTTGTGTCTGGAGCCCTGCAGGAGCAGCCAGCCCTGGGTCTATTCCCCCAGGAGATGCATCACAGCCCCCAAACAGAGCTGGAGCCCAGCTGGGAATGTCCCTGGGCATGGCACAACCTACTCTGGATCGAGCTTTGCCCCTGGATCAGCATTTCCAGGCTGGAACAGCTGGGATGAAAAGAAGGCTGCCCACCCCTGACCTGTGTCCCGTGGGGACAGCAACTCTGCCAGCTGTGGCAGGAGGGAGCTCAGTCCCTGCTGGGGATGGAGCCGGGATGGGGCTGCCTGCCTGGGGTGGTCTGGACATGGAGGACCCTTGGCAGTGCTGTGGGGACGGTCCCCAGGGCTGTGCTCAGGTTCAGGCTGCACAGGGGCAGGGAGGTCCTGCCCAGCATTTTGGGCCCAGGCCCCAGTGCCAGGTGCAGCCGTGTGGGTGGCTGTGGTGGAGAACTGGTTGAACTGGTCTCCTTGCCTGTTGCTTCTTGCAGGGTCTGGGTTAACCACGGTGCTCTGCCCTGGCACAGCTCGGGCCAGCCTGGGCAAAACCTGCAGAGGATCTGGAACTGGCCTGGGCTGAATCCAGCAGTGTGAGGATCCGTCCTAATCCCCTGAGGATTCTTGCAGCGACTTCCTCTTCCCCTGAGCAGGTCTTGGTGTCCATCACAGAGCAGGGGAGGCTGAGCTGGCAGCAGCAGAACATTCCTTGTGTGTCACAGGTGTTGGGCAGCAGCAGAAACCTCTGGGCCGGGTGCTGTGCTGGGGCTGCTGGGCTGGCAAGACCCATCACCCCAGAGCCATCCTCTGCCTTCCCCCACCAGCCTTTTCTCCCGAGGCTGGGATGGGCTGAGGGCTGGGCAAGCCCTGCTTCTCTGAGGATGAGCAGGAAGCCAGGAGCTGCCCCTCACACGGACTCTGCCTGTCCTCCTCCCCTGAGCAAGGGAGAGGCAGCTCGAGGCAGGCTGGGTGCTCAGCATCACTCCTGCACTAGGGCTGAGGACCAGGCAGGACCTGGCCAGGCTTCCCAGCTCGTGCCTCACACGGTCTGTGAGCAGCCAGGTGCCTGCCAAGGATGCAGCTCTCTCTCCTCCCAGGGATTATCCCCGTGTTTGTCTGTCCGTCTGTGTGGCACAGAGGCTGCTGCTGCCTGCCAGGGCGTGTGTCTGTGTGTGCACAGGCTGACAGCAAGGACTGTTGCCCTTGGAGCACTGTCTTTCTGAGGGATCTTGGCCAGGGGAAGGATCACGGCTGTGTTGTTACACAGAGGAGAGGAAGGTGCTGTGCAGGTGAGGAGCCCCAGCAGGCCCCAGGCTGCTCCAGGGTGATGGATGGCTTGGGAAGCAGCCTGTCCAGAGGGCTGTGTTGGTATGTGCTTAGTTTACTCTTGAAGTTAATTCTTAGAACTTCCTCCGTGTGCCAGGGGCTGTTTTCCAGGGGATTACAGGCAGTTGATCTTGTCCAGTTTAATTTCCTTTGAATCTACAGGGAACTAATCCCATCCTGGCCCATGCAAACAGCAGCCCCCCACAGAAGAGCTTGTCCCATGCTCCTGTTTTGTCTGGGTACAAAATCAGGTCTGTGTGGAATCAAATGCTTTCAACTCTCATTTCTGGCAAGGCTTTGGGTCACTTAAAGCCTTTGAATGCCCATGACAGGGCCTGGCTCTGGTCTGGGGGTCCTCCTGGGGCCTCCAGCAGCTCTGGCCAGAGACCATCACTGCTGTCATCCGTCAGTGGGATGTCAGTGGCAAGGGGGTGATCTCTCAGCAACCACTTTCCATCCTGTCTGTGTCTTTCCCTCTCTCCTGAGACAAGTGTGATTTAAATTTAGAGGACAAAGAGGTCACCCAGGAAGGGACAATGGACCCTGGGCCTTTTCCTCTGGTCCTGGGTTGTCCTTGGACCACACAAAAGAGATGAAGAACAGCCACAAACCTGTGCTGGCATCACTGGAGTCTCACTGGTGCTTATGTGGGGGCTGTGACCCCCATCTTCTCCTGTTCCCTTCCTCCTCCATCCTCTGCCCTCCCTCCCTGGTCCTGCACTGGGGAAGATCCTGTGTTGCTGAGGGGTCTGGAACACAGGGTTCCTGGTTTGTGGGGCCCTTGGTGCTTGGCTTTGTGTGGAAGCAGCAGGTGGCCAGCCCTGGCTGTGGCTGGGCAGAGCCGTGGGGCTGGGCAGCTCCACTGGGCAGCTCAGCCTGGATGGGCATCCCCAGGAGCCACAGAGGTGCCAGGGTGCTGCTGAGCTTACTGGGAAGCACTTGGGACTCTGAAGAGAGGAGAAAGAGCTGCCCAGAGGCGAAGCCTGGTCTAAGGTCTTGTGTGGACAGGGTGCCTGGGCAGAGCCTCAGACCCAGATCTTTGGGTCTGGATTTTTTCCAGAGCCTCAATCCCAGTGGCTGAGGCTCTGGGATGCTGTGCTGGAGCTGCTGACTTTGCCTCTGCCGTGAGCCCTCAGTGTTTCCCTGGGAGCCAGGACCACCTTGTGCTGAGCCTGGGCCAAAAGTTTGCTGGACTGCAAAATAACATCACGTTCTGAGAACTGCTGATTCCCAAACTGCTGCTGCCACCCTGGAAAACACTTGGTTGGCTTTGTCCGCGGGGATTCTGCTGTTCTGCAGCGTTTTAAACAGATGCTGCAAGTAGATGCTTTCAAATGTGCTTCAGTGGCCGCAGTGCACTCCCTGCCAGTCGTGTTCCCAGGCTTTTCCTCCCTGCAGAGTGCTCTCTGTCCCTCTGCTGGGGAGCTGCCGCTCGGCTGTGGCTGGGAGAGCCCAAACACTCTCGGAGCCAGGGCGAGGTCTCCCGTTCTCCCTCTGGGGCTCTGCTCTTTCCACCCTAAACTGGTTTTTCGAGTAATTTTTTTTTTTTTTCAGACGTGCCTCCATCTCTGCTGCTGCTGCTGCTGCTGCTGCTGCTGCTCACCTGCGCTCGGGGAGGAGCCTCTGGGGAGCGGCTCTTTACTGCGCCTCCGACCGTCCCTCCCCGAGTCCTGTCCTCCCATCCCCACAGACCGGAGCAGAGAGCGGGGAGCCAGCACCCACCACGACCGTGCAGAGCCCGGGACACCAGCTGGGACCTGGCCAACATGTTCAAGGGGGTGAGCAAAAGCTCCCCGAGCAGAAATTCCCCCAGCAGAGGTTCCCCTGTCAAACCCAGCAAGTAAGTGTGACCCCTCTCCTCCGTCTGTGCCGTGTGACCCCGGGGGAGGACAAGGGATGGGCGATCCATGTCTTTTAAGCCGCCCTAAGTGCCATCCCTCTGTGGAGCAGCAGGAGGTTGGGGTTTGCTGGCAGGTGATACCAAAACGTGCTGCCTGGCTGTTGTTTGGTGGTCTTCGTGTTCCTTCCCAGTGTCCTGCAAGCCCTGGGATGGGCAGTGCCTGGGATGGGCTCAGAGCTGTGGTCATTGAGCAGGGAGGTGCAAAAAGCTCCTTTTTGGGCAGGAAGGAGCAGGAAAAAAGCAGCTTCTGCTTGGGTGGAGCGGGGTCTGCTCGACGGGGAAGCAGGTCCCAGCCTGGCCCTGAGATCCTGGGATTCCCTGGCTGTGTGAGGCTGCCCTGGGATCCCTGGGGAGGGATGCTCAGTGTGCTGCTGCTCGGTGCTGGGGATGGGTGAGGATGGGTTTGCTGGTGGCTGCTCTAACCCAGCCTGGGACAGGCTGGGTCTCTCAGGTCGAATCGCTGAGTTTGCCTCTTTCAGACCTGCTTGGAACAACCTGGTCTGGTGGAAGGTGTCCCTGTCCATGGCAGGGGCTTGGAACTGGGTGTCTGTAAGGTCCCTTCCAGCCCAAACCATTCTGTGATTCTATGAAGAAATTCCCTCAGTTCTGAGGGAACGAGAGGTGTGATGCTTCCCTAGGATCAGGGAGGGAAGGCTCCTGCAGGGAGATCCCAGCCCTCCCTCCAGCTGCTCTTGTTGGCTCAGGATTATTTTCCACCTTCCTCAGCAATTTTGCATTTTGGCTGATTCCAGGGGAATTCCCTGCCTTGCCCTGGTCGGAAGCTGAGGGAGTTGCCAGGGGGGTTGTGCTGAGGAGAAGGGGCCATGCAGGTGAAGGGGTCTGGCCACATCTCCTGGGACCACCAGCCGCAGTCCAGGACAGTGTCTGTGTGTGTGTGTGGACACCTGTGTGGTCACAACACGGTGCTGGCCCCAAAATGTTTTGGGGGCCAAACCCCAGGTCAGCCAACAGCCACAGAGGAGGAGGGGGTGGCTGGGCAGGGCAGCAGGGCCTGGGGACAGGGTGACCCCACAAAGGTTGGGGATATTGGGAGCTGGACCCCTGCCATGGGAAGCTTCAGTGGAGCTGAGCATGCACAAACTCATCCCAGAGGCAGGTCTGGGGGCTCCCTGAGCCCCAAGCTTTGCCTGGGGCCTGGCTGCAGTCAGGCACCTCCCCAGCAGCCTGGGAGCTGTGTCAGGCTCTGGTTTATTCAGCCTTACTAATGCGATCTCTCCATCTTCCCAGCCAGCTTCCAAAGCAGGCTGGGGGTTTCTCAGGACCCTGCAGAGGGTTTGGGCAGGCTCTCCCCCAGCATGAACCTCTCAGAATAACTGGAGCTGCATCCCAGCAAGACTTCACACCTCTTCCCCGTGCAGGATGGAGGCTGGAGGCAGGAGCACAGCAATTGCTGAGCTAGTTGTGCTTGTTTCAGGAGGCACCAACCATCAGACACAGCCTAATTCACTTGGCCATGGCCTAGGGCTTGGTCAGTGCCCAGAGTAGCTGAGAAAATGGAGGTGGATGAGTTATCTTGGGAGCAGCCACCAGCACACGCTCTGCAGATGGCCCCAAGAAAATGTTGGTGGCCCAGAGCTGCTCTTAGTGGCCCCAAGGCCAGAGCCTCAGCAGCTGAGTTTCCCTCTCTCTGGGGTTCATAATTAGCAGCTGGACCCCCAGAGAGGGCTCTGGGTCCCTGGGGCTGTGGTGCTGAGCCTCTGGGCTGTCAGGGCCCTTTGCTGTCTCCCCTTGGTGGGTGCAGCCCAGAGAGGCATCAGCAAGCACAGGTTTGTCCCTGTTTGAGGAGCACCCTGGATGTGCCCTGCTCTGGGTGCAGGCACTGCAGGGCTGAAAGGGAAAGCTCTTGAGAAGGTGGAATTGAATTGGATCTGGCCGGACTGGCTGTGCCTGGGTGTGATTTTAACAAAGGCTGTGGGTGGTTTGGGAGGTGATGGCAAGTCATCTCCTGGGATTTAAGTGTCTCCTGGGATTGCTGCTTTTTCCACCACCTCCCTCTGCTTCTCCCCAGTCAGTCTGGAGCAGTGTGGACCCTGGGGACAGGCAGGGGCTCAGGGACTAACCCTGCCCTGGCAGGGGGTCAGGGGTGGTCTGTTGGGATCTGCTGGCAAACCAGAATGTGCCAGGACCTCTGCGTGTGTCGGGGAGAACAGACCCAGCTTTGGGCTCTGTGGCCATAAAGCAAAGTCCCCGTGAGGAAGGGACAGAGGGGTCAGGGACTGCAGTGGCTGGTGCTGTGGTCCTGCCCCAAGTGCCCTGGCAGGGGTGACCGGGAGTGAGGGACATTCCTGCTGCTGCTGAGAGACGCCGTCCCTTGTGTGCAGCTGGACTGTCCAGGAGGCAGAAAGTGGTACGAGAAATGAACCAATTAATAATGATAATAATGGTGCTGTGCCTCTCCTAGGCATGAGATAGCCCTAGGGAGGAGGCTGCCCTGGCTGCTGAGGAGGAGGAGCAGGAGAAGCTTTGCCCAGCCTTGCTCTCAGCCATCCCGGGGCTGTGGCTGTACCATACTCTGTGAGTGGAGCTGGACCTGAATTTTGGGAGGCTGAGGGGTGTCCAACATGAGCTTGTGGCTGCCCATGCCCCACCTGATGCCAGGCTGCCTCTCTGCAGCCCAAATGTCAGCATGTTCACCCTGCAGTGCAGGGCCCAGCTCTGGCTGAGTGGGAGCTCCTGCCCAGGGGCAGCAGGAACGGGCAGGGGGACGCCCCGAGGAGGGACAGAGGTGCACCCCTGTCCCCACGGGCTGCGTGGGTGGGTGTTTGCATGGACTCCTCTCAGCACACCCCTGCTGCTCCTGAGATGATGTTGTCCAGGATTCACCCCTGCTTCCCTGAAAGTCAGGCTGTTTGCAGCAGCATCCTGGTCTCCAACCTCAGGTGCCCTGTGCAGCACAGGCTGGGCTGAGTCCCTGGGACCAGGAGGTTGCTGACATCTTCTCAGTCCATAGTTTTGTTGTGGCTCAGCCTAAACAAAGCAGATTCTTGTGCCCAACCTTAGGAACTAAGGGATGGAGTGCCCCAGAGTTTCCTTCAACCAGAAAGGGAGTGCCAGCAGGAATAAACAGGATTTTGTTGGTGACCTACCATCCCTGGGAAGGATGGATCCTCACTTCTCCCCTCTTGGAGCAGCACAGTTATCCACAGCCACTCGACAAACGGGGATGGGCTCAAGCAGGACGCCCCATCCACGGTGTTGGGGCAGGAGGTGAATTCAGCCAGACCTGCCGGGGGGACGCTGCTGTTCCCGGCGCTCTGGGAGAGGCTCCGTCCCCGGGACAGGGCCAGCCCAGCCCGTGACTCACACTCTCCTCCCTGCCCAGAGAGCCCGGGCAGGAAATTTGGGTGGTGCTCAAGTATTTGCTCGTGGGACACCACCTCATTCCAGGCGTGTCAGGGATGAGTGGGAGATTGTGTAACCTCCTGGGGAGGGGGGACCTCTGAGAGCTTCCAGCCTGCTGCTCGCTCAGGCTCTCAGGGCCCGAGCCCTGGGCTGTCCCGTCCTCCCTGCTGTGCTGCAGTTTACACCAGGAAAGGGCACGGATGGAGTGGGAGGGGTGATTAACGGGATATAAAACACAGGTTGTAGCGGGGATTGATGCTTTGATGGTGATGGTTGTGCTGCTCGGGCTCTTGGGCTCCACGATCCCTGGAATTAGACCCTCCAGGAGTGGCGCTGCCGCAGCACAGCACAGCACTCCCCTTTCACCGTGCTGATGTGCATTCCGGGAGGGAGAGATGAACCACGGCTGGAAATGCTGCCAGCCCCAAACCTCCAGGCAGCTGAGAGCTGCTTGGTGCAGGCCCACGCCTGGGAAATTAAAAACAAGGGAGGAGCTGGGGAAAGAGGGCAGGAGGATGCTGTGAGCAGGACTGCTGGGGCTGTGCCTCCTCTGGAGCCTCACGGGCTGTGCTCAGTGTGGGCTGAGCTCACTTCAAACGGGAGCTGTGGCATCCAAGGGCTTGGCTTGGGGTGACCACAGCACTCCCTGGCATGTTACAGTCACTTGGGGCTGTAACAAATGAACATCCCAGCATCTGTTCCAGCCTTTGGAATGAACTGTGGAACAGCTGGAGCCACGAGTAGGAGCTGGAGCAATGACAGAGCCATTAAGGGAATCATTTCCCCCTGTCCTGTGTGGATTCAGGGGCTTGGAAGAAAAGCATGTGGCTAGAGGGCAGATGTGGTGGCTCTGCTGCAGGACATCACCTTTATCCCACCTTCTTCTTCCACCAAAGAAGTACCCTGAAGAAATGTCCCCCCACTCCAGCTGACCCCCAACAATGTCCCATTGTTGCTGCTCAGACTCTTTCCTGCTGGTCCCAGCTCCCAGCACCAGCACAGAATGCACTCAGCCCCTGCTGAACTTTGTCCCATCAGCAGCATTCCGAGGGCTCCATCCCTGGGTGATGCTATCACTCCACACCCTCCTGCCTCTGCCCACATCCTGGCAGTGCTGTGCTCTCCCTGCCTGCGGGGTAGGGCTGGCACTGTCCTCAAGGGCAGATGCTGTTAGAAACAACAGGACAGGAGGACAAAGGTGGCACTGAGGTTTGTGCTTCCTTGTCCGCAGGGAGCGTTGGGAACCGTCCCATGCCTGGCTGCAGGCTTTGCATCCAGCTGTTCCTGCAGGGGTGCCCATTCCCAAGGGTGGTGGGGGGATGAGGGCTGTGGTGGCACCGTTGGTTGTGTGGTGGCACTGAGGTGACAGCAATGGGGAACGATCTGGCAGGAACCTTCACTGAAACCTCACTGGGGCGAGGAGGGCTGGTGGGTGTGCCATGGCCTTGGGAAATTGGAGTCCTGGCCCTGTGCAGGAAACCCCAAGAATCCCACCATGTGCCAAGAGCATTGTCCAAACATTCCTTGAGCTCAGACAGGCTCAGTGCTATGACCACCTCCCTGGGGAGCCTGTTCAGTGCCTCAGCACCCTCTGGGTACAAACCCTTTTCCTGATATCCAACCTAAACCTGCTCTGACTCAGCTTCATGTTGTTCCCCAAGCTCTGAAAACACCACAACAGCCTACAGCACCCCGAGGGGCTTGTGGTCTGCATGGCTAGTCCTTGTCCCCTGCAGCCCAGTCTTGGGGTGGCACTGGGCTCTCCAGTGTCTTGCTGGGCCCAGCTGTGGAGAGCTTCACCTGGAACAGGATGGCAGCTCTGGGTTGGGCTGAAGGGCCACCTGTGCCAGCAGCCAAGGGCAGGCACCCAGGGAAGCACCTCCAAACAGGGTGAGCATGTTGTGCTGCCTCTGCAGGGTGCTCCCCTGGCCTCTAGCTGTCGGTGGCTTTGGGTCTTCCCACCCCAGATGTGGTGTTGGTGCTTTTGGGAACCCTACAGCAGGTTTTCCCCCCCCTTTTTTTCCCCCCTNTTTTTTTTTTTTTTTTTTTGAATCCACACAAAGTTTTGAGCACCTGCAGCAAGGAGTTGTGCAGAAGGGTTGGATGGTGTGCAAGATCCCACCACCACTCACTCTGAGCACTGAACACACCAGCTCTGGCCTCGCCAGGCACTGACCCCTTGGGTGTGTCCGTGCCCTTGGCCACAGTTCAGGCTCTTTCTTGAGAGCCCCAGTGGGCACAGGGGGAAAGAACCAGGCCTGGGGCAGGCCCTGGGCAGTGATGGAGGGGCTGAGCTTTACTGTTCCCACTCATCTGCTTTGCTGTTCCCCCTCTCAGGTCCTCCACAAACGAGCTGGCCGTGCTCATCTCCCGCATGCAGACAAATGCTGACCAGGTGGAGAGGGACATCCTGGAGACTCAGTCCAGACTCAAGCAGGTCAGCTGTGGCAGGGGGTGGTGGGAGGTGAGAGGCTTTGCCCAGAAATGCAGTGTCTAGGATAACAGGTCAGGTGTCTGCTCTGTGCTGCTGCAGGTTTGGGGGCTGACTCGAGGCTGGGGAGGAACAGACACCCCACAGAACCTCCCAACCCCTGGGGCTGCATCCCAAGGCCTCCCAGATCCTTTCTGCTCAATGCCTCAGGCTTTGCACAGCCAAAGCTGTCTCAGCTGTGGGAGCACAGCCCTCCCAGCACCCCCAGAGGCTGCCAGCCTGACCCACAAAGCCCCTGGAAGGGAGGGAGCTGGGGCAGGAGGCTGGGCACCAGGGCTTCTCTGTGGTTGTTGTGTGGAGGATCCAGAGCCTCTGTGTCGGCCAAGGGAAGTGTTGTGATGTCTGTGTGGCCCATTCAGTTTTTTTTCCTCTGTCTCCCTGGCCTCCAGGACTCCAGCAATCACCACAAGAATAAGGCTTTTGAGTTCCAGACAGAGAATGCCAGGAATTTGAAGGAAGCTGAGACCCTGCTGAAGGATCTCTTCCTGGATGTGGACCGGGCCAAGAGGCTGAAACACCCACAGGCTCCTGAGATAGAGAAAGAGTGAGTACAGTGGAGGGACTGGAGGGCACTGAGCAATTGGGAACCTCCTCAGGACATAGAATGAACTCCAGTCCTTGCCATGAGTGGTGGTTTCACTCTTCTTCCCACAGAGTTTAGCCTTAAAATCATCTTTTCTGTCAATTCATTATAAAGGTACAGGTATGCAGAGTGGATGCCAGAGTGGTTGCCCAAGAGGCCCCAGTCATTTGCAAGCCCTTATAAAAGGAAAATGCAGACCTAAACTGTGGACCCACTCTCAGGGCAAATCCCCTTTTCTCTGCCTTCCCTCAAATAAACACCTTCAATTTGGGGCAAGCAGAGTCAGAGGTGGGTGTTGGCGTGGGAGAAGAGCTTCGGTTGGCTTCTGGTGCTTTGCTCCCCTTCACTTCCAGCCCTTCTATGTAGAAATCAGGAGAGAGGTTTCCTAGTGGGAAGGGACCTCCCTGCAGCATCCTCCTGGGTAGTAATTCCTGAGACATCCCTGAAGATGGAGAGCAGCAGGACAAGTGCCGGACACTGCTGAAGGAGGCCAGTGCCACACAGGGACAGCAAAGTACCCCGGGTCTTGCGAGTGAAATTTGGGCTCCACAAGGCCCACCTTGGCTCTCCTGTGTCCCGACTGACACAGGGACCTGTGCCTTTCCCCCTGGCAGCATCCAGCAGCTCCATGACCGTGTGACACAGCTCTGTGCCGAGTACCGTGCCCTCTACGAGCAGCTGAACATCCCCGAGGTGGGGCCCAGGGTGGACTGGGCCAGGATCCTGGACCAAAAGATGGTAACAACAGCTGGGTTTGGATGTTATCTCAGGGAAACACCATCAGGGGTTTGGGGTAGGGGGGTAGGAAGAAACATATAACAAAATATACTCCTTACAACTCCTTACAACTCCTTACAAACTCCTACAACTCCTACAACTCCTACAACTCCTTACAAACTCCTATAAACTCCTTACAAACATATAACAAAATATGCAGAACATTAGAAAACCCAATTTACGCACTGCAACAATCTCCCATCTCCTGCCAGGCCACATAATGTTTGCTGTTGTCTGTAGGGCTGTGGCAGGCACTGCATACTCAGCATAACGCAGGGGTGTTGGAGGTAGTGGGAATAATTCAGTGGCTCTGGGTGGAAGACAGACTCTCCTTCTACCTCTTAAATGCTCTGGAGCACCCTCTGAATTAACCTCTTCAGATTAAGAGTTTCCAGAGGGGCATCAGGTAAAGAGTCCTACTGTGGGAGGAAAGGATGGAGAAGGTGATGTCTCCTAGGATTTTACAGCCTTGTTTTCAGGGTTTCACGTTGCAAGGTTTGGGTATGTGGAGTGCCCAGACTGGAGCCAGTCTGGATTCCCCTGAAAGCTGGATGTTAATGGAGTGCATCCCATGCATGTCACCATGGGCAGGGGGCTGGCTCAGCTCAAGTCTGGAGCCCAGGGTTATGTGGTCTGGTTATCTTTGCTCCTGTGTGTGGCTGGGGAAATGTCAACCAACAGCAATAATGGGAAACAATAAAAAAATCCCTTCCCTTCCTCCTGGACTGCTATCAGACACCAGAGCTTTTCATGCCCTGCCAGCACTGCCTGGGGTTCCCCCCTGAAATGCAGCCTTTTGCTTTAGTGCGTGCCCTGACTCCTTTTGCACAGAAACAAGTGGACGCAGGGCAGTACGGCCCCGGCATGTCGGAGCTGGAAAAGCAAATAGCTGAGCACAACATCCTCCAGAAGGAGATCGAAGCCTACGGGCTCCAGATCAAGAACCTCCGCTCTGGGGTAAGGCCCCCTCTGTCCCCTCCTTGTTCTGTCACTGCCCTGGGGACCCTGCTGGCTCTGCTCCCTGTCTGGCTGTGTGTCCCCTCTGCTCCTCTGCACAGTGACTGTCCACCTTTGTTCTGCAGAGGGCGTGGGGGGCCAGGGAGATGCCTCCTGGGTGGTTTCTAAAGCACATTTCATAAATCAGTTCATCAGCATTCACCGCATGTTTTTGCTAACAGCTTTTCTTTATATTTCTTTTTTGTTGTTGTTCACCTCCTTGGTCTTGGCTGCGTTGCAACCCAGGATGTGGGAGATTTAAAAAGCCAGTACAAGGACTTGCTGGTAAGGTTCTCAGTGGTTTTCTGAGCAGATGGGGTCTCACAGCAGAGTAACACCATCCCTGATGGCCAGGGAATGCCCAGTTCAGAACAGGAGCCACCCCAGGGCTTGCACAGTAAAGTTGTGTCCCTCATATCATTTCCCCATTTCCTTCCCTCCCTGGGATAGGTATAAATTGAAAGAACTCTTGCTATCCTCAGGGCAGTGCTGAGGGTGAGATCCATGTCTCTCCTCTTCATGGGTCATGGATCTGCAGTTTCCTCCATGTCCATGAGCACAGGGACCAGAAGGCACCAGGAAATCCAGCCCACACATTGTCCCAAATCAGGATTGCAAATGGGGAGGCTTGCCCTGATCCCTAACAAGGGCTCCAGAGAGGAAATGAGCAGCCAGAGCAAAGGAAGTGGTGAGAAAGAAGGGCCTGGATTTACCCAGCTGGGCCCATGAAGGTTGATGCTGAAAATGGGATTTGTGAGAAATAGAGCAGAGCTGGGCCAGCTCTGAGACTGCCCCGGGCACCAGCCCACACCTGGGATTCTGGTTAGACAAACATATCTTGTCTGTGAGGAGGGAAAGGGAACAGCAGCCCCATCAGATAAGAGCCAGTGGTTGCAGATTTCTCACCGAGGTTTCTGGGAATCTCCTGCTGGATGTGGAACAGGAGCGTGGTCCCGGAGAGGAAGAGGAGGAGGGGAAAGGGACTCCCCAGGCTGAGCACTGACACTGTCTCTGTCCTGTGTGTGGGCAGAAAGCTTCCATCTGGCGAGGGCAGAGCCTTGGCAGCCTCTACCACCACCTGCAGGGCTGCACCAAGGAGCTGGGCTACCTGACAGACCAGCAGACCAAGATCCTGAAGCAGGACTGGAGTGACCAAATGATGGATGTCCAGAGCGTGCGTCGGGAGTACGAGGTGAGCCCTCGGGGGGGTGGCAGCGTGTCCTGGCCAGGAAAGGCTGCCCAAGCCTGGCACCTGGGATCTGCAGGGTGCATCCCAGCCTCCTGCACAGCCCTGGGCACGAGCCTTTCCCAAACAGAGGGGGAAGGGACTCCCTGGGCCCATGCTGGAATTAGGAATGACCCGCTCTGTGTGACCTCTCCAGTCCCCTGAGTTGGCACGTGGGATCATCCATTGGAGAGCTGGCAGGGAGGCTTTCCATGCCCAGGGAGAAGGGAAGGGCTCAGTGCCCCATCAGCCTCCACGGCCACAGTACAACACCCAGTGACTGCCATGTGCTGGGACACAGAAAATGAGAGGGATAATTGCTTAGGAAAATACTCTTTGAACAAATGCCCTGATGCTTTCTGAGGCCCAAGCGTGTCTCATTTGTTTTAGCTCTGCCTAGCCCCTTCTATTTTAACAGACAAACAAGGATGTCTGTGCTTTGGGAGCCTTATCTCTGTTATGTTTGGTGCCCCAGGAGATCACTCTGTGCCCCCTGCATGCTCCCAAGGTCAGAAAGTTTCTTTTCCCCTCCAGGATTTCAAGTCCAATGAGCTGCTCAGCCAGGAGGAGTTTGTGAACCACCTTCAGGATGATGGGGACAGGATGATTGAGCTGAAGCACCCAGCCATCAAACCTATCCAGGTAGGAAGACAGGGTCTCTTCCCCAGCCCCGTGGGAGAGTGAGTGTTCCTGTGCCTCAAGTGGTGGGTCAGAGGAGACCCCTTCACCTCTCCCTGCAGTTATGTCACTCTTTCCTTCCACACTGCACTGCAGCATCTTTCTGCCTGCTCCAGCCCTACAGGGAAACTGAGGGAAGTGCAGGGTCTTCACCCTTTCTGAAATTTCCAGGAGATAGTGGCCAAGATGTGTGTGCTGGGACCAGCTCCCACTCAGGTGCTCACACACATCAGTGCAGCCACCCTCACACTGTTAGGAGGTTCCAGGTTTGACATGGTGTGACTTCTCCCAAGTGAAAGCAGCTCCCAGCCTCCAAGGCTGTATTTCCAAGCCTGCAGGTGCAGTGCCAGGCTAAGGTGGGCTCTCAGTCCCCAACAGCTCTGGACCCGAGACCACTTGAGAAGTGATGGCTGCTTTGTATGAGCCAGGTCCTTCTCAAGGAGTGTCCTCACTCAGGCTCAGTGCCTGGGCACAGCTTTGTCTCTGCTCTTCCTCTGATCTCTGGGACTTCTGAGGAAAGGAGACCTGTGGTGGGGGAGACAGGACCAGCTGGAACCCACTGAGATGTGCTCTGTTCCACCACAGGCTCACCAGGAAGCCTTGAAGAACGAGTGGCAGAATTTCCTGAATCTCTGCATTTGCCAGGAGAGCCAGCTGAAGAGTGTGGAGAGCTATAAGAAGGTAAAAAGCAAATTCATGGGCATTGGCTCTGCAGGTCAGGCCAGAGTGGGCAGGCTGGGAAAAGAGACAGCAAAGGGGTGAGGATGGGAGGGAGACCCTTTGCTTGCACCTAGTAAAGGCATTTTGGGAAAACGCCCCTCAAAATATAACCTTTTAGAGGTGCTGGGATCTGAGAGACCCCACTGGACTTGGAGACAGTAATGTCCCCCCCTGCCTGACTGTTTCCCTACCCACACCTCCAGTTCCAGGATGATGCTGAGGCTGTGAGCCACTCCCTGAAGAAGATGAGCTCTGACCTGGACACCAAATACAGCAAGTTCAACAAAGACAGCCCCGGGGTGGTGTCAGATCTCCTGCTTCAGCTGGAGGTGAGGCCTTCAGGAGGTGGCACCAGCCAGACCTCAGGGCAAATCCAAAGTTAAAAACTCCCCAGTAAATGACAGAGGGGAAGGGGAAGAGGTGGATGAATAATCCTACAGGGATAGCTCACCCCAGCTCTGTGCCAGGGAGGAGGAAGCCCAGAAGATCCATGCTGCTCACCCTGCCTGAGATGGCACTGTCCCCATCAGTGACACACAGCCAGGCCCCAAGTCACCATCAGAGTGAAGGAGAAGTGCAGAGAGAAGCCACGTGTTGTCCCTAACATAAAACACTTGGATTAGAGGGCCTGGAGTGTGAGCCACTGGCATCCAAGCAGGGAAAGATCCTCCCATCTCCTCAGCACTCTCATGAGCCAAGGGCAAGGGAGGGAATAAAGAAATCTGACCTCAGGGGTGAGATGCAGATAGGAAAGGAAGATTTGCCCCGGAGAGAGGGAGGGGACACGTTCACCTTGGGATCTTCCCAAGTATGCAACACATTTTGCTCTCAAGAGATGCTGGAATATTGCTACTTTCTGACACTGGAATGCAGCTACCTCGTGGGAGTGTTCCATTTCTGAACAGGAAAATTTCTTCAGGATGTTTGATATGAAACTCTGGGTTCACCTAAGGTTAACCCAGGCTGTGTCCTCAACGGCAGATTGGTGAGCCAGGGAAACTGAGGAGAGTGTTGGCAATGGAAAGGGGAAGAAGGGACATGGAGGGATTGAGAATGGAGAAACTCCCAACTCCACCCCACCAGGACAGATTATTGGTCCCAGCACACCTGCTGTGGTGTGACCCTGCCCTTCCTCCTTACCCAAACCTGGTCCCAACCACTGTCTCCCCTGTTTTGTCTAGAATGAAGAGAAGGTGTTGAAGCAGGCAGAGAAGAGCATCGCTGACCTGAAGAGAAGGAGCAAAGAGATCAGCCCACTGAAACTGCGCAGGACACGTCCCTCCCAGCCCCTCACCCTGGACACCCTCTGTGACTGGGATGCTGGGGAGGTGAGGCCTGGACTAGCAGCACCCTCAGAAGGGACAGAGAACTGGGTTCTTCTCTGGTTGCTCCAGATCTTGGCTCCATGGTGTGAGGAACTGTCCTAGGTCCAGGAAGCCAAGCCTTTCACTGGGTTTTGTGTCCTCTCCCAGGTGCAGCTGACCAGAGGGGACAAGTACACTCTGAAGGACAACAGCAACCCAGAGATGTGGGTGGTCCAGAGCAGCACTGGCGTGGTCCAGGAGGCACCTTCTGCTTGTTTCTCCATCCCTCCTCCTGACCCCGAGTCCATAGACAAGGTCAACAGGTGAGTCTGCAGCAGAGACCCTGACCCAGAGAGACATTTAGACTCTCTTGGGCCATAACCAGCCTGACTGCAGAGAAACAGCAGCTGGGGACAGGCCTCTCGACTATCTAGCACTAAATCCCTCCTGGAGAAGGATTTTTCCCTGCACCCAGATATCTCATTCCTCAACATTCCTGCACACTGCACAGACCTCACTGTCAATGAGTTTTCTGGCAATCAGGCTTGATTTCTTCACCCAAACATGTGACCCGCATAGGTTTGACTAAATTCATTGCAGGATCAGTCTGGAGCTTGGGACTTGCCAAACAGGACAGAGTTATCTGTGGTATCTCCTCTCAGCCAGCCCCAGCTGGAGCCTGAGCAATGCTCCTTGAGCCTGTGGAGGTTTGCTGCCTGCCTGCTCTGTCAGCTCCTGCTGTTCCCACAGGATGGGGTGGTGGTGCAGGGAGGTTGGCATTGCCTTTTTAATCGTGCCCCCAGGTGTTTGGGGAAATCAGCGCTCCTCAAGTGCTGAGGAAAGGCCACAGCCCAGACTCAGAGCTATGCAGGCATGCCCGAAGTGGGAGCTTGGCTCCCCGGTGCCGTGGGTGTGATTGCTTCATTGTGTTCCTCATGTGTAACCCTCTTCACACATCCCAGATTATTGAATCCTTTGGATTTATGGGTTTCATGAGTATTTTAAAGCAGAAATTCAGTTCCTCTGCACAGAGGGACAGCCCTCATCTGACAGCAGCCAGGCAAGCTGGGAATTGTTGTTTTTAGCAGACGGTGTTTAGCTGGAACCGTCCACAGGAGGGATGAGAACTGGTCTGGTCCTTCCTGTTCCCTCTCCTTCTGGTTCCATGAGTCTTTTCTCACCCAGAAATATTTTTTGGTCCTTCCAGCCCTAGTTTCATTAGGCAGGAACCATCCTTACAAGTGAGATGTGGCATTTCTAGTGCCGCAGCCACAGAAGCAGCCACTCGTACTTGTTTCCTCCAAGACTGCAAAGCACTGCAACCATACAAAATACATTTCCAGCTTTGATAGCTTCTGCTGAGAGCTGGAAACACTGGCTTCCTTAGGAGAACTCGGCTGCTCAAACCAACCAGCTGCTCTTGCTGCTGTTCCCTTTCCTGAGGGGCATCTCCGAGTTACAACAGGCTGCAGGCTCCCAGCCTTTGAGGGCACCTTCCCTTGCCTTTGGGGACACCTTCCCTTGCCTTTGGGGACACCTTCCCTTGCCTTTGGGGACACCATCCCAGCACAGCCACGGAGCTGCTGCTGTGCAGGGCTCTGTCAGTGCCGTGTCCCTTCCAGGCTGATGATGCCCCTCTCTGCTCACAGGTTGGAAGGGGAACTGAGCACGGTGAAGCAGAAGCGAGCAGCGGTTCAGAGCACCCTGAGACGCAGCCAAAAGGAGCAGGTCCAGCCCAGCCAGCAAGGTTTGTCACCTGGATGGTCCAGCCCTCACCTGAGGCAGCTCTGGAAACAGACCACCCACCCAAGGGTGGGCAGAGGCACCTGCAGCTCACACACAGATACCTGCAGAGGTCCCTGTGGGAGGATGCCTTCTCCTCCATGGCAAAGAGCAGCTGCAGGAATTCGCTTAGAGCAATTCACTTAAAGTCTGCTGCCCTTCTCAAGTCTCTGAGATTGACCCCCAGCTCCATCAACAGCTGGAGGGTATTTAGGATTTCAGGGGGATGTGCCTATCCAGGAGCCTTAATTAAACCTGCTTTGTAATCTGGGTTCCTTGCCGTTCTCTTCCCTAGCTGGGGGCTGTGGGATGAGCAGGCAGCCATGACTAAATCCCAACCCTGGGTTACCTGTGTTATTCCCACAGCTGTAGTTCAAAGGCTCCCAGCAAAGCTGAGAAGGGATGTGTCTGCATGGCAGCACTTGGCTTTGTCCCTCCTCTGGAGCTGTGGGTCACCATGGCAGAGCTAAAACCTGGGGATTAACCTAAGATATGTCTCTCTGCAGCTCTGTCCAGGAGCCCTCCAGCAGTCCAGGATGATCCCCAAGCTGACCGGCTCCTCAGCAGCCTGGATCGTGTTGGCAAGGACCTGTTCCAGGTAGAGAAGGAGGTCTTGAACCGAGTGAGGTCTCCTGTGAACTACAGCGACCCTACAGATGACCTTGGCAGGAGGATCAAAGAGCAGCAGGTGAGTTGGAGCAGGAGCAGTTTGGTAGCGCTGTGTCCTTGGCCCAAAGCAGGACAACATGGAAATAACACGGGAGATGACAGCTGGTGCTCCAAAGGAGAAAACCATGCTGCAGATTTAAGTGTTTCAGGCTGGTTTGAACCCTTGAAATGGGACTAAATGAAACCCTCAGGAAATGCAGGCCTTTCCCTTGCCTCTGGAACAAGAGGGTCCATTCATTTCAGAGCTGTGGTCCCGGTGCCAGTCTTGAGAATGATGTCACCCTGCACTCTCAAGTCTGTAATAAAGAGACTAGGGGATAAAGGGAATTAATCCAAGGGCCAGCTTTGTCTCACCTGATGGGAAGTACAGACTTGTAAATGTCAGTGAGACAGGAAAAGAGGCAGTGCCCTGGAGCCCCTCTCCTTTCCTCTGGGTCAAGATCTGGGTTTGGCGTATTTCAGCTTGTTACATCTTCATCTGTGGGTATTTATGTGGCTCTGGCAGCAGGATGGGCTCAGGCAGGTAGTTTTTTCCATCTCTGTCTGTGTGGATCTCTTTCCCACACCCTGCCACTGCCAGACAGCCACAGTCTGGATGGGGCTGTGCCCCAAGGGGCAGCTCCTTATGAGAGGGGCACCACACCCTGAGCCCCACAGCCAAATCCACAGCCCCTGAGGGAAACACATTTCCACAGCAGCACTGTTATGGCTGTGTTGGGTGACTGTGCTTCCATCTGGCGTGCCAGGAAACAACAAAGAAACTTGAGAACCTGGGGGCAGCCAAGGATGCCTTGCAGAAGGAGTGTGAGACCTACCTTTCCAAGAAACCCACCAGCACCTCGGCTTCTCAGCTTCCTGTCACACTGAATGCCCTCAGGAGCAAATACAACGATGTCAATATGCTCTCCAGCCTGTACAACGAGAAGTGAGTGGTGGGGATGAGGGAAGGAAGTGTCCTTGCACAGTTGTGCCAACACAGAAGCATGACAGAAAATGCTTTTATCTATATGAGTGTTGGTCGAGGTCCAGCACAGGTTGGAAACCTCCCATCCATCATCAAAGGCACCTCTGAAGGAATTTTTGTGTGTAATTGGTGAGCAGATCCCCCCACCATGGAAAATCCACCACAATGGGTGTGTGTTCCAGCTCTGCTGTGTAGTGAACTGCAACATGTCTGACTTGTGAGCAGCATGACAGGGGTGTGAGTGCACGGTGCTTGTTTCTGATGTGTTGCAGAAGATCTGAGTTTAAGTAAGGTTAAACATCAAAGGGAGAAAAGAAGAATGGGGTTTCTGTAGCTAATTTTGTCATTGGTTTTCCCCTTTCCCAGGGCTAAGGCTGCCCTGAACCTGGAGACTCAGATTGAGAACACAGACAAGATTGTCAGCACGTTTGAGGCCAAGCTGGCTCAGGACAGCATCATTCCTGCATCCCCCAATGCCCTGCAGGATCGGGCCAATGACCTGCAGGTAGGGGAACATCAGTCTTCTCATTCAGGGTGGGAGACCCCTGAGCTCAGGGAGCAGTGTGGGAGGAGCTGGATTTATTTGAGCACCTTGAGGAACCAGTGATGAAGCCATTTTGAGGAGTTTTTCCTTGAAGGTTTCATGTTGGTGTTGCAGGCTGACCTGCTCTCACTGGACAGCAAACCACTCTGTCCCTCTGTCCCTTCCTTTGTGGTCCCTAAAATACATCATGTTCCCCTTAGCATCTAATCTCTGTTGCCTCACACCTATCCCTAATCTTCCCTGCTCCCAATCTCCTTGCCCCATCCTTGGCACCCACAGTGAGCTGATGTTTTGCTTTCCCCAAAACTTCTCAGTGCACTGTCCAAGCCGCCTTGCTTCCCAGCTCCCCTGGTGGATGAGCCTCACTGCTCCACCTCTTCCACCTTGCATGTCACTGGGAGAGCCTCACCAGCCCCCAGTGCTGCCCAGTCAGTGACACGTGAAGGAGGGTGTTTGGGTGTAGCTCTGACTGATGCAAACACGAGCTGTCTGGGTTTGTCCCCTGCAGAAGATGAGGAGGGACCTGGTGGCCCAGGAGGGCTGTGTGCTGAAGCTGAACAGGGGGCTCAAGGATGCTGAGCACAGCTGCAGTGCAGTGCAGAACAACTTCCAGGAGTACTGCCCGGACCTGCCCCGGCAGAAGCGGGAGGTGCAGCTCCTCAACGATCGCTACCACGCCGTGGCCGACCAGCTGGACCAGCGGTGAGGGCCTGGGGGGGCATCTCTGCTCTGCTCTGCTAAGGTGGACTGGGGCAGGGGTCACAGCCCTGAGTATGTTCTTCATTCCAGGACCCTGATCCTGACCACGGTCCTGTAATACTGAGGACCAGGCGTGTCCTGCTGTGCAGTTGCCACCTTTCTATTCACAGCACAGCCTTTGAGCTTGAGTTGTGCTCCCCACTCGGGCATCAGTTGTCACCCCCTCGTTTTTGTTATCTTGGTGTTTGTTGTGGTGATATTTTCACCTTTCACTTTCCTTCCTAGGAGCTTGCACATTAATCTTTGCCCTTCCCCTTAAAGTTCCTGTCCACTTTTGTGCTGCACAGAGAGAAGACCCTCAGAAACATCAGCCTCACCTACCAGCAGTTCCAAAACTCCAATGAGAACCTGATGTTCTGGATGAACAACCTACCCAAGCACCAAGTGAAGACCACTGATGGGCCAAGCCAGATCAATTACAAGCTGCAGGCACAGAAGGTGTGTTCCAGGGCAAGAATAGCTTGTAACTTTACAGGGATGGGGCAATTTGCTTGTGAACAGCACATGCAAAATAGTACCAGCCAGCTCCTAGTTGTGTGCTCCCCCACCACAGTGAATGAACTAGAGAAGGACTGCAGCCCATGGATGGTGTTACTTGGTGAATCTCACTGTGCTGGGTTTATCTACAGCGCTGGTGTCCTCATCTGTGCCAGTCACTTCCAGGTTGAAATCTTCTCCATGGAGAGGACACTTTCAGATCCTGAAATGCTGCACCTTAGGCTGAGATGTTGCATCCAGGTCCTTCATTTTTCTCTCCTTGAACAGACTCTAAGCTCACTAGCTCAGACAAGGAGTTGTGGAGGTCTCTGTGTTGGCTGCTATTTGTCTTAATTGTGATAAATCAGTGTGGGAGGTCCTGGGAAAGTTATACCACTGCTGAGATACCCTAAAACCCTGGAGACTCTTCCTAAATGTCTTCCTGTTCCCACTATTCCCTCAGCTGAGCTGATTCTCTAGGCTGCAAGAGTATTACTGAGCAGCTGGATTTCAGTGTGTCCTTAACACCACGTGTGTCTCCTGCAGAGGCTGGTCGAGGAGATCCAGAGCAAGGAGCCTGAGAAGAACGCCCTGATCAGGCTGTCCCAGAATGTGCAGTCCACACTCAATGTAAGGATGGGTTTTCCCATTTATCACTCCCTTAGCATTTCACCCAAGAGATCCCACCTGATTCTCATGTGTCTGCTCTGAACAGGACTATGAGCTTGAAGCAGGCAAGTACAGCTCTTCTCTGGACCCTTCCCTCACCGACTCTGCTGCAAAGAGGCTGCGTGTGACCCCCCTGCAGGAAAGCATCCAGGCCCAGGTAAAATGTTAAGGTGAAGGCAGGGAAACCATTGTCCAGTTCATTACCCATGCCCCAATGTCCTCTGCAAGGCCTTAATCCACTTTTACAGCCACCACTGATTATGGTCCTAATCCCAGAGTCAGAGTCCTCAGGGATCCCTTTGTCCCTGGGGCAAAGCAGCATGTGAGATCCTGAATTAGGGTTGTGCCTGGCACCTGGGTTGAGATGGCTGATGTTGTCTCCTCACCACATTGTGTATGAAGATAAAACTTACAGGGTGGGTGTGTGGGGAGAGGAAGGAGCCAGAGCTCCTCTGTGCTCTTCCCAATTACATCCCAATTCTCCTGCATCACCTTGAGGCTTTTGCTAGCTGCTCTCCATCTGTGAATTTGGAAGACTGGACCCTGTGTAGGCCTGCAGGCATCTAACAGGCATTCAAATAACAGGGACAGGATCTCCTGCATGAGTCCTTAGACTCTGTGTCTCTCTAAAGAGTCAATGGGAAGACACTAATCCCTAGAGCCATGCCATACACAAAAATTCGTCCAGGTGAAAGGAGGTGTGGCAGGGTCTGCCACGCAACAGAGCAGTGTCTGAGTGAGGGCACAAGGCTTTCACCACTCTTTCTTTTGCAGGAAAATGATGTCACCAAGCTCTACATGGAGCTGGCAGCAGAAAATAAACAGCAGCTCAGCCGGCTGGAGTTTGCCAAGAAGATCATTGAGAAGGTACCAGCTTTCAGCTCACTGCCAGATTGGGGTACTTAAGATTGGGGTTCAAATCTGCTCTGCCTGGGGCTCCCCCACCCCTCCCTGAGTCTCCACATCCAGGTGTGAGGTAGGACAGGAATGGAAGCACCCCTGAGAAAAAGGCCACAAGAAACCACAGTTTCACTGACACTGATCTTGGGACTCATCACCTCTGGAGACCTCAGCTCATTACTGAATCTGTAGTTTATGCTTGGAAAAAAAAAAAAGATTAGGGCTTTTAAGTCCAGTTCTCTTAGCCATAGCTAATCAATGATCACAGACTGAAAAATTCAGATTTGTGTGTGGGTGTGGCTGGAATTTAGTGCTCACAACCTTCTGGAAATGATTCAAAGCAATAGGATTTTTATACCTTTCTAAGGGTTGAACCACCTGTAGGAAAGGTGTCAGGAGCAGGTGACTTTTAGTGGGTTCAGGAAGCACAAGAGACTAAACTGGGGACTGGCTGTGATGCTCTCCCTTGGCTGCAGATACAAAAGGCAGCACAAAGCACATTTTTGGGCTGCTGCAGCACCTCCATCTCAAGGGGAAGACCCACCAAGTCAGTTGCTTGAGATGATGGGATTGTGTGCTCACTTTCCATTTACAAACAGCCTTATTTGAAGACTGCCTGAGGATTCTGTGCCAATTTTGTCTCCCACCATGCCATGTCACTTAAGAGACCTCTGAGTCACCTTAAAAGAGTGATTTTTTTTTTCCCTTGCAGAAGGAAGTGCATGAGGACATTGAAGCTGTACGTGAGCAAACCCAGAAAGCTGAAAACAAAGCCACAACAAGCAGGGACTCTCAGGGGTTGAAATTGCAGCTGGAGGAGGAAAGGAGGAAAGTGGCCAGGATTGAAGAGGACCTGGAGGAACACAGAAACAAACTGCTGATGTTGAAAACTCAGAAGCCCATTGAAAGAGTGGAAGAAAAAGAGGTGATTGAATACTACAGAGACCCACAGGTGGAGAGCAACCTGTCTAGGATGGTACAGCAGATTGAAGAGGAAGGCAAAAAGAGGCAGAGCCTGCAAGAAGACATTGATGTGATGAGCCGTAAGCTTGCCCAGATGGAGAGTGAGAAGAAGGTCGCTCCTGCTCAGCTCCTCACCAAAGAGATCACAAAAATTGAGAAAGATCCAAGCCTGGATGGCCAAGCAGCCAGTCTTCGTCAGAAGATCAGGCGTCTCCAGGAGGAAAGCTTGGCTGCCTCTTCTGAGCTTGAGCAGCGTAAGAGGGAGCTGCACATGCTGGAGCGAAAGCAGCCCAACATCCGAGAGAAGGTGGTGGTGAAGGAGCTCATCAAACTGGAGAAAAACCCAGAAATGCTGAAGTCTGTTAGGACCCTGCAGTTACAAATCGATGAGGAATCCTTCAAAAGAAAGTCTGCAGAAGAAGCAATAGTGAAAGTGAAGAACAAGATTGAAGAGGTGGAAAGATTGATTGAAACAGCAGAACCCAAAATTATTGTTAAGGAGGTGAAACAGGTAGAGCAGGACCCAGAGTTACTGAAAGAGACTTCCAAGCTTAAAACTCTGATCGAAGAAGAGAGGAGCAAAAACTTGATGCTGACAGGTGAGCTGGGAGAGCTGCAGAGCCAATACAGTATTGCAGAGAAGCAAAAGCCCAGGATAGAGGTGAAAGAAAGGGTCAATGAGATCTTCATGGTGGACCCTGAAACAGAGCGGCAGATTGCACAGCTCAAAAGGGAGCTGCAGGAAGTCACTCTGAAAAGGACAAAGATTGACAGTGAAGTGGAAGAGGCCTTAGCAGAGCTCAAAGTCCTCAGGTCACAAAAACCAGAGGTGGAGTTTAAAGAGGTCATAGAGGAGGTGGTGAAACATGAGAAGAGTCCAGAAATTCTCAGGGAAATTGACAGGCTGAAAGAGCAGCTCAATGAACTTGTGAACACCAATGGCAGGACCCAGGAGCAGCTCATTAGGCTTCAGGGGGAAAGGGATGAATGGAGGAGGGAGAGATCCAAGGTGGAAACCAAGCTGGTCAACAAGGAAGTCATCCGATACGAGAACGATCCACTCTTGGAAAAAGAAGCCGATCGCCTGCGTCAGGAGGTGCGTAACATGTCCCAGAAGAGGAGAGCTGCAGAGGATGCCATCTATGACCTGCAGAATAAATACATGCTACTGGAGAGGCGGAAGCCAGAGGAGAAGGTGGTTGTTCAAGAGGTGATAGTGACCCAAAAGGATCCAAAGCTCCGAGATGAGCACAGCAGGCTGAGGCGCAGTCTGGATGAGGAGGTGAGCAACAGGCGTCGCCTGGAACGTGAGGTGCAGCAGGTTCGTGTGCTGGTGGAAGAGCAAGAGAAGTTGCTCAACTTTCAGGAGGATCGAAGCAAGAGGCTTGCACTGGAGAAGGAGATGAGACAAATTACACTGAGAATAAAGGAGTTGGAGGAGAGCCCAGCTCCAGTACAAGAAAAAATCATTATGGAAGAAGTGGTCAAGCTGGAGAAGGATCCAGTCCTGGAACAGTCTGCCAGCAGCCTGCGCTTGGAGCTGGACCGGGAGAAGATGGAGGTGCTGAGCTTGCAGAGAGAATGCAAGAACCTGCAGGTGCAAGTCGATGTCCTGCAGAAAACTAAATCCCAGGAAAAGACCATCTACAAGGAGGTGATTCGAGTGGAAAAGGACAGAGCACTGGAGAGTGAACGTGCACGCATCTGGGAGCTGCTGAGCAGGGAGAGGGGAGCCAAGCAAAAGGCAGAAGAAGAGGTACGGCGGCTCCGGGAGAGGATCGAGAGGGCTGAAGGCATGAAGAGGACATGGGCTCGTGAAGAGACGGAGCTGCAGAAAGCCAGGAATGTGGCCATCCAGGAGAGAGCCAACTTGGAGAGTGAACTGCGGGAGCTGGAGAGGCAAAAGCAGCAGAAAGTTCTCTTCCTTCGGGAGGAATCCAAACTGCTCAGCCAGAGGACTGAGAATGACAGGCAGAAGAAGAAGCAGCTGGAACATGAGGTTTCCCTGCTGGAGGCAGAAATCCTTAGGGAGAAGGACCAGATCTACAACAAGGAGAGGTTCATTCGGGATCTCCAGTCAAAGGTCAACCGTGAAGAAATCAATCATGAGACCCAGATGAGAGAGACGAACCTCTCCACCAAGATCTCTATTTTGGACCCTGACACAGGGAAGGACATGTCCCCCTACGAGGCCTATAAGCGAGGGATCATAGACAGAGGCCAGTACATCCAGCTGCAAGAGCTGGAGTGTGACTGGGAAGAAATCACCACCCTGGGCCCAAATGGGGAGATCTCACTTCTCCTTGACAAGAAAAGTGGGAAGCAGTATTCCATCGATGATGCACTAAGGCTGAGGAGGATCACAAAGGAGGAGTACCAGCTGTACCGGGATGGCAAGATTCCCATCTCTGAATTTGCCTTGCTGGTGGCCGGGGAAACCAAGCCTCCCTCGTCCCTCTCAATTGGCTCCATCATCTCCAAATCCCCACTCACATCACCCACCACCCACCAAACCCAAACCTTCTTCCCCCCAGCCTCACAGAAGGGCATATGTGATGACACATCCCCCATCGCCGGGGTGTATGACACCACCACCAACACCAAGTACAACATCAAAACTGCCGTTGCAAAGAAGCTGCTCGATCCCATGACAGGTCAGAAGCTCCTGGAGGCCCAGGCTGCCACGGGGGGCATCATAGACCTCATTTCCAGAGACCGGTTCTCGGTGCATAAGGCGATCGAGAGGGGGCTGATTGACAGGACCTACATGCAGAGACTGCTCAATGCCCAGAAGGCTTTCACAGGCATTGAGGACCCAGTGACCAAGCGAAGGCTGTCTGTGGGGGAAGCAGTTCAGAAGGGTTGGATGACCAAGGACAGTGCTTTCCCCTACCTGCAAGTCCAGCATCTAACTGGAGGGCTCATCGATCCCAAGAAAACCGGTCGCATCCCTGTGCTGGAAGCTGTCCAGACAGGGATGATAACAAGCAACTTGGCCAATAGGCTCCAGGATGAGTCCAACTATGAAAAAGATCTCGTTGACCCTGTCACTAAAGAGAAGATGAATTACAAGGAGGCCATGGCCCTCTGCCAGAAGGATCCTCTGAGCCACCTCCTGCTGCTCCCGGCCGCGTCGGAGGGGTATCAGCGGTACCACCAGGCGAGCCGCTCCCCCAGGCTCTCGCGATTCAGGCATTGAATGGACCAAGGCAGATCCTGGGGCTCGGAGTTCAGGAGTTCATCCCTTCAGAACACGTCTCCCCACAAAGGCAGCAGGCTCACAGGAATGGAGCATCTAGAATTTAGGGCTGCCTACTCTTCTCTCTTAGCTACCTGCCTCCCAACACAGCTCGGCCGTGCGAGGAAGAAAACGTGGTCGTGGGTCTGCTATGGGGGGGTCCCCACTGTCCCTGGGTGCTGTTCCCTAATCAGCCCAGAGAGGGGTTGACTGGGAGAACTTCACAGGGAGTAGGTTAAATGTGGCTATGCCCAGAAAGGGGGAAAGCCAGAGTGTTTTCCAGTTGGGTCATTCTGCATGCAATAAACATAGCAAGTGAGTGTCTGTGGCTGTGTTGTCTCTGCAGGCTGTGGCTGAAGGCAGTTACTTCTCCCTCATGCAATCCCATGCCCTGCAGCCCAATCCACACAGGTTTTGCAGACTCTTGCTCTCCCTGATCTCCCAGCACTGAACCCCCTAAAGTGTCCTTCTGTTCTATATTTTTAAAAATTTTGTTATATTTGTCTTTAAAACTGAAAACCAATGGGACTTTGCTTCCTGGTCATTTGGGCACTTCTAAAAGAGGGACCTGAACACCAAAGGGTTACAGTCCCACCCAGCAGTACTTGAAAATCTGCACTTGCTATTTCTTCAGGTGAACTAAAAGGAAGTTACTCCTCTGTAACTTCCACTACTCAGTCCTTCCTGAAACAAGCAATTCTCATATCTCAAATGTTCTTCCTATTGTGGAGCATCCCCTGGGTTTATGAGATGAGAAAATTACTTTCTATTCATATCAACTGCTCCTTCCCCTCTCCCAAGGGCTTTTTCAGCTGATGCTATTCAGGAACTCAAACACACCCAAAAGAATCCATGAGAGTAGAGGCTTTCTCCCCCTCCTTCACCCACCAGACCAGCAGCATAGCCTCTATTTCCATATAACCCAGCTGGAATTTGAAGTCTGGGTTCCAGAAGGAAACTGTTCCCACTCTGGCAGGCTCAGCACACTCAGCTCCCATTACCTTCCTGCTGTAGGTGGTGCCCAGCATTAGTAATCTGTAACAGCAAGTTTCCAGTCTGAGATCTGCCCAGGCTCTGTCCCAGGCTCTGCAGGGTCTCTGGTTATTGTCAGGCCTATCACTGCTGTTGGTGGCCATCTCAGCTGCCATGATCAATGCTGGGCAATTTGTTGCCTCACAGTAGGGAAAACCATAGCACACAGCCTGGAGCATCCACTCCCAGCCTGTTTCCTTTGGTCTGGGCCAGCAGCAAGGCCCTGGAGCTGCACTGTCACGGGCCAGGAGAGAATCTGCCCACCAGCCCTTGAAGCAAAGAAGCACAGCCAGGTGAGGATCCTATCACAGCACAACCCAGGAGCAGTGCTGTTCCCAGGAAACCTCCTCAAAGCTGCTGGGAGCAGCCTCACTGTGCCCTGGCTTTGCTCCCCTGGGCTGGCTGAACGCTGGAGCATCCATCAGCAATGGAGCTGTTGCCTTTCCTGCAGCTCAGCTCAGCCCAGCAGGTGAGTTTGCTGCCAGCCTTCCTCACTCTGCCCTGTGGGGTGATTAATGGTTTGGGGGAGTGCTCTGCAACCATGAGACTTGGAGTTCTGGTAATTAGGCAGGTAGTTAATAATTTTGGACAAAACCGTGTGGTGGGAGGGATTTAGCTGGGGTTGGGGGAAGTTGTTAAGGGATGATTAGGTGGCAGAGCAGCTTAGACTAGTCTGAAAAACACCCACTAAAAATCCTTTTGTTTGCTACCAAGTGCCCCTTATCTGCAGAAAGTAGCTCATGTCTATCCTGATGTGCCCCTGGGAAGCACCACTCAGCCACGGGGCTTTCCCCAAAGCCTTGCTGCCTGGCAGGGTTGTGAGCTGCTCAGAAGGAGCCAGGTAGGACTTTTCCTCCCTTCCCAGGCACAGAGTGATGGTGCTGCACTGTGGCTTCCCCAGAGCAGTTATTTCAACACAGCTGCTGTTTGTTCCCTTTGCTGGCAGTGGAGTTGGTAAGAAATGTTTAAAGTTAAGTCAGTTGCTTCAATTTTTGGGCTAGGTTTGCTCTAGTGTTTTATTTATGTTTCTGGACTGGATGAATATCCTTGGTATTTATTTTTTACTGCAGATCTTTTATAAACAAAACAAAAAGGAAACTGTTCTGCAAACAGTTTGTCTGGTACAACGTGAGCATTGTTTGCATAGAGCAAACAGCAGAGCATTGACTTTACAACATGTATGCAAAGGCAGGGAAATGATTCCCACAGCAGAATTCATCCATGTCTCCATGGATTCATCCACAAATATGTGCCTCCAAGCTGGTTGTCACCACCCAGAGGCCATGAGATGCAGAAGCACAGCTGTCAGGTTGTGCTGAAATTGTTTTTTTTGGGATTGCAGTTACTAGGAGAGCACATGTGTGCACTTGTATGAAAAACAGGAGTGAGGAAGTTTGGCTTCCATAAATGAGATCTGTCTTTTGAGTATTTAAATAAGTAGAACATAACTCTGAAATAGCGTGTGGCAACTTCTAATAGAAAACAACCCCACAGTGATACATCACCGGGCTGCAGAACCATCGGCCCCTCGTCCTGTCACTGAAATTCACCAAAACCCGAGTAAAATAAAACTCCTTAACATCAATGTAGTGTTAAGAAGAGGCATCATTTATTACAGGATAAGCTCCACCTACTGTGCACAAAATTCTCTACAAGTGCATTGCTTACATACAGTCACTCCATGCATATTATCAGTGCCCATTACCATAAAACCCTCCCCCTGCTCCCAGGCTCAGGGATTTTTATAGCCTTGTTTTGGCTGTAGCTGCATTCCTAAGCCAGATGTTTTAGGAATTCAGTAGGTCCTTGCCAAGAAAGCAGCTCCTGCATGCCCCATTTCTTTTTGCTAAAAGTACAAAGACACAGCAGAAATTGCATTAACCCTTTTGGTATCAATTCCCTCCTTTGAAACGTCTCAAATTCCTTAAAGCCATCCGATAAGTTCCAACTCAATTTCTATCTATAGCCACCTATATTCCAGCAAGATTATGACTGATCATTTTGTGAACACAACCAATAGCAATGCTGATAATCATTACAACTACAATGACAGTTACAATAGTTTCCAGTATTCCAGCCAGCCTTCCTTTTAGGGACCATCACACTATTCCTTAAAGAATTTTACTGAACCAATTAGTTTCAGGATAGCATTGCTATCCTCAGCAACTGGCCACATTTTGTGGTCTTTGGAGAACTTCTGTTACATTTGGGACGTGTAGACAACAACATTTTCTATCCAATTTTAAATATCCACAACCTCCTTGTTATTTGGCCAGCAATAGATCTAAGGCCATTCTGTTTTGTCATGTCAGATTATCACATTGAGTCACCATTCACAGATTTATAGGGACAATTATCCAGGAATAGGTTCCCCTGCTGAATTGAGGATAGGGAAGCAGGCTGTAATGCTGGACAGATTGTGCATCTCACCAAACCCTTGGATTCAAGTCAATATTAAATTTTCTTCAACACCTCCACCTAAAGATAAAATAATTCCCATAAATATTAGTCTATACATTTCGCTGATGGTTTTGCAGATGTCTTCAACATTTTCAGCTGCAAGGGTCCAGTGTTTTCCACTGTCCACTCTTGGTTGGGAGACCTCTGAATTCAGGAGCAATGTACCCAGGAGTTAATTCCTTTCACTTTCAAAGCTGGTCTTTGTAGTCACCAGAACCAGATAAGATCCTTTCCACTGCTCCTGAAGTGGCTCAGGTTTCTAGATCTGTACGTGTATGTGATCCCCAGGCTGAAATGAGTGAACTGGGGTGTCTAGGGTAAGAGGTTCTGAGAGAATGATAAACCATTTTTTTTGTTCATTCAAGGGTTTCCCTAATAAAATTAAATATTGTTCTATTTCCTGATTTCCAATTTGCTCCTCAGATCCAGGGAAAGTTGCAGCAGAATATGATCTCCCAAACCTCAATTCATATAGGCCCACCTTCAGGTTAGTTTGGGGCTGTACTCTAACTCATAGCAAGCCTGGTGGTAGCACCTGTGGCCATTTTAAAAAGCTTCCTGACACATTTTGCCAACATGCTGCAGAACCAACCCTTCAGAGTACTCCTTTTTCCAGGTCTCTAATTCTTTTGCCAGTTGGTTCCCAAAAATCATTGGACTATTTTAAAATTCTTCTAGTAACACAGTCCAGGTAAGCTGAGTCTTCCTGCCAGTCTGAGGATTTTCCCATTCAAAGGCAAAAATGCCCTGGCTTTGATTATCAAGAGGTATGCAAAAGAAGGCACCCTTCAAACCTATCACTGCAAACCATTGGTGATATTCTGTAAGAGATTTAACGGGGTAAAGGGATTGGCTACAACAGGGTGGATATCCTGAAATATTTGATTCATTGCTCATAGGTCCTGTACCAACCTGTACTTATTCATCCCAGGCTTTTAAACTGGCAAAATGGGAGTGTTCTGATTTACAGTCTATCAATAATCCTAATTTCATGAAATTTTCAGTTAGGCTCTCACTTCCCCTCCTAGCTACTAATTTTAAAGGATATTGTTTCTGCTTTACTGGTTTTGATCCAGGTTTTAGGGTAACGCTTACAGGCCGAGCTTATTTGGAATGGCCTGGAGTTCCACTGGTCCAAATCAAGGGTGTTTTTACTGCATTCTCTGTTGTTTCTGCTATTCCTCCAGAAATGTCTGGTTCCAGTGTTCCCTGCAACATAAAAGTTCTTGCCTCAATGGCTTCAGTCTCAGATACCAATAATTGCATTTCTCCATCTTTAAACAAAATCCATGCCTCCAATTTACGTAGCAGTTCTCTTCCTAACAGAGGATCTGGACATTCAGGCATATATAAAAATTGGTGTGATGTCCACCATTTGCCGAATTTAAAGTTAATGGGGTTAAAGAATGTTTTTTTTTTCCTCTTTTCCTGTCGCACTAACAACACGTACAGTTTCTTGTTTTAATTTTCCATGATTTGTATCTAATACCTAATAAGTAGCCCTAGTGTCTATTAAAAGTCATTTTTCTCTTTCCCCCAGGTCTGCTGTAACCAGGGGTTTAGCTGGGGTTTTTCCTCCCTGATGGAGGGTTAGCTCGGTTACCATGGGCGCTTTCAGGTTCTTGGGGCATTCCCTCTCCCGGTGCCCAAGTCCCCGACAAAACCCGCACTGATTCGGCTGCAACGCCCCGCGGGCCGAGCCCCGCTCCGTCCTGCGGTTAAATAGCGCTCTCTGCAGGGCTGCACTGAGCATTGCATCCCTGCATCTTTTTCTTTCCACCTCTCGTTTCCTTTCTCTCTCCTCCCTTTCCATTTCCCACTTCTTTTCTCTCCCCTCCCATTTCATTTCCCATCTCTTTTCTTTCTGCTCCTTCTCCTTTTCTCTCTCCCGGATCTTGTTTTCTTCCTCTTCTCCCCCATTATTTAAAGCTATCCAGGCCACTTGTAAAAGTTCTCCTAGGTCACAAGACTCTGCTCCCTCCAGTTTTTGTAACTTCTTTCTAATATCCGGTGCTGAGTTCCCTATGAAAATGGAAGCCAGCTGTATAGCTTCCTCTGTTTTTTCCGGATCAATATTAGTGTATCTCCTGGCAGTTGCCCTTAGGTGTTCCACAAATGCAGTTGGAGTCTCATGCGGTTCTTGTTTCACCTCATAAAGTTTAGACCAACTGATTGCCTTTGGCATTGCATGTCTAAAGCCAAATAATATCCACTGTTGATATTGCACCAGAAAAACCCTCCCCTCCTTTGTGTTAGGGTCCCAATGGGGGTCCTGGGAGGAAAAATGCTCTTCCACAGTTTCTGGTAATATATCTGCTGTGCCTATCCTGTCCACCTCTTTCCTAGCAGTCCTGAGTACCATCCCTCTTTCTGTGGAGTCTAATAGAGTATCTAATAGAACTTTTATAACCCCCCAGTCTGGGTTCTGGGTCTTGAGGATGGTTTCAAATACCCTAAATACTCTCTCTGGATCTTCTCTGTAGGGCCCTGCCAGTCTCATCCATGCCTCAAGATCGACAGGGGAGAAAGGTGCCTTCCCCACTACCAGGCTGTGAGATCCCACCCCTGCCCAGAGCTGAGCTGTGGCCTCCTGCTTATCCCTTTCCTGCTTTCTCACCTCCTGCTCACCAACCTCCTGCTTTCTCTCCTCCTGCTCACCCTGGGTTCTCCCCACCACTGGACTGGAAATTAAATCTTTGTCCTGGGTTGTAGTATAGAATTTGCAGAAGTATTCTATCACCACCTTCATGAGCCATTTGTTGGAGCAGTGTTTCCCAGACCCCTCCCCCTGGACTNCATCCCCTCCTTGTGCTTCCCCCTTATCAGGCACACCCCAATTCTCTATCCCCCTGTCTCCTGCATCTGGCATTTCTATCATTTTTACATCATCCTCCTCCCATCGGCTGTGGCACGTCAAACAGTGGTGCCCAATACTACAAGAACAACAACATCCCTTCAATCTCGTATCCTTTTCCCCTTCCTTTCCAGAAGCTAACATGAGAGGGTTTGACAGGCTGGGTAGGCACCCCCTTTGCAATTCCAGATGGTCTCTTAAAGTAAAGAACAGGCCTGCATAAGGCATCTCACTCCAATCCTCCTTTCTTCTACAAAACAGCCTCAGCTGTAACATGCTGTGAAAATCTAAGGTGCCGTTCTCCAGCCACTTCACCTGATTTTCCAGTTTATACAGTGGCCACCAGTAGTTACAATATTGGATTAATCTGGATTTAAGTAGCGAGTCTCCCCCTATCTTTTCCCAGTAGCTCAATATACATTTCAACGGAGAATTCGGGATATCATTTCCCACTCTAGTTTTAGACCAGACCGCTCCCATACTCAATAATACAAGTATATAACAACGGCTGGAAGGCGAATACAATGATTGCCTGGGCGCGGGGTGTCCCCGCGGCTGTCTCTGGGCTGCAGCGGGCGGGTGACGCTGCCCAGGAGGCTGGTGCTGGAACAGGCGAGAACCGCCGGGCCGGGCTGCTGTGCTGGGAGTCTGTTGGGTTTCTTCTCTTCTCCTCCTCCTCTCTGAGCCAAGGTGACGGCGGGGGAACGGCTGAGCTGCAACTGAGGATGCTCCCCCTGCCCGCCCGCTCCCACTCGCGCCGGGAATCGGAGCACTGGCTCGAGAGGGCGCTTCGCGTCCAAAAATGCAATTTCAGCCACGCACACAGAAAACAAATCAGTAATCGATAGCTCACACCCCCGATTGCTTCGAAACCCCAGCGGTCAGTTACTCTTCCAGCAAACGAGCTTTATATCACAGGCATCCCAGTGCTGATTTTACAGGCCAGCAAACTGAAAACTCTCTACACCTGCCAAGGATTTGGGCTGGAAAGGATAAAAGAAAGAGTGCAGGAGATGAGGAAGGGAGAAAGGCTCTGTGGAAAAAAGGACCAGCCAGGCTGTCCTACCTTACCAGCCTGATGGGCTTTGCCAAACAATGAACACCAAGGTTTCTCAACAAATGACAAGTATTTATTTTATACAGATGAAAAAGAAATTAAGATGTCAACATCACACCAAAGGTCAGAGACAATTCCCCAAACATTTGAACAGCAAAAACATTTTCAAGACAATAAAGCAAAGGAAACAGCATTATATCTGGAACAATGATGGAAAGCCAGTGGTTTAGCTGCTCCCTGTTTCCACTCATATGCAGCAAGTGCTTTATCCTAACTGGATCTGCTTTATGTTAACTGGATCTTTTGGCTTCTTGGTCCCAGCTAAGGCACAAACTAAGACACCTGATAGTGCTCTTCAGCTTGTGAAAGAGCAGGACATCAGCTCTGTTAAACAGCTCTGGCTAAATAGCTTGTCTAGTGTTGAGAAGCCTGGCTGACAACAGCAGCAAAGGGCTGAGCACTTCTCTAAGTGCCCCCCTTCCCTCACGCCAGCAACTTCCACCAACAGACCTGGGAATGCTCCAGTGCTAGAGACAGAAATCACTGTGTGTCACCTTAGCTTCCTAGTAGAAGGACAAACCTCAGAGAGATGCTCTCTTCATTTCAGTGATTTATGCTGATAAATTACCCCCACCTTTTGCACATGACCTCTTCAGAACAGCTCTCCTGGCTGTAACCCAAACTTCCCCCCATCAATAGACTGAAAGTCTCTAAATACTGAGAATGTCCCCTTCCAGGCTCCTCAGGAGAAGCAAGACTGGGTTCCAGCCAGGCCCTTGCTAAATGCCCCAGACCAGATCTGCAGTGCTATCTGGAGGTGCAAGAGCTTGGGGAGAGCTGTGTCCTCTCATCTGCAGTCTCTCCACAGCACAGGTCGCTGTTCAGGGCTCCCAGAGTTTCTGCAGAGGAAGTACTGGTGGTTGAGGGCTGCTTTGGCTGAGATGCGCTTGCTGGGATCATAGAGGAGCAATTGCTGCCAAGAGAAAAAGCCAGCAGATTTAGCATTTTTAAAACTGGGTGATTGCACCTGCACTCAGCTGGGCCCAGTTGCAGCTGTGGTCCTGCCTTTTTCCTTCTCTGGGCTTCAGGAGTCACCCACAACTGAAATTACTCTGGGGATTATCTTAGAAGAGTTTCTTGACTCCCAATGCAGTGGTTCCTAGAGGAACCTGCAATGACAGTCCTTCTTCAGAGTAGGACTGAGACCTATTCTGTGATTTGGTGCTTCTGCAATGTCAGAGTTGAGCATTCAACCCAGATTAGCTAATACACTTCCAGGTAATTAAATCTCAAATATCTCTATTCCTTGCCCAGTTTGAAAGCATCCTGTCTATCCCCAGGCCTTGTTCTGAGCCCTCACTCACCGTCAGTAAGTCTCTCCCATCTCGATCTAAGTTTGGAACAATGTCCTTCATCTCCTTCCTTGGCCACCGGGGAAAGCTGCCCTTGTAGTCGGGGAGCTGGGTGACACCAGGCCAGGTCACCTCAGTTGGAGTGCCCAGGGTGCGAAAGATCTGGAAGAGCTGATCGATCTCAGAGTCCCCTGGAAACAGGGCCTTCCTGGTCATCTGGGGGAAGAAAAGAAAAAGCCAGTTCCCACCTTTCCATCCGTTGTGTGCCTTATTTCCAGCTGCAAGCAACTCTCTGTCCCAGCAGGTGCAAACAACTGCATAGACCAGGACAGTTACAGTGCAGTGATTCCGCCAGGCAGTGCTTGGGAACATCACAGGTGTCTGACTGTTCCCACTCTGGGCTAGATCCCTCCTGCCTGCCCTGCAGCTCAGGGACTTTGGGAATGAGGAAAAGTGCTATTACACTGCAGGCTAACCAGAGCTTTTCCAAGGGGAGTATGGACCCTTAGGAGATCCATTCTGCCATGCCACGAGAATGCTTGTTCTCTGCAGCCCACCATGGGGACATCTGAAGAGTGTCATCTCCTCCCAGGGTCAAAATGCTGCAGCAACAAGGCTGAAGTTACCCATTTTGCAAGGAGAGGCTTCATGTTCGAATGTACTTGGAACTGCAGCCTTCTGCCAGGCCCCCAGGGTGGTAGATTTCCTTCTGAGATAGGAACCAGCTAACCCTTAGGGTGGACTTTCCATAAAGCACAGCCCAGGACAGGGTAGGAATACAGTATCCCAGGTGTTCTGTATCTCATCCCTCCTTCCCACTGCAGCTGCCTCCTCTGGCTCATTAAAGAGATTATTTAAACCCATCCTACCATTTCTGCAAAGATGCAGCCGATGCTCCAGATATCCACAGGGGTTGAGTAGTATCTGCATCCCAGCAGTATCTCAGGGGCTCGGTACCACAGAGTCACCACCTGGAAAGGAACCAACAAACAGGCTGTTTTCTCTGGATGAAACCAGAGGCATGGGGCCTTCCCTTCTCGGCTGTAATGGAGTGACTGTACAAATCAGAGCATGCTAAGGCCTCGCTGAATTCACAGACACTTCAGTGCCTGCAAGGTTGGGATTAACAGAATAACACACTCTGGAACAATTAAATGTACCCTGTGGAGAGAAGGTGGGAGCCCAGCTGGCAGCCAGGCTCCAGTAGAGACAGTCAGCCCACCTTGTGGGGACATGGAGGTCCCTTAGCTGCAGGTGAAATTAAGAGCACATTCCTGGCATGGCTGTGCCTCTGTTACAGATGAGCAACTTGTGCTGCTGCTGCTGTTCACCCGCTCTGCATTGTGTACCCCACTCAGGGAGCATCAACACTACCTCATGAGTGTATGTGCGTAGGGGGACCCCGAAAGCTCTTGCCAGTCCAAAATCAGCCAGCTTGATCGCTCCTGCTTCGTTGATGAGCAAGTTCTGTGGCTTCAAGTCCCTGTGGATGACCCTGTGTGAGTGGCAGAAGCTCACACCCTGCAGCAGCTGGTAAAGGTAGTTCTAAGGAGAGAAGAGATTCAGGTAAGGCCACGATGAAAACACTTTGAACTGTGGATTGCACGAACCAACCCGCTTTGGATCATTTATAGATCTGAATGGGAAGAAAGCCCTTGTTACAGTGCAACATAAGGCTTGTGGGCCAGAGATACACACAAACTGCTGCCACGCCATGGGGGGACAGAGAGACTCTAATCCAGGCACTGTCAGTCCCTTCCACCCACCCATTACTGTCCACAAATTAGCAACAGATCCCTCCTTTGTTCTGCACCAAGATTGGCTGGAGAGCCTGGAGACAGCTGGAGAATAAACGTTTCTGAGGAATAGTGCTATGAGAGTGCCCCAGCTGAAATGGTTGAGATCTAGGAGACTGAGGAATCATTTCCTCAGAGATGGCTCTGCCCAGCAGAAGGCAGTAGGGACGTGCTATCTGCCCTGCCTGTTTGCATTCCTTCCACACTGTACCTTGACCAAGCTTAAAGGAAGCTCTCCAGACTGGCATGAGTCCATGTACTTCTTCAGGTCCTGATTCAGATACTCAAAGACTATATAGAGCTTCTTCTGGCTGTGTATGACATCCAGGAGCCTGTAAAAGTACAGGCTCTCCCTTCAGTATCTGCTCCAGACCTCTGCAAATACCCAAATTCTCTCCTCCCACTCATGCCTCTGCTCTATTGGTCCTTTGGAGAAGAGAGGGGCAGTTTAAGGGCAGAATCTAGTATGGGGCAGCAGCAGTGTGTTGCTGAAGTGACAGACCCATGAGGTATTGCTGAAATCCAGGGAAGTGCAAGAGATTCCTGCATTTTCCTGTGTATTTTGCTCCTGCCTATGCAGTTGGGGAAGGACTGAATAACCCCCTTGCTGTCTACTCACAGAGCAGAACCTCATGGATGAGCTGGTGGGGAGGGTGCAACCAGGTCTTACCTGACTATGTTCGGGTGCTTCAGCTCCTTCAGCAGTGAGATTTCTCGGATCGCAGTGCTGGGGACACCCTCTGACTCCCTGTGGCAGAGATAGCCTGTACTGCACCCCATAATCCAGGGGGATCCCACACCCCAATGGGGGTCTGTGTCCCTTCCTTCTTCCACTGTACCCCAAGGGAGAATTTGAGTTTGGGGGTGGAGCAGTGGCTGGGGTGGGCTGGAGTGAGGCAGGGGGAAATGGAGTTGTGGGCAAGGAGAGGGAGGCGATGACTTAGATATGCAAGCCTTGGGGCAGAGCTTGTTTGGAAGCACCTAAGGGTGCATTTAGAAAAACAATAATGTATTAAATACCTAGGTCTTTCTTTTTGGAGGTGGAGGAAAATGAAAGCTCTTCACCCCTCAGGCAGCCACCTCCCCCACCCTGAGGGGCCACCATGGGTGCAGCCCCAGCATATTGGCTCCCAGTCCACACGGACACCCCTCGCTGTGCACACAGCTCAGGGCAGACCAGGGGAACAGCAATAAGCTTTTACCTGCTCACTCCCACCCTGGAAGGCTGAGGCTGACCCTACCCGACCCCCACAGCACAGCTCTGAGGGAGACACTACCTCACAACATGGCAGCTGCTTCTCCCTGCCCTGTGCCATGAACCCAGGGCCAAGTCAGGTCAGGTCAGGCCCTAAACACTTCTACTCAAAGATTTTGAGCTGCTGGCTCAGCTATGGGTTAAATCAGCCCTTTTTTAGGCCACCTGAAAGTTGGGGTATTCCCTGTGGACCTACACAGCTGCCCTGCCCGTGAGACATGGAGCCCCCAAGCCCTCCAGACAACATTCCCTTTGGCTCTGCCTTTCCTAGTGCCACAATACATAAGATTTAATCCTAGAGACGCCGTTTTTCCCCTCATGTCAGGCTTTTTTGTGCCTCTCGCACCATATTGGGCATAGGCCAGGCGCCATGGCAGGCCCAGAGCTTTGCCCCACTCACGCGTCCAGGCGGATCTTCTTGAGGGCCACCAGCTGCCCCGTGCGCTTGTTGCGAGCCTTGTACACCACGCCATAGGTGCCCTCCCCAATCTTCTCCACCTTCTGGAACGACTCCTGGATGGCCTCCATGGGGCTGCCTCGGCCTGCCGATGGCAGTGGGGGCGGCTGGCACCGCGCTCTGAGGGGAGGGAAAAAAAAGCGGGAAACAAAAAGGTGAATGTGGGGAAAACACATCTGAGCCCCACAGGTGTTCCCTGAGGTGCAGCCGGGGTCTGGGTCCCACCTTGCTGCTCCCTCAGCCTTGAGGGACCCCTCAGGGTCCTGCCTGGGGCAGCTGAGAGTGGACAGGGCAGCCTGGTGGGGCCCGGAGTGTCCAGGGAGCTTCAGGTGGACAGAGCCACAAAGGAGCCACCCAAGGTTGTTGTTCCGTTGCCCAGGTTGCGCAGTGTGCTGGCTGCAGCCAAAAATTGAGGAAAATTCATGTAAAGAGGCACTTTGGGGTCTGGGGAAGAGCAGCATGAACTGCACAGGGCCAGGGGAAGCTCTCCTACTGCATCTGCACAGTGCTGGGCATCAGTGCAGTAATTGAGTCCATAATTGTGGCTCCCCAGGACACGCTGAGGGCAAACACTCAGCAGAAATGTCTTTTTTGTTTATTTGGGGTTTTTTTTTTGGGGNTTTTTTTTTGGGGGGGGGGGTGTTTAGCAGGGTTTTGTTGTTGTTTTTTGTCTTTTTCTTCCCCTTTTATTTTGTCTTGCACAACTGTCCCTTGAACCTCCCCAACATGGGCTGTGCTGCTCGGTCAGCCTTTGGGAAATGTCCTTGAGGGGGAATTAATCATTGACTTGACAGATGAGAGAACACAAGATTAAAATAAACTTATGTATGTGGCACCAGGAAAGGCAAAGTGAATTTCATCTGGGGGGCTTGGGGGCACCATGTGTCTAGGTGAGCATGGACATTGCAACTGCATGGGTCCACAGGGAAGACCTCACCTTTTAGGTGACCTAAAAAAGGGCTGATTCAACCCATTGCTGAGCCAGCAGCTCAAAATCTTTGAATGCAAGCAGAAAAGGCTGGAGATGGCTGCATTCCCCTGCAAACCACAGGCATGGCTCACTCCAGATTTGGGGATTTCTACAGTACAGGAGAGTCTTCTCTCCCTTGCACAAACATTTGATTCTCACCTGCCATTAGCAATGTTCTGTCCTTTTGTCAATGGTTTCATTCAGCTGCGTAGGTCTTGCACCATGTTCTTTAACCAGAGTGGCTCTGATGTAACTTCATCTCCTTTTCTCGCAACTTTTTTAAATCCAGCTGCTTCCATACACACCCAGTACTTAGGAGAAGGAGGAAAACTGAATTTTCTTACATCATCTATAGAGTTTGTGCAGGGCCTAACACATACGACTTGGCAAGAAAGATGGATTTAATCAATAAAAGACAGGCTGCCTTCTTTTTTCATCTTTATTTAGTAAAATTTCAATCAATCTCTAGATACTCCCAAAATAGTGATTTAAGGTCTCTTAAACTTAGTTGTGTTAAGCAAGAAAGTCAAGTACTCAGGGTACTGCAAATATTTATTTTAGAATTAGAATTAATCCTCCCCTTAAATACCAGTTCTTCCTACCTGATGAGGCAGGTGCTACTGAAAATAAGAACTCTTTGTTCTTCTTGTTTCTTTGGTCAGCCCAGATATGGGAGTGTTTTGCCAGGAATGTTCCTGTGTGGCAGCTGAGTCAGGGTACCCCAACACAGGCACTCTTGGGCCTGCAGCCAGGCAGGGCTAATGAACTTTGTGATAATGCCCTTTTCCCCCATCTGCCAAAGCTGAGCTGCTTAACTCCAGATTCAGAGACTTCTTCTGACTTCTTCATGTTATGAATTATGAAAGGATCAGTATAACCCAAGTGTTTCCTTTCCTTAACCAGCCTTTCAAGCAAACAACCTGCTTCCCAGAGCTATTTTCAATCATGAAACCTGGGGCAGGAATGGACAGCCCACAGTCACACACATTGACTCACAGTCTTCAGGTGCTTCCCTACTCAGTGACTTTGCTGTTTTCCACAACAAACACACCTCCTAATTTATTTTATTTGTTGCAAATGGCAGTGCAAGGACCAGCATGTGGCTGGCCTCGGAGCTGCTGTCAGGATATGCTGTTTTCCTTCTGCTGCTGCCTCTCATTGAAGTATTTCCTCTGCTCCTGTATGGCTTGTTCCAGCAGGGGCACGTTCATCCCTTCCACGCAGGTCAATATTCGTGCTTTTACCACAGGACTGGAAGTTTCTGGAGAAAGGAAAACAGACAGAGCAGCTTGGAGACAGAGAGTTCCCTCAGGCAACATATGACTCAAGCTGGGTAAATAACCATAGCCTGAGAACTTCAGGAGACCAGACTGGCTGCATGCTGCCACTGATGTGAGCAGCAGGAGCAGCTTAATTTAGTGACGTACATTCCCTCTGCCTGATGGCTGCAAAATGCTGGTGACTGACACTGCACTCCCCTTGCACTGGGGAACGGTGCCAGTGCCTGCCATACAGCATCTGCCTACTTTGTGGCTGGATGCACTTTGGTTTTCCCTGTCTGAAAAGCAGCAGTGATGGGTCTGAGCTCATTTCTAAATGCCCCTGTGCAGACATGAGGGCTTAAAAGAGGCTGGCTACAACCAACAGTTCATTGGTGGCATTCAAGTGGCAACGTGGAGCTGCACAAAAGGGGCCAAACCTTGGTGACACAGCCACCATCTCAGTCTGCTCCCCTTCCACCCCTGCAACTCCCTCCTAGGCTGGGATGACCAAATTAACCATTTTCTAAAGGAATTTTGCAGCAGTGCCTTAGCAGGTCACTTTATAGAGGCTACGTGAAGTGTGGCTTTCCATGTGCCACTGAGGACTCCTGTGGCATGAATGTGAATGCTTTTTATCAGGTGAGGCCAAGAGAACAAAAAATTTCTTTCACCATCACATGGCCCAGCTCAGATCAACTCCCCAGCAAAGCACCAACCAAGTGGAACATAGGGCACCCCAGGAAAGGACAACAGGGTGCCCTGCATGACAGAGCCTGCCTGCATTCCTCACATGTCTGAGGGCTGGTATAATAATTAGAGCCTTTCAAAGACGGCAAAGACCAACCCAGCCACTTGCAATGAGGTACTGCTGCAATCTGTCACGTTTGGGGTGAAGACAGCTGGTGTGGTGGCTGGCAGTGATGCCAGAAGGCTTTTTAGCACTGGTTTCACAAGCCCAGAAATGCTGCTGAAATGCTTCCTGTTTCTAAAAAAAAATCTGTGCCAGAGGACCAGATTTTCACCAAGATAATGGTGAAAATTTTCTCATGGTCAGCAGGGACAGACAGGCTGCTCCTATGTTGAATAACACACTCGTGTGACCAGAGGAGGTGCACAAGAGGAGCCTTGGCCCAGGCTGCCCTCAGTGACTCAGGGAACCCCAAAAGAGCTGACGTACCATGAAGAGCAGCAAAGGGCACCAGTTCCCAGAACATTTACCTTCCCTGTGTTCAGCCTCTCCCAGGACTAGGTAGAAAGATCCCTCTTGGGCTTGGAATGGCTCCACAAACTTGGTGTCAACACAGACTTGGTACTGAGCCGAGTTGTGCTGCATGGTGAGAATGGCTTCAGATCGGGCCAGGTCATAGCAGCATAACCTGGGAATGATCAATTTGGGAAGCTCAGCTGTGCAGAAATCCAATTACAGACCAAAGGGGCTGCTCAGCCAGTAAAGGAAAGCCCTGGCCTGCGAGGAGAGCAGAGTATCCTTCTCACCTGCCAAATGTCCTCAGTGTCTTCCCCTCAGGGACCGAGCTGTTGATCTCCCATGGGAAGTAATAGACACCAGCACTTGGCAGCATCTCACACAACGGCTGGCCTGCAGTAAAGCAAAAGGTCTGACTGTGCTTCTCCAGTACCTGATCCAAATTGTAAGTCATACTGCCCTTCAACTCCTTCCTTGCCCAGGTTCCACCATCCAGGGGGCTGCTAGAGCCTCACAGCTTCCCTGCTGAATCCTATTTGCAGCTCAGTGCATGTGCCAAGCCCAGGGCATCCTGGCACAGAGAGGAGCTGCCTAGTCCCACACAACCCAGCATGAACTATAGGCAGCCCACCAGGTCATCAGGGTCACCCCCAGGCTATGGGCAAGTTGAGAAAGGTTAAGGAAGTGGGGAGAATAGTGACTGAGCAGTACAAAGAGTGTGAGGGACTGAGATGCAGGGATAGCCACAGCTGCTGGGGTGACAGAGTACTATGCAGCAAGATTTAAGGAATGATCCAGAGCCTGTTCTCTTACTCCAGCATAAAGAATTCTGGCAGTGTCTGATCCTGCAGGTGGAGAACAATAAATTGGATCCAAGCCAGCCTGATTTCATCAGAAGTCTGGTAGGGTTTAGCAGACAGAGATGAATGAGAAGGATTAATTCCAAGGCAAGGCTCAAGTGGGATCTCCTGGGAGCTCCTGCGGTGGAGCAGGACTGGCACAGGCAAGTCAGCCACAGCACAGAACACACAGAAAGGCAGGAATGCAAAGCAGCTTCAGCAAAGTTCTAATCCTGCCCAGTCAGTGTCGTAGCTAGGCTCCTGGCTGTGCCCCAAAGTGGTTTTTTTGGCATAATTTTCCCTCTGATCTCCCTTGCAGGCTGCCTGTGTTTGGAGTATTTCCATGCTTCATTTATTTTTCTTCTTTTTGCCTCTCTGTGGGGGACCCCAAGAGCTGCACAACAGCCCAGACAGGGACTCCTGGCACTCAGACAAGTGGGTCCATTGCTGGGTGTCCAAAGACCCCCAGTGATTACTCAGCAGTGGGGACACTGAGCTGACACACATGCTGTGGCTTTAATGCTTGGTGTTCCTTGCCCACCCTTAACGCATTAACTCACGGGATTACAGCCTTGCAAAATGCCCACAGAGGACTCCGTGGGAGGCCGCCGAAACCAGGGCGATCCTGGTTTACCCCGTACCTGCTGCACACGCCTCTCTTTGTCTGCTGCCCCACAGTCCCATTCCAGGCTGTGCACACCCAGATCGGGCGGAAAAACCCCTCTGGCAGAGGGGAAACCCAACTCCCCGCCCTCTGCAGCTCCCTGCATCCCCGCCGCACCTCACATTTAAAAAGCGGGGTCAATTCCGCACCTCCAGAAGGGCAAAGACTGTTCTATACCGCTCGGGTTTTGCTCCTGAATCACATTGTGCAGCCAGGTGGACCAGGCAGGGATGCAAGATGCCCAGTGTACATTTAATACACTTTTTAACGCATAGAGTCATTTAAGTTGTAAGAGCCATACCCCAATCGCCACACACCCTGTGCCCACCCAATCTGCTACCTAATGCATGCGCACCTCCACTGCAGGACCTTGCAGGGAGATTTACTTACGGCAGGCCCAGGCTCAATCGCAGCCCTTTACGCCCTTAATGCGCACACCCACAGCACTAGCCCACACCGTATTTAACGCGTGCACAAACGCAGCCCTCTAACAGCATTTAATGAGCTGTTTATTTAATTAACTACTCCATGCCGAAGCCGCACGTGGAGGCGCTCTCCCAGCGCCGCTCCATGCACATCACAGCGCGATTTAAGGCACCGCTCGCAGCACGACAGAACGCGTGCTCACCGCTCCGCCATCGCCTCCCGCGGGAAGGGCGGGCACGGCGCGGGACCCACGTGGTGGGGACCCACGTGGCGTCGCGGGGGTGACGTCAGGCGGGGGGCGGTGCCGGCGCAGCGGGGACGGGAAGGGATCGGGATCGGGACCGGGGTTTTGATCGGGATCGGGACCGGGCAGAGCCGCCGCCGCGATGTCGGTGAACGCGGACCTGCGGAGGGAGCGCGCCGCCGCCACCTTCCAGCCCGAGCTGCTCACCCACATCCTGGACGGCGGCGCCGAGCGCACCCGCCGGCGCAAAGAGATCGGTGAGGGGAGGGCCCGGGCCGTGGGGACGGGGAGAGACAGCCCCGGTCAGGGCTCGGAGGAGGAGAAGGATATGCGGGGGTGGGAAGGGGACAGGCGGCGTGGTGGGGGAGACCCAGGGAGCGCCCAGGAAGAGCGGGATACAGGGCGGGGGTAACGGGGTGAGGAGCCTCCGAGGAGATGAGGAACGACGAAGTTGTGCGGGGGTCGTGGGGCGGGAGAGGGTGTGGAGGAGCTTTTGTGGAGAGGGAAGACCCCAAGGAGAAGGGAATGCTTCGAGGAGAGGGTTTGCAGGTGGAGGATCAGCGTAAAGGAAGGGGTTAGAGAGGAACAAGTGCTGCGTTAGGTCCCTGGTCCCCCTCTTCTCCCCAGAAACGATTTAGCGTGACCCTGACAGAGCAGTGTCCTTTTACTTCTCTGTTTCCCTTTCCTCCAGAGGGTCAGAGGCAGCTTCCCATGGGCTTTTCTCATGGGCTCTGTCCCCTCCTTTTTCCTTCCTCACATGCTCTTGCCCAACAGTACAAATGTCATCTGTTTGTCACCCAGCACAATGTTGTTATGAGAGATTAATGAGCTACTTCCAGTCCCTTCCCTGGACTGCCAGAGGCTGGTGTTGTGTAACTTCGGTGCCAAAGGGGGGACACAAAAAGTCTGCGGTCTCTGGGCACCTTGTTTCCCAGTTGGCACAGTGGGCATAATAACTGTGCCCTTCTGCTGGAGTTACACGGGGGTCAGAGTTCACGAGGCTGCCTGAGCCTGTTGCTGAGGGGCCTGCAGGTCTTACATCAGTGAATTGCCTTCCTGCCAAGTCCAGAGTGCTTTGAACTGAAAATGGGGTTTATGTGTGGAATGAGAGCGCCAGGAGTTGAGCTCACAACGAGCTTTGATTTCTTTCTCATTTTGTTAACCTGTAATTTTATTTTCAGTTTTCTGATACCTCTGCCTTGAGGTGGAACAGGTGAAGTGCTGGGTCGTTGCTCATCCCCTGCTGAGGTTTGTGGAAACTGAGCTTGTTTTCCTCTCCTGTTCTGTCCCCAGAGGCCTTAGTTCTTAATGACCCCGATTTCCAGCACGAGGATTTGAACTTCCTGTCCCGTAGCCAACGCTATGAGCAAGCCATCAGGAAGAGCTCCTTGATGGTGATGAAGCTCAGGGAATATGGAATTGCAGATCCTGAGGAGATCTACTGGTTTAAAAGGTACCTAAAAAGATGCAGAATTTCCTTCTTGTACGTACTTTAATCATCACCCAGGACATTAGGGTTGTGCTTTTTCCTTATGTTTTTTGTTTAACAGAAGCTCAAGACCTCTCATGTCTGGCTTCAGTGAATTTCAGATGAAACCCTAAATTCATGAATGTTGTGTTTTCTTAGTTTTTTGTTTTTTTTTAACAGAAATGCAACATTAACAATTATACTCTGTTCTTTGTGTGTGGTGCAGAAACTAAAAAAAAATGGAACTCGAAGTCAGATTTTTTTTTCCCAAAGGAATGAAAAAAATTATACTGAATTATTTTGAATCTCAATAGATCTGATGAGTTTTCAGCTTCTAATGAAATCTCTAGCAGCTGATTGCTTCACTTTGCACTTAGACCCAATAAAGTCACATTGCAGGGATACTTGAAAATATTCCAAGATGGCTTATAAGTTCTTGTTTATCACTGTGTGTTCTGTGTCCCTCCTTTAAGCTCCTGGTGCTACAGAGGTTCTCTTTGACCCAGAGGCTTTTTGTGGTATCTGACCTTTGGTTTATCTGATAATATGACCTTTGGATCAAGTTAATCAAAGTAAGGATGTCTCTGTATCTGAGTTTTCATTCCTTTCAGAAGGAATTAGAGCACAGTTCCTGATTTTGATACATTTCTCCCCCTAATTCTGGTAAACTCTTCCTGATTTAGTGAAACAGAAACTGATAACAGAGTGGTTACACAGATCTAGAAATCTGTTGTAATCCCATGGATATATCCTCTGGCACATTAAATAATGAACCACAAGCCCCCTCTCGCTTGTTTTCTAGAAAAGCTGTCACAGCCCCAGGGCATGACCATTGGCACTGGAAATTGAAATCATCTTGTCCCCTGTGGTTTTACTTTCAGAGAAACTGGTTTGCACTGACCTGTGTCATGAAAGGTCTTATGGGAGTAACATAAATAATTTAAAAATTGCCATTGGTGGACAGTGATAATAGGAAACAAGTTCAGTGACAGTAGTGCATTATTCAGGTGCTGCACAGCCAAAGTTAATCATTAATTTTTTTCCTACACAAGGTTCATTGAAAGTGAAGGGGAAGTTTCTTCATTTATTTATTTATTTATTTCTATGGAGCAAATTCAGCAAAGTCTATCTAGTCTATCAGATGGAAAATTTTAACAAACTTTGTCTTTTTGTAGCATTAATGACAATATTATATGAAAACAGACTTTTCTGAAGTAATCAAAGGAGAGATTCTAGTTTTGCCTTCCCATAAACTTACTTTGGAGTCAGCAGTTCTTAAGTGGATGAAAGTGTTATATTTCAGAGAGATACCAAATAATACTTCCATATCTAACATGACACAAATGGTCAGGTGTGACTAGTCAATTCACAGTCCAAAACCAACTGAAACAATGAAAAAAGCTTATTTTTTCCAAGGTAAAGTCTAATTGCAGCCTTTCACAATTTCAAAATATAGTTGCAAAATATACTGTAGACTGACTGTATTTGCCATTTTTTATTTATTTTATATACCATATTCATTCTGTAATAACATGTAACAGAATGAAGAGCAGTGCATAAACTTCTTGCCTACAGGTCAAGTGTGTTTGCTCTAAGAGCTGTTGATATTCTGAAATGACTTCTTTACTATAATGTCTGGTGTTGGCAAGGGAGGATGTGGGTGTGCTGCTGCTTAAAAAATGGATGAAATGAAAGGATTATTTCTTCATCCTTTGATTTCATTTGCATTTTAAAATCTGTCCCCACTTTCCCATCTGTTGAGTGTTAATTTTTTTTTTTAATTTAGTGAACTGCACCCAACTGACAAAATTATGTTTATTTCTATCCCATACCCAAACATGCTAATTGGTGCTAACTGTAGGTGACCTCATTAGTGTAAAGGCTGACCTGCAGAAAGTGTTTGGGCTTATTCATTTTTCCAAACTGAAAACTGAACGGATATGTTGTTGCAACATACCTGAAATGAAGTTTATGAAATAGACTGATGTCCTTGATTCAGACGTCAAGTTGTGTTTATTGTGATTGACATTTCTACTTATGAAAGCTTAAGAAATTCTGTCAGTTATCCCCAAAAGGCAGGGACAGATTTACATATGCAATTCTGAGGAGTTTTTCTCTGTAGTTTTCCTAAGCTGCCAGAACATTTCTAGGTAGCTTTGCACATGACTCACCAACTTTATAGCTTGATTTATGAGTAGGTGAGGAGAAATGCTGCTTCCTTCACTGCCCTGAAGATATACTTAAACACTTGCTGCTGCTGCTGTGACATGTCAAAGTGAATGCTCCTCCTTCCTGTTTCCAAAGGGCTTTGTTGGACTCCAAGTCAGAAGAGGATCTATTAAATACACTCATTGCTTTTCATGTGGTAATTCTTCTATGTCTGCACTGCAGTTGCAGCTGTTGTGACTACAGCTTTGAAGGCCATCAGCCTAAAAGTGCCAATATTTCAGATTCCTTTTACAGTCTAACTGCAGCAAAATGTCATTCAGCATGAAAAATGGGAAATGTTCCTGGTGTAGTGCTCCAATGCTCTTGGAAGAGAGCGAGCTGCTCAGTTTTAATTCACCTTCAACTTTAATTAACCTTCATTGAGGAAAATGGGATTAAACAAAGAAGTGAAAAACAGTTGAGATAAACTGGGTCAAGGAAGAAGAGAAGATCTGAGAGCTGCTGGTCACCAGATGATTCCTGTGCTCATGAGCATTGCGTGAATGTGCACTTTCCCTGTTGGAATTTGTTCTTACATCTCTAAATTAGGACCTGGAGTAGCTTTGATCTTATCAAAGTAGAAAAACTCTACTATGGGCCCTATTGCCACTGCTGAGTTAATGCAGAGTGCATGAGTCTGGCTTGATCTTACTTTGATACAGCTGGAGTAGGAGTTTATTGCCATTGTAGTTGTTAGCTTTGAATCCCAGTTAGCACAGCTCAAACACAGCTCCTGCTCCTTCTCCACTGGGATGAGCCTTTGTGCTCCTCCTTGAGAGAGTTACTTCAAGAACTGCACAAAGCAGAGAAGTTTGCACACAGACTAATATAAAGTAAGTGCCCCTGCTCTGTGACCCAGTTCTGCAGCCTAAGGGTGGCTTTGCAGTTGTTCCTGTAGCTTTGGAGCCCCTGAACACACAGACTGTGCTGCTGCTGTCCTTGGTGCACTTTGAGGCAGTGACACACCTGTCACACAAGTGCCTTTTACTGTGTGGGTGGCACTGGTTGCTGTGAAATCTCGAAGATCTATATTGCCAAAGCACATATTACTACACAGCCTTCTCCCAGAAGTGGATTTGGAGCTGCAGCCTCACTGGTTGCTGTCGCAAGGCTGACCTCAGAGCAGCTGGCCATTGATTAGATGGCAACTGCCACCATCAGTCTTGATGGAGCAGAGTATTTGAACAGTTACACACTGCAGCCTTTGGAGAACAGCCAGTCCACGTGCTGGGAGTGCTGAAATTGTGATAGGAAGCAGTAAGAGTTCAGAGGAAGAAAATGAAGGGAAGAAAACCTGTTGTTCCTCCCTTCACAGCTGGTACCTCTTCTGTTTGCCCTGTGTCTTGGGGAGAACAGGATTCTCTCTCATTGTCATTCAAGTTGTTAGAAGGCACATTAAGGAAATCCTAAATCTTCAGTGTGGAATAGGCAGAAATGTTTGGGTCCAAGGAGTAGGTGCACAATAATTGTGCTGTAGGTAGTGAGGAAGAAAAGGGTGCTGCTGTTGCTGTATAGGTCCTGGGCTAAAAGAATGACCTACTTGGGAAACCACAAGAGTGTTGAAAAGTTCTGTCTTGCTGTCCTTGCAGCATTTTTAAACCCTTGGTCACCCCAAAAGCATCAGTAAGGTGCTGCTGTAGGCAAGAATTTTTTGGTGAGAGAACTGTGTGGCTCGATTCCAGGAACTTGAGACGCTGTCCCTGTACCCACACCAGCTTAAAACACAGTTAGATTATAATTATCTAAATAAATATATAAAAAATCTAATACCAGCAGCATTAGATTATAACAGTTTTGGTCCTGGAAAAATCCATGGCTCATTTAGTCTTGTTCATATAAAACAGGCAACATGCAGTTCAGTGGTGCTTTGTCTCTCACTCTAAGGCTGGTTTTCACAGCCTGTACAGGACCTGCTGTTGAATTACCAATTATTTACTCTCTGCATGGAGCAAAAGGCCAGTCACAAATGCTGTTGTAATTGACTATGTGCAGAACACCCCCTATGGATTTATGCAGAGGGCTCATTTTTTTCCTTCTCTGTTTTAGAGTTTAGATGGAATAAACATTTGTTTACAGTAGAAGATGAAGAAACGGTTCCAGCTGCAGAAGGGAGATGTTTTAATTGAGAATGTACTTTGCCTGCCATTGGGGCTACTAGATAATTAGAGTTTTCTTTCATGAAATAACTTCTGCTTTGGTGAAGCACACCTAAAATGTCTGGTTTTTCTTTCCATTCTCTTCAGCACTAGACTGTAATGGTAATTTTAATTGAAGGTGACTTCCAGATCCCACAACTGATAGCAGCAGCTGCAGGTAGTACAGAGCTGTTCCGAAAAGAACTCAGTCACCAAAGAAACCTTTTCATTTTTAATACATATTTCTTCTAATGAATAATGCCCTAGTTGTAGGCTACCAGCAGCAGTGGGATTTATTTCCACAAAGCCTGAGAGATGGGGGAGAAAATAATTTGGTTTCCATGTCCTTAGTTTCAAGTTCCTCATGAACTTTTGTAGAATAATATTTTTTCCAGTTACATAGCAATAGAAGGAATCACGGGGTGAGGTGAAGAAGATATTTCCCCATTAACATTGCTTCTGATGCCTCCACATTTGGAGGTTGCTTGTGGGACAGAAAATGAAGGTTGAATGAAGCAAAGAGATTATTTATCTTATGCTCCAGTTGAAGAAAAGCCTTTCAGGTTCATGGTAACAGCAAGACTGAGATTCAGATCCCTCTATTTCTCTCCTGTAGAACATGCTTGGGCAGTTTTCCTGAACCTTTGGGTCTCCACTTCAGCATGTTTCACAAAACCATAGAGACCCAAACGACTGATGCTCAGAAGGAGAAGTGGCTGCCCCTGGTCCGTGGAGTCAAGATAATTGGCACCTACGCCCAAACCGAAATGGGACATGGTTAGTTCCCTTCAGGGATCAATGGGTAACCTCTTTTCTCTAACTCCAGTGGGTAAATTGTTAATGTTCCCTGGGTCAATCTAAAGGGGGAAAGGTAAAATGCCTCAGTTAATGGTTTGTCTGTAGCCAGGCAGCTGCCTCATCTCACATCCTGACAATCCCAGGATTCCTTTTGGTCTTTTCCAGAATGCACCTCTTAGCTGATCTCTGCATTGGTAGTTGTTACGTTTGTTTTGAAATGAGGAGGTTGTTCTAAGCCCTGAGAGTCTGAATTTCATTTGAACCCGTTGGAACTTGTCAATGAACAGTAGTGTGGTTTTTATTTTTGCCTGATTTTGGGACATGTATGCCAGAGCCCTCAGTGCACGGCTGGCCTGCAGAAACAGGTCAGGAGCATTCCTATAGGAGCAGTGGAGAAAGATTGTGAGTTTTGGGTTGAAAGTCAGGTATGCTTTGCCCCAGGCACTTCTCTTCCAGATGCTGCTCCACTGCAGCTGTACAGTTTCCTGGAAAGGTCTTGTTTACAAAGAAAAAAAATCTTATTCCTGCTGTTGTTGAAAGCAACTTTCACTGCTTCAAATGGAAAAGCATTTAACGGATCAAAACCCAGTCTTTTAGCCCAGAACCTGGAATTATGGCTGTTAAATACCAGCAAGAACAGTGTACAAACAAGGACTCCAGTGCTTGTGCTGGCATCTGAAGTGGGAAAGCCTGACTTGTACAAGTCTGGACACTACTGGATGGCAATGCCAGCTGCCTGGTTGTTCAGTTACAGCTGCAGAAACATTTGTAGAAGACTTGGTGGAAGAAATCCTGTCCTCTGTCCTGCTCAACAAACCCGACACAGCACCAGAAGCTGAGAGATAACTGGATGGCTACAATCAGTGCCTGCTGGCCTTATTTGCTTTCTCACACCAGCTGCTTGAAATCAGTCACATACACACTGCAGTAATTGGTTTTACTTCTGATTTCACATTAAATCATTGATCATTGCACTTTCTTGCCTGAATGATGGTTGATTTCCTTATAATTCTCATGTTGTTGCATGGTTAAATTGGTATTTTGACACTAAATGGAGCTCGTACAGTGAAGCAGATATGCTTTCTGTGCTGAATAATTAAAACACAAGCATTTGACAATCCTGCTCTGAATGTTGAGTATTTGATATTTCATCAGTGGAGCTGCTGCAGTAATTGTCACTGAACTTTGCTTAATTTAATCTTGATGTTTAAAATCTGGTGATGGGAAAAAAGACCTTTGGATAATTGAATTGACTTCTGGCCTGAATGGGTAGTTACTCACCTTTATCTTGGTGACTATGTGTGTGATAGCCTGTGTTGATTTTAACCTGTTTCATAGTGAAGAAGTCTCTCAAAAAAAAAATCAAAGAAAGAAAAAACAAATAGCACAGGGCTGAAAATGAAACAAGAAGGGGCAGTGAAAAAGTGAAAATACTGTGCTGTTTCTATCTGGTTTATAACTACTGCTGGTAAATAAGGAATTTTTTTTCCACTCTTAGCTGTCAGCTGTGTACTTCTCACCAGTACTGAACTCACTTAGAATCTGATATTTCTGGTAGGCATTAGTCTCCTGTTGGGCTTGGTCACTGTGCAGTCAGAAAGCTTAGAAAATCTTGCTGCTGGGTTTATTTGGTAGTTGAATTTATTTGTAGGAGTCTGAGAATATCAAGAAACAGTTCTTGGGAAGCCCTAGGGACAGAACTAGATCATATTAATGTGTATCTAGAGAGCACAAGGATGCATTGTTCCCACTTTGCTAAGAATGAGTTTAAGCCAAGCTCAGACCAGTGCTCTTTCCATAATGCATATCATTTAAATATATCTATATGTTCCTGTTAAAGTCCAATTAAATTTATTTCATACATAAGTGAGCCAGATGGAGGTACTGGTCTTCAATCTATTCCCACTATTTTAATACTCAAAGCTGTCAATATTTTAAGGTTTAATGATGAATTAATTCTTTATATTGAAAAACTTGGTAGACCACTTAATTACCTCACAGCAGCGCTTGTCAGAACATGGAGAAAAAGTAATTCTAATGAAAGATGTTTAATTGGAAATAATTTGTGCTGGTGATTTACAGATTGAAAAATCTTGACTTTCTTCCCAAGTTGTTCATATTCACAACTTTGACTTACAGGTACAGAGCACTGTCCTTTTAAGAAAATTCTTCAAAATAGAAGAAGCTGAAGGGAGTTGATTTGAAATTCCATGTACACTAAATGTGTCTGATATTCAGTTTTAAAAAATAAGAGTAAATAGTGCAGCCAGTTAGGATTTGCCTTTTTTTAAAAAAAAAGTCCATTGAAAACCTAACTTGTTTAGCTAGATAAACTGGGATTTTTACCAGGTTCTACCTTCAAAACATGGGGGGAAAAAAGAGAGAAAAAAAGAAAAAGATGGATTTCCTATATTTGATTGAAAGCACACTGTGTTCAGCCACATCACGTCTCCAACAAACTGACTTTCTCAGCTGACTGCTTCAGCCCATTGGGATCCTCTGATGTTCAAACCAGAAGGTCTGGTCTATCTTTTGGTTTGGATTCATCCTTTTTTTAAAGTCAATCATAGTGCCATAAAAATAGGGGAATGTTGCAGATGCACTTTCTGCATGATTATAAAGAAATGCACTGCAGCATGTTTATTTCCACGTGAATGCAATTTCTTATTACTCTGACCTGAGAAAAGGACAGTGCTCTGCCTCTCTAAAATACACTTGCTGAATTCCAATTGACACATGGATCATTTTTTTTTTCTTTTTGTCTCTTCCTGAATCTCCACCATGAATCCTCATGCTTGCTTCCCTCCCATAACATTCCCTTCACGCACCCATCCCATGACAATTCTTCACAGCTTTGTTCACCGCGGACGGCCTGAGCCTCTGGACCTTCACCTGGGCATGTTCCTGCCCACTCTTCTCACCCAGGCCACCCCAGAGCAGCAGGATCGCTTCTTCATGCCTGCCTGGAACCTGGAGATCGTTGGCACTTATGCCCAGACTGAAATGGGCCATGGTACAGTACATTCAGTAAATGCTCTTTCTGAGAATGGCTTTGTGTACAGAGGATTCCCGTGCCTGGGATGAAGCCTGTGTGTGTGTCCCATGCAGCTGTGATTGCAGGGAGATGTGGACAGCCTCTGAAAGGGTTAATAGAGTGTTATGCCATGTGCTGCTTCCCTCTCTTCCTCAGAAGGGAGGGATTGATGTCTGTAGCTCTGTAAATGAGCACCTGGATGCTCCATGTGCCATCCAAACCAGTATCGTTACTGGCCATCACTGGTGCTGTCAGTTAGGTGGCATCTGTTCATTTTACATTTGTTCTTGCCAGTTTGAGTTTTGCTTTGCTCTAGTTAACGTTAAGTGTAAAGACAAAAGGACAGAGCTTTGAGGTTTTGAAAGAGATGCCAAAAAATTAAGACTTGCTTGTTCACCTCAGGATTAACCTTGGATCAGATGGGTCAGGATTAACTTGGGTCCAATGCTCATGTTCTGTGGGGAGCTGTTTCCCCTTAGTTCACTCCTGTATGTTCTTTTTAAGTGACCATGAAACGTGTTGGGCTTTTTGAGTTCTCTGTCTCAAGTTGACTTTGTTTTTTTGTTGCTATTCCTTTGCTTTCAAGCTTTGAAATGGATTTTGATTACTCCAACAGTATTGTGATTGCAACACTTCTAATTCAAGTTTCAAAGGGAGGATATTCTACCTTGGGAAACTTTAATTTTGGTCATCTCAGGGTTGCAGATGAGAATTATTTTCTAAAAGTGAGCAGGATTCACCTTTGTGTTGAAGGGAAATGTAGAGACTGTGTGTACTTTACTTTACCCATAAAGTAACTGCAAGTCTGAGGAGAATCTCTTGGAACTAGTGAGGTTTGAAGATCCTTTGCCAGCAGAGTAAGTCTGTGTTGAGCTGCCTGTGGAAGTCTTCCAATACCTCCATGCTTTGGGAACGTGGTTGCTGCAAGGTGATCTCCTTTTTCCTGTTGGAGCTCTTGTCCTGCCCTGTCAGTCCAGACTCTCAGGAGTGTTCGTAGCTTGTCTAGTTTAAGCAAATAGGCCTGGTGATTTTGGGAGTTTTTAAGGCATTCAGGGGCAATGCCACTGCTCTGAGACAGGTGTGTGGGGAAATGAAGCATTGGGGCCAGAAGACAAAGACTGTTCCTGGAATTACCTCCATCTTTTTGCAGTCTCTTCATCTACCTGGATCAGTACCTGGCATACACATGCCATTACTTGCTGTCTTGGAGCTATGGATGATCTCTTGTGGGAGATCAGCTCCATCAAGTGAGGAGAATGTAGGTTTGATGAGGGAATTAAGAGGCGATGATGAGCACTGTTTGTTTCGTCTTGTGGCTGAGAACTGGATGGTTTTGTTCTGCAGTTTAATCAGATTGCATTTTAGTGAAATTCAGGTGAGTGTGTTCCTGTGGAACAATTTAACTGAGAAAGGGCTTCTGGTGTGTGATAGCAAAAGGGTGTCAGATTGGAGGTGCTTGGAAAACTGTCTTGGACCACTGGGGAAAAAAATCAATATGTTTTCTGAGAATTGGCTTCCAGTCCCAGAATGTGGTCTGGCTCTTGCTTGTTCTTCCTTAATGTGTTGAAATTTAGCTTTTTATATATATAGCCTAAAAGCAAAGTTAAAATTTAAACATTACTACTGGAGTTCCACTTTCCATTGTCCAGTTCTGTCCTTGTCTCTGTTTTGTGGCCGACTTCCTGCCTGAACAATGTGTTTTTTTGTTCCCAGGGACTCATCTTCGGGGCCTGGAAACTACAGCCACTTACGACCCCTCTACACAGGAGTTCATCCTCAACAGCCCCACTGTCACCTCCATTAAGTGGTGGCCAGGTGGACGTAAGTGTGTCCCAATCTTGGGGAATGGAAAAACTCAGGGAGGTGATGCCATGTGTGCTGTATCTACAGAGTGATGACTGAAAGTTGATCCAAAGAGTTGGCTGAAAGCCAGTCACTCTTGCATAACAAGCAGACTTATCAGAGCCTGCTAAACATTGTGTGCTCTGGACTGTTGCTCAGAAGCATTCACACTGTGGATTTGGTGTAATATTTGATTGCTTGTATCAAATTATTTATAGTTCCTTCAGCTTCACTGGCAGGTGTCCCAAAGGCTTGGTGCTTTATAGTCAAGTAAATTGCGTTGTGCAGCTTCCATTGACTTGAGCAACGCTTTGCCACAGAGCTGTACGACTGGGGTGACATCCAGTGGGGTCAGCCTGGGTTTCTAGTGCATGATGTGATGAGGTTATCTCAGAAGAAAGACTCTGTGTGTGTAAAGTGTGTCTGAGTGTTTCTGTGCTGACTCCCACTCCCGTTGCAGTTGGGAAGACGTCGAACCACGCCATTGTTCTGGCCCAGCTCTACACCCAGGGCGAGTGCAAAGGCCTGCACGCCTTCATTGTCCCCATCCGGCAGCTGGGCACACACGAACCTCTGCCAGGTACAAATTCACACTCAGGGAATACGTTAGACCTGTTTCTCTCTGACTGTATACAGCTGCTGTGTCTTGGTGAAGTCCACGTCTTATTTCATTAGCTGAATTCAGCTGGTTGATCATGGGGCTTAAATGAGTCCTTCTTATGACTGAACTGCCACTAAATCATCTTTCCTACTGGGCTTTCAATGCAAAGTTTAGTTTGGGATTTGATTCTGCTCCAGTGTCTCCCAGCTATGCATTCCACGAGCAGCACATCCTGCTTTCTGAAAGCGGAAGAAGAGCTTTCATCACTCTTGAGCTGGATGAACTTTAGAGACAGCTCCTGCAGTGAGTGGATTGTAGGGCTGCATGGAAATTATGGAGATTGCCATGTCTTGATGTCCAGTTGTTGTGGTTTAACTCATCAGGCAGCTAAACACACACAGCCATTCCCTCCACACAGAGGGACGGGGGAAAGAATTGCGAAAAAGGTAAAACTTGTAGGCTGAGATAAAGACAGTTTAGTAGAACAGAAAAGAAAGGGAAATTAATAACAACAACAATAATAACAATAGTAGAATTTGCAGAGCAAGTGATCACAGTGTGATTGCTCAGCACCAGCTGACTGATGCCCAGCCATTCCCTGACCAGGGGGCTGTCATCCCCCCCAGCTGGCTTCACCCAGTTTTATTGTTCAGCATGTTGCCACATGGTGGGGAATATCCCTTTGTCCAGCTGGGATCACCTGTCATGGCTGTGTCCCCTGGCAGCTTCTTGTGTCCCCCCCAGCCTCCTCCTCACTGTTGGGGCAGTGTGGAAATTGGAAAGTCCTTCACCTGATGCAAGTGCTACTCAGCAACAACTGAACCATCAGTGTGTTATCAACATTGTTCTCCTGCTAAGTCCAGAACACAGGACTGTATCCACCACCGGGAAGATAATTTTACTCTATCCCAGCCAAAACCAGGACACCATTTTTCCATCAAAGAGATTTAGGTCTCTGTTAACTCTTACTCATAACACTGCCAGGACTTGCTAGAAGACTAAACAATCTCCTTATTGGAGAAGGCTTGAACCTCTTGTGTGGTGTTTAGTTAATATTTCTTAATGCAAGTGGCTTTGTCTGTGGCAGGTATTACAGTGGGTGACATTGGCCCCAAGTTTGGCTATGATGAAATGGATAACGGCTACCTGAAAATGGACAACTTCCGAATTCCTCGGGAAAACATGCTGATGAAATATGCCCAGGTAAAGCAGTGAGTTTCAGCATCTGCTGTTAGAAATGGGCACACTGAATGCTCCTGTGAGGTTGAGTACTGCACCAAAAGGATTGTGGGTGGCTTGTAAATGCTGCTTGATGAGTTCAGAGTGTGAACACATAAAAGGGAGGAAACTTCACAAATCAACAGGCTGTATTTTTTTTTAATCTTTTATTTTTTGGCAGGTTGAACCAGATGGCACCTATGTGAAACCAGTCAGTGACAAGCTGACCTATGGGACCATGGTGTTCATCCGTTCCCTCATCGTGGGGGACTCTGCTCGCTCGCTGTCCCGGGCCTGCACCATCGCCATCCGCTACAGCGCCGTCAGACACCAGTCTGAGCTGAAGCCAGGGTGAGTGCAGGAGACCCAGAGCAGCCTCAACTGCTGAGGGAAAATTCTGAACTACTGGGAGGAATGGGGGCTGTGGCTGATGTTTGCTTTGGCACTAGGTATGGTTTCAAAACACTGTTTGTCCTGGGGAGTGCATAGCCTTTCATTCTTGGAATGTCCTCCCCTGCCAGAGGCTTTTGCTGGATGGCCTTAGAGAGTCTGGCTCGATATGGATGGTGAACATACTGAGTATAGGGATAAATGGGATTCCTGCAGCAGTTTGCAACCACTGACATGCTAATTCATCTGTGCTCTAGGGAACCAGAACCCCAGATCCTGGATTATCAGACCCAGCAATACAAACTCTTCCCTCTCCTGGCAACAGCATATGCCTTCCATTTTGTGGGAGCCTACATAAAGGACACCTATCATCGTGTCAGTGGGGACATCAGCACAGGGGACCTCAGTGAGCTGCCAGAGGTACTGTGTCCTCTGGAAACCAGAGTGTTGGTTGAATTTGTGTGAGGTTTCTCTACAGCATGGAAAAAGAGGCAATTGAGCCTTTTTGGCTTTTACTCATGGGGTGTCTTCTACTTCTGTAGTTTCAGAAGCCCCCAAGTCCAGTATGTGCTGGTGACATTTATTTGCTCGATTCATTTAGCATTTTATAAAAAAGTGTAATGCATGGAGTAATGCACAGTGAGAAAGCTACTGGGAATATATTTTTATTCAAAAGGTGCATTTCCAGGAATTATGGAGTACTGTTTGGGAGTTACGACTGGTCTTGTGCTTTTGCTGTAACTTCTTAATTGTTTTTCCAAGTACCATAGGTGGCATAGGTGTGTTGATCAAAGTATTAGTATTATACTGAGGGGTTAGGGGATTAGGGTTGTAAAATTTTAATTTTCTGTTAGGGTTTGTGACAATGAGCAATTGAAAACAGTCTTGTACATAAAATGTGAAGGGACATAAGGAACGGTGTACTTAAAAGAAGTCTTTCCATGTACAAGGGCTTCCATATAAATATTTGGCTCAGGAAAGAGTTCCTTCAAGGAAAACAATACCCTGTGGAACAGCGCAAGAATGGTGTTGACGCTGCTTTTTTTTTTTTTAATGGGAGTTGCACTCTTGAACATGTATGTGTACAAGCTAAGACTGGAAAATAAACCTGTCTTTGCTGTTGCCCCTCAGCTGCACGCCCTGACAGCGGGGCTGAAGGCGTTCACCTCGTGGACTGCCAATGCTGGCATTGAGGAATGTCGGATGGCCTGCGGCGGGCACGGCTACTCCCGCTGCAGCGGCATCCCCGACATCTACGTCACCTTCACCCCGTCCTGCACCTACGAGGGGGAGAACACCGTCATGATGCTGCAGACAGCCAGGTATGGGAGCTCTGCACGGGGATGTTCCAGCTTCTCCTCGTGGTCCTTGTGACTGAAGTTGGTACCGAAAGGCTTAATTCAGTTTCTGCTGTGTCTGTGGAATTTTGAGCAGAGAAACAGGGTGGGCAGAATCTGCTATCCCAGCAAGGACAGTTGGAAGATAAGGGGGAGACACCTGGCTTAGGCATGCAGCTACAGCCAAAACAAGGACTGCATCTGGGAACTTGGGGAGGGTTTTATGGTAATGAGTGAATTATAATGTGCATGTAGTGACTTGATGTAAGCAACACTCTTGTAAAAAATCGCATGCACACAAGGAGGAGTTACCCCCATGAAACCAGGCACCTGTAATAAATTATGCCCTTCTTAACACTAAATTGGTGCTAAGGAGTCTTTCATTTGACTGGTTTGCAGTGAATTTGGTGACAAAACAATGAGCAGAAGTGTCTGTATTGCCATGTCATGATTCTGTCCCCTACCCCATTTTTGATTGTGTGCCTACAACTGTTCTTTCTGGCCTGAGCCTCAATGAGATTACTTTTGTCCATTCAGATAACTCATGAGAAAGAGCTGCCATCTCCTGTCTCTATTTTCAGGTTCCTTATGAAAAGCTACTCCCAGGTGACCTCTGGACAGCAGGTGACTGGCATGGTGTCCTACCTGAACGACCTCTCCAGGCAGCGCATCCAACCCCAGCACGTGGCTGCCAGGACTGTCACCATGAGGATCAACGACCCCACCAGCTTGGTGGAGGCCTACAAGTCACGTGCTGCCCGGTGAGCTCACACTGACTGGGCTGAGCCAAGAAAAACTGGGTGAGGTGGTGATGATGCACTGCCCTGTTTGTGCTGGATTCTCGAGGCGTGGCTGGCAAAGCTTTGATCCCTGTGTTGCTTTCAGGAAGTGACACACTTTACTGGGTTGGGGTCAGGGTTAAGTGCTTTTTGAGGCTGCAGGAGGCTGCTCACAGCCTGCCCATAACCTGGTTACTCTGCTCCCTATTCCTTTGGGATGTATCTTTTTCTTATTTATGTTTAAAGTACATTCAAACTTAAAAATACCAAACTACTCAGAGGTCTTTGTGGAGAGAAACAATCCTGACATTAAAGTTCATTGTGAGTGAAGTGGGAGAGTAGAGCAGACACCTACTTGTGAGTAGGTATTGAAGCACCACGTGTACTGTCAGAAGTCCTCTTACCCCTCTGTAGCTGTGTTGTAGCTGCAGCAGTGATTATTGGTGTTTAAGAGGCACAACTTGTCACTCCAGTCACTGTCTTCACTCATGGCACATGAGGAGAATTCTGAGCTTGTGTGCCATGACTGACGTGTATGAATTCAGTGTATGTCATCCTGTTAATGTGGTGTTATTATGTAAACTGGTTTTTTCCTCGTGTGAATCAGGCTTGTAGAATCTGCAGCAAAGAATCTGCAAGCCGAGCTGAACCACAGAAAGAGCAAGGAGGACGCCTGGAACAGGACTTCCGTTGACCTTGTGCGGGCATCGGAGGTCAGTGCTGTGCCTGCTACAGAAACGTGCTGTGAGAGCTCCTCACCTTTCTGTGGCCCTGAGTGACCCTCTCTGGTTTCTGCAGGCCCACTGTCACTACGTGGTAGTGAAGCTGTTCACAGCCAAGCTGGCCGAGGTCAGCGACGCCGCCGTCCACGCCGTCCTGACCAACCTGTGCCTCCTGTACGCCCTGTTTGGCATCAGCAGGAACGCGGGCGATTTCCTGCAGGTTGGTGTCTTCCTCCAGCCCTCCAGGTCTCTGAAGCCATGTTCACTGCTTGCAAATGTGCTTTAAATGCCAAGCTGTGTGGATGTTATAGGTGTGAATTCTTGGTTGTTGGCTGCCAGAAATTCATTAGCTGTGCGTGTCTGCTGGAAGGCCCTTGTCGGGTTTCCCTTGTGATAAATGAAAACCAGGCACGTGCCAAGGTTTAGCTCAAATGGTTTCCAGTTGGTGACAAGCTGCTGTGTGTTAAAAAACAAGGAATTTATAAAGGAGCAGCAGTTAGACATGCTCCACAACTAATACCCCTCAAAGGGGGTCTTGTGCTCCAAATTCTAACCCATCCTTCAATGAATGGCTTTACACTGGCAGGCATTGCTTTTGTTCTCTTCATTCTGTCAGTTTAAGAATGCATTTGTGCAAGAGTGTTTTGTTTGCTCTTCAGGCAGACGTGACATGTTTTGTCTTCCCATTTTCCTCTTTGCTGCTTACTAAAAATTTCCCTGAAGCCAGGCACAGTTTAATATCCTTAAGTGCATATTCTTCAAGAAAGCTTGCTGCTGCAGCTAACTGACAGATACTCACAGAGTGAGTATCCTACCCAGGATTAAGAGCTGGGCAGTATGGAGGGCTGTGCTATCATCTCCTTCGGCTTGTGCATTGTGGCAAATTGCCAATTTAATTACTTAGTGAAGAAAAAAACCCCTTGGTGTTTTATGAACTGCTGCATTTTTGTGTGGGGGAAAGCTGACCTGTGTGAGACGTTGGGGAAGGGAAGGAATTGTGACTTGTGTAATCCTTGTTTCCCCTCTCAAGGCGGGTATCTTGACCAGTGCCCAAATAACCCAAGTGAACCAGCATGTGAAGGAGCTCCTGGCTGTCATTCGTCCCAATGCAGTGGCACTGGTGGACTCCTTTGACTTCCACGATGTCCATCTGGGATCTGTGCTCGGCCGCTACGACGGCAACGTCTACGAGAACATGTTTGAGTGGGCAAAGAAGTCCCCACTGAACAAAACACAGGTAAAGAAACCTCTTTTCCTCACGTGACCAGAGGAACAACTCATTTTAGGGTTGTTAATTATGCTCCAGTCATCTCAGCAGATAATTGAGAAGGNGGGGGGGGGGGGGAGAAAAGTCACAAGTATTAATGGACCAAAACTAATAACCTTCTTTCAGTTTGCTCTCTGTAGTTTCTCTCCCAGGTGTACCTTGCATTCATCCCTGTGGGATCTCTTGAGCTTCTCAGTTGAGTGAGGAAATGGTGCATTCCACAAAGAAACAATTGAGTTACCTCAATGAATTCAAAAGCAATTATCACTTGCTGTTGATTCTGCTTAGTGATATCAGCCGTGGAAGCCTTGCCCATTTTCTGGCAAATCTTCCAGTCTTTGGGCAGTAGCAGTGAGTGGAGGAGAAGATAAATTGCTCCCCTGTAGTACTTAGGTGTCAGATGTTGTATATCTGGCCTAGGATTGGAGCTGCAGCTGAGCTAAAATAAACTGAAGTGTCCCTGCTCCATCAGCCAGAATGGTAAATTCTGTCTCCTGGTGCCTTTATTTGATGAGGGCAGACTGTAACTCCTACAATGGGCTGCCAGGGACTGCAGCTGGAGTTAAATCCCACCACAGCTTGCTCGGTGTTCTGTACTTTGGAAGTCAGTGGGGCTTAGGAGCTTCATTACAGCCCCTTAGGAAACCTGTACCAGTTTTCTTGTAATTAAAAGGCCAAACAATTGCGTGGATATAAATCTTGTATTCCTTTCTTAAAATAAAGGTAGTGGGCAGGCTGTTTTTCATATCCTCATGCTTTGTATCATGTAGACCCTGAAATACAGAAGTTATCTAGCTGTTCTTAAATTTCCAAAGTGCCTCTGATCCAAATTTAATTAATATAAAAAAACCACTGCAAGATGTGAGGAGGTAAAACTGTTTCAAAGATGAAACCTAACCTTGTAACCACTGTCTTGTTGTCTTGCAGGTTCATGAATCTTTCCATAAACACCTGAAGCCAATGCAAGCCAAGCTGTGAAGCCTGCAGGTTTTTTGAAATGCACTCTTGTCCTGCCCTGAAAATTGGGTGTTTGCATCCTTCCTTCAGGCACCTGAATCAAACCTTTGAATCCTGTAGCTGTAGGACAGTGAATAATTGTAGCCTTTCTTTCCTCTTTTATAAATGGAGAAGGTGTTTGGGAAGAGTGCGTAGAGATTGATGCCTGTTTTTAAAGTGCAATTATAATGGTAAAATTAACCTTTTAAAAATCTGAGAAAGCTTTATGGATTTATACAAGGATTGCTTTTGTGAAGCTGCTAACTAGAGAGAAGTTCCTGTCAGCTGGAAAAGGTGGCAGGACTTTACTATGATGTAGCTGACAGCCCTCAGGCAGTAACTTCTGGTGAGCAGTTATGTCCTTCCCTCAAAAAAAGCATCAGTGTCTTGATTTCTTAATTATTTTTTTTTAAGATTAGCCCCACCTCTCTCCTCATTTGGCAAATGTTTGTGCTGTGTGAAGCCTCCTGCAGAGCTCTGTGCATGTGAGTCTGCGTGTGGCGCTGTTTTCCTGATGGATCCGGGAAGTAAATACCCGTCCTCCTCTGGAGCTGTGCTTCAGGCATCTCTCCAGAAGAAATCCTCGTGTTTCCTTTGTTTTCCTTCTTTCACTGCCCTGCACAAACTCCTTTTCCCTTTGTGCCAGCTCTTGGTTAATAGCAGGTCAAAGGAGAACATAGTGATGCTGCTCTGAGGATAAAAACCAACTCGTAGTAATCAGCTGGGTGCTGATGACAGATGTTCTGCCCTTCTTTTCACTCTCAGCATTTTCTAGCACTATCTCAAAGCACTTTACAAATGTTACTTGTGTTGATTTGGTGGGAGGAAGAAGCCACATGTAGTGGTAAAAGCTGCAAATTTGACCTGGAATGATGAAGCCAGTATTGGAGGGCAGAAATCAGCTGACCAGCATCCTCAGGTCTTCTGTTTTTTCTGGGATGTTGCCCTGTTTTTTAAAGGCATTTGTCAGGAAAATGACAATCCCAAGTGAAGTGTCCAGATGTTTTTTCCTACCCATGCATTTCCAAGGAGCTCTCTCTGATTTGCTTAATTTTCTTTTGATATCAACTTGGGCCTTGCACAATGCTGTCTGATTGAACAGAAAGAATTTAGCTTGGAAGAGAATGTCCTACTGCCCAGGCAAATCAGTGCAACTACAACCAAGCAAAATCATTGCTGTTTTTCCACACCAGTAACTCTGTCCAGTAGCCATAAAACCTCTTCACACTAGAGAAGGGCAACTCTGAGTTTAAAATGGTAAAAAGCTTCACCATAAATCCAAATCCTGCAGTTCTGAGGCAAAACCAGAGAAGCCGCTTCTCTGCAGCTTTTGTCTCTGTTAGTCTCTAATTTTGAATCAGTTTTCTGGCACTAACAATGATCAGACATCAGGTTTGGCTCCATGTGCAGTAGCTGAACAGAAAGAAATGTTTAATTTTAAATAAACTAATCGAACTTGCCTTTTGACTGCCGAGTGTTTCAGGTCTCCATGGAAGTTCAGGATGCCAGAGGAGGCTGAGGGCTCTGCCTTCCCTGTGTCCAGGCTGGAACAGGCTCCTGGCCTAGGGAGGGGGGATGGAGGAGCAGGTTTAAAATATGCTAATGAGAACAGCACTAGCTGTGTACAGATCTAATAAATTACAAAAATGTGTTTTCAGACAAAATGTCTCTCTTTTCACACGCTGACTTCAGCGGATCTCATGTAAAGTAATGGGGGAAGTAGAGGGAAGTATTCAGAAGACCTCAAATCAGTTGGATTTTGGTGTTTTATATAGTGTGACCTCCCTGGCTGTGCTCTGCAGTGTTGTAGGGCAGCCAGCCCCATCCCATGGGGATCCAGCCTCTCCTGCTGCTCCCGGCCACAGGGGAAGCACAGCTGGCACAGGGCAGGGCTGGCTGTGGCCTTTGCTCCGTGTCACTGCAGCTCCAACACCAGCAAAAGCTCATCAGAGCCCACAGCAAGGGTCTGACTCTGGTGCTGGGCAGCAGCAGCTTCAGCTCACAGCAGTTGGTTTCCATTCATTTTTGGAGTTGATGTATTGGGAAACAGTTTTCCTTCCTTGCTGTTGGTGAGGATTTTGTGCACTTATCTTGCTGTGATTGGTGATAATGCCTGAATGCCACAACCTGGGGTGCTTTGCTGTGTCTGAGGGTCAGCAAACTGTGCTTAAAACCCTGCTCGACGGCCCTGCAGCCCCATCTCTCTTAGGGCAACAGGATGGTGCCATTCCCTGAGTGCTGAGCCCCTGCGCAGGAGTAATTTCACTGTCAGGCAATGACGCTGTAAGCGACTCTGTTCTTGCAGAGTCCTGAAACGAGGGGCCTGTTGGCGATGGACTCTTTAAAATGCCACCTTTTGGAGACGGCTTCATAAGGAGCCCATGTTCCCAGAAGGACTGGCAGTCTGTGTGGTGAAAGGCACTGCAGGATGGGTCTGCAGGTTATAAAATACCAGAGGCAGATGGTTCCCGGGGATTTGTGGGAAGCAGGAACTCGAGTACGAGCAGGGCTGGCTTTGTCCTGTACTCAGCCTTGGTGTGAACTGCTCATGGCATGAAGGAGGTTTGGGACACTTCCCTCAGTGGGGCGAGGGCGGGGATGGGGAGCCCGGGGCGAGAGAAGACCTGCGGCTGGAGGGAGGTTTCTAAACAGGCTCTACCGCGGACAGCCTCACTGCGGGCACCGCCCGAGTCAGGCGGCACGAGGGGCAGCCCCATGGCGGGCGGGCCTTCCAAGCCAGGCCTGCGCGCCTCAGCGACCGTCACGATGGCAACGGGGTCCTTCTCTGAGCGCGGCGCACAATATGGCGGCGTCCCTGCTGAGCGCCGCGCTTCGCGGGGCCCGCGGCGGGCGGAGCTTCGGCACGGCCGGTGAGAGTCGGGGGAACCAGGGGAGCCCCGAAACTCGCCGGGGAAGNGGGGGGGGGGGGCGAAGGGAGAGTGCTCCAGGACGGCTGTGTCCCGAACGCCAGGCCTTGTCACTAGTGACGTCCCCCAGGGTTCAATACTGCGCCCAGAGTTGATTAATTTGTTCCTCAATGACTTGGATGAGGAACATGGATGAGGTCGATGCCTCCTCAGCATAAAGCTGGGAGGAGTGGCCGATAGCCCAGAGTGCTGTGAGCCCTTCAGAGGGACCAGGGCAGGCTGGGGAGAAAAGCAGAGAGGAACTGTCTGAAGTTCAACAAAGGCAGGTGCAGGGTCCTTCACCTGCAGAGGAACGACCCCAGGCACCAGCACAGGCTGGGACGGACCGGCTGGAAAAGCAGCTCTGTGGGGAAGGAGCTGGGGGTCCTGGTGGACCATGAGCTGTCCGTGCCCAGCGCTGTGCCCGAGGGGACGAAGAGGGCACTGGTGTCCCGGGTGTGTTGGGAAGAGCATTTCCAGCAGGTCAGGAGTGATGCTGCCCCTCTGCTCAGCCCTGGCGAGGCCTGCCCTGGAGCAGTGTCCAGTTCTGGGCTCCTCGGGATGGGAGAGACACGGAGCTCCTGGAGCGGGTCCCGTGGAGGGACACAAAGATGATCTGGGGACGGGACCGTCTCTGTCCTGGGGAAAGGCTGAGGGTGCTGGGGCTGAGAGGGGCCCTCATCCCTGTCTGTCCCTGTCTGCAGGGAAGGGGCAGAGCAGGGCCCAGGCTCTGCTCCTGGAGGCCCAGCAATGGCACCAGAGGCCACGGACACGAAGTGATGCCCAGGAAATTCCACCTGGACATGAGGCAGAACTTCTTCCCTGTGCAGTGACCAAGCCCTGAACAGATTGTCCAGAGAGGGTGTGGAGTCTCCCTTCACTGGAGATGTTCCAGAGCCATCTGGACACAATCGTGCCCCATGTGCTCTGGGATGACCCTGCTGGAGCAGGGAGGTGGGATCAGATGACTCTGGTCCCTTCCAGCCTCACCCATCCCCTGACTCCACGAACGTGGGACGTGTCTGTGGGAGGTGGGGATGGCTCGTTTCTCTCCCTCTGAACCCCCTGGGATGTGTGTTTCTCTCCAGCCGTGCTCTGGAAGAGGGCAGCCCCGCTGGGGCCGATGCCCAACGAGGATGTGGCCGTGGGGAACGCGGAGGCGCTGCAGCGGTACCGGAGCTTCACCCGGTACTTCAGGCAGGCGGCGCGGGAGAGCCGCAAACCGCGCTGGTGGAACACGTACCGCGGACACACCGACCCCCCCGCAGGTACCCGCCCCGCCGGGGAGCGCGGCTTTGTCCCCGCAGCGCCCCGGCAGCTGCTCGGGGCTCAGCCCTTTCCCGTGTGCAAATATCTCCGGGGAAAGGGGGTGGCGGGTTTCCAGAGGGAGGGAGGCTGGCCAGGGAATGCCAAAAGACAGGGAGCAAAGAAATGATTGCTTGGAGCCCCACCGTGTAGCCCTGGTTTGTGCCTGACATGTTTTGGTTTCTGAAATTCCTTTCCCAGGGAATTTTCTGTAAACAAGAGACATGTCTTGGGAAGGGCAGGAATGTTTACATTCTTGCCCTAGGAGGGACTCCTTTTTGATGTCCTCTGGTCTGACTAATGTGATTGAGAGGTTTGTCTTCTTGTCACCGATCGAATTGGTCTGTGTAAAATAGTATAAAAGGGAAAATGTTTTCTGAAAATAAAGGAGTCACTTTTTCAGCCTTCTGAGGTCAGAGTCTTTGTGGTGTACTACAGTGTCACCAGTGGTGCCACAGGGAGCAGACAAGGAGCCAGAGCATCAGGCCTGCAGCAGATAACAGCTGGGCTGCTCAGCAGCTGGTGGAGCTGGGAATGGGAGGGCCATGACCTGGGGAAGGAGGTGCAGAGGGGACAGAATCAAGGCCTGATTGTCCTTTCAAGTCTTTTCTAGTGGGAGGTGTCCTTGTCCATGGCAGGGGATGGAAGTGGATGGTCTTCAATGCCCCTCCCAGCTCAAACCCTTCTCTGATCCTGACCTCTGGAAGTTTCTGTCTCACACTCTCAGACATTTCACAGGGGCTTGTGTTTGATTTGGGTGTTCACATGTTTCTTCCCCTCTCTTTTCACCCCTCTCTGAAGAGCCCCCGACAGACATTGGCCTGCCACGTGAGAAGGTGTCACGGGCCAAGGAGATCAAGGAGAGAAAGAGGATCCTGAGGGAGAACCGCCAGAATCCCGAGATGGAACGAGCAGCGCGGCTCCGGACTGGTCAGTGCCCCAGCACCTCCCTTCCTGCTCCAGCTGCTCTGGGTGTCCAGCTGCTGCCTCTGCATCCTCCCTCTCTCCTCTGCTGCCTCGGCATCCTCCCTCTCTCCCTGCAGTGCTCATTCCCCTTGACGACGTCAGGGCTGAGTGGGAGAGGACCAGCGGCCCGTTCCACAAGCAGCGCGTGGCCGAGCACTGCGGGGTGTTCCGGGACCTGTTCAAGGGGGCCACCTTCACCCCCTGGGTGCCCCTGAGGGTGCACTACAGCCAGCAGGACGAGCACCTCGTGCCAGTCTACTATGGGAACATGGTGACTCCGTCTGAGGTGCGTGAGGGGAGCTGGGAACAACCTGGAGCCCCTGGAAAGCCTTTTTCTGCCAGGGGCTTCCAACGGGCATGGTTCATTCCAGGGGGTGCCTTTTATGAGAGTGTTTCCTCTGTCCTGAAGGAAACTATTTTATGGATGTGATAGGGACAGACACTGTAGGTTGTCTGTCAGGAGGCTGATGGTTATTTATGCCCTGGAGCTCTCCAGGTGGATTCCTCTGTGGCCTGGCAGTGCCCAGTCTGTGTTGTGTCCAAGCCTTGCCCAGACACAGTTCACAGAAGCTGTTGTGTGAGTGATTTATATTCTCTTTATGTTGCTCTTTTAGGCTTCCAGTCCCCCTGCAGTGTCATACGAGGCAGACAAAGGCTCCCTCTGGACCTTGCTGCTCACAAATCCAGGTGAGAAGCAAGTTCTTTAAAGGAACACGTTTAAACTGGGTTGTTTCACTCAGCTTTTGGTTAACTCCTGATTCTTTTGGCTACACAGAGATGATGGATACTGGAAGTGTTCAAGGCCAGGTTGGAGCAACCTGGTCTAGTGGAAGGTGTCCCTGCCCATGGCAGGGGGTTGGATGAGATAAACTTTAAGGTCCCTTCTAGCCCAAACTATTCTGTAAATCTGTGATGGTATATCTGTTAGATTGGGACATATTACATATGGAGGATAGATTGTATGCTCCCTAAATCTGTAGCAGTTGAGAGAAGGGACGGTGACACAACAGGACTCACACTGTAGAGGAAGTAATTTCCTGACTCCCATCTTTGTTTACCTCCAAACTCCTCTTCCTTGGTAGTCTGCCTGGAAGGCAGCTTTGCTGACACTGTTCACCCTGACCAAGAGATGCACCTGCCCAAGAAGATTTCAAGAATCTTGGAATTATATTTGCAGAGTTCTTTGCTCCTCATTTTAAACTCATCCCTATAGGAATGAGTTCCTTTTCTGCTAGGGGAGGAATGCTGGGAGGTCTTGAGCTGCTCCCTCTGGTCAAAGCAGGTCTGGGCATTCTCACTTTGGAGTTGATGCTTGCACCAGGGTGTCTCTAAGTCACTTTTCTCTGTTCTGTGTTGGCAGATGGACATTTGAGGGATGCAGACTCAGAGTACCTCCACTGGCTGGTGTGAGTACATCAGAGCCATGTGCTCTGTGCTTGTGGACTGGGCAAAAACTCCTCCAGCAGCTCAGAATCCATGGCTTTTCCTGGTGCTCCTGCCATTAGCTCCTTTAGCCCTGTGTTTTGGGTCCTTTTAAGGGTGGAGGAGTTCCAAATGTTGCTGTTGTTCAGCATTCCAATCACTGGGTGGGATTTTTCCTGTGGTGAAAGCAATCTCTACTATCTGTTCCCTTATCAGACGGGGTAGAAATCACATCCCAGCATGGCAAAGTGTTTTGCAGTCCTGGATGAATCTGCTGGAGGGAAGTGAATGTAAATGTGTTTGTGTTCAGGACCAACATCCCAGGCAGTGACATCAGGGCTGGCAAGGAGCTGTGCCATTACCTGCCCCCCTTCCCTGCCATGGGCACGGGCTATCACCGCTTCATCTTCCTGCTCTTCAAGCAACGTGGTCCCATCGACTTCAGCCAGGACGCTCGGCCGGTGCCCTGGTAATTCCTCTGCTCACACACTGGGCTTGGCTGCTGCTGCTGCTCGTGGGGTTCATGTGCCTGTCACTGCAGTAGAGGAGCAGCTCCTGTCACTCTGCAGAGTTCTCCAGGGCTGACTTTGGGTTTGTGTGTGCTCTGCAGCCACAGTCCCAGCACTGCAGGGTCCTGTTGTTACGGAACAGGCTGTAGGAGAAATGTGCCCAGAAGTGTCCACAGAGCTGGAGATACTGGGAGATTTCCTTTTAGTGGCTTCCTTTTCCACCTCTTTCATATGCCCCAGGGTGATGTGGAGCAGAGTGCTGCTGCAAGGAGAGGTTCACTTGGTGCTTGTGTCTTGTTTCCAGCTACAGCCTGAAGATGAGAACCTTTAGCACATTTGACTTCTACAGAAAGCACGCAGACGCCATGACCCCGGCAGGGCTGGCATTTTTCCAGTGTCAGTGGGACAGCTCTGTCACTTCCACCTTCCATCAGCTGCTCAGTAAGGAGTGGGGATGCTGGAGGGGATCTATGGGTGGGACATGGCCCTGTGGCTGCAGGCTGTCTCTTGATCTTGGCACTTGTCCAGGATCAGCACAGACTAAGCCCTTCCTGAGCCATCCTCCTCCAAACTAACGGTAGCCTGAAGGAACAACCCCTAATCCTTGGATGAGGATATTAAAATAACTCCAAGGGCGTGTTTGAGCAGCCCTGGTCCTGTGTGGTGTAGGGGGGTGTGTGGTTCAGCTGTGAGCCCTCCTGCTGACCCTGTTTCCCTTTGCAGACATGAGGGAGCCCGTGTTCGAGTTCGTGCGGCCGCCCCCCTACCACCCTCCGCAGGTGAAGTTCCCTCGGCACCAGCCCCTGAGGTACCTGGACAGGTACCGAGACACGCAGGAGCCCACCTATGGCATTTACTAGGAGCTGTCCCCCTCTGTCCCTGGGCTGCTGGCTCCTGGATTTCCTGTACTCCCCTCAGTGCCTCAGGAGGGAAATGACAAAGTCTCAGTCCCTCAGCCCCCAGTTCCACTGTGCTGGGAGCTGGCAGTGGGTGCTCACAGGGCTGGCAGCTGTGTGGTCAAGGAGCTGCTTAACAAGAACATTCAAAGGGAAGCCATGGCCAGGCTGAAACCTTGCTCCTGGTGCTGCAGCGGAGCTGAGCAGTGGCTGGCAGGTTGCATCTCCCCAGAGATGCTTTGCCTTGCTTCTCTGCAAGGATCACAGTTCTCCTCTTGCCTGTTTATGGAACAAACAAAGCCGGGCCAGCCTGGATTTCTTCCTCTCACAGTGCTGTGGTTCAGGACTGTGTCAGATTTTATTTGTGCAGTCCTCCTGGAGAGATGAGTTTGATTAAACACTCAGAACAGTGCTGGCAGAGCTGTCTTTATTGCAAAGAGCCTTTTACCCTGACCAGTTGGCACAGAGCTGGGGAGCTCAGCAGGGTGCAGGGGAGAGGGGCAGCCCTTCGCTGGCTGGAGTCACTTCCCTTCTTGGATGTTGTAGTTTGGGAAGAGTGTGACTACACAGGTGGTAAACCTGCACAAGGTCACTGTTTGTGGAGGTGGCTTCAGCTACCCAAGCACATGGACCTCAGCCTCCTTCCCCTCTCTTCCTGGACAGAACATACCTGGCATGGGCAGGTGGAGCAGAAGCAGAGCTGCTTCTGGTGGTGGACTGGCACTGCTGCTGGTCCTGTTCCCAAGCCTTGGAGGCCTCTGCTCTCTGCTGTGCTCCACCGTGCATCTCCTGTTCACATGGACCCCCAAATACCAGCATGTTCCTGCTGGTACAGCTGCCTCTTCCCAGCTCTGGTTCCCCGTAACTTTCTGAGGTTCCTTTTACCAGGAAATTGGAGCCTTCAGCTGCCTGTGCTCAGGGCTGTTACCAGTTACTCCAGAGCTCCCTGAACTCCCCTCCCAGCCTGAAGGGTTCTGGGGTCTGGTTTAAGCTGGGGTGAGGGTGCTGGGGAGGTGCCCACGATGGGACACAGGTTCCAGGCAGACACACAGCTCATGTCACACCTCTCTGGGCTTTAAATATTTGGCCAGAATTGACAGATGCAGCCCAAAGGAATGTTTTGGAGCTGAAGCTCGCTGGGACATGCAGGGAGTTGTGACATACCCCAAGTCCACTACTGTGGTCAGGGACGTGTCTCTGAGCCTGCCTGTAGTATGGAAGCTGGTGTGGATGATCCACCAGACACCTGCTCCCTGCTTGCCCTCACCTGTGCAGGTGAAAGGGAAGCTGCTCATGAGGGGAGGCTGCAGAGCTGCTGAAATACAAGGCCATGCCTTCAGCATCAGTGGCCTGGGAATGTGTGCAAGATAGCACGTGGGCCTGGGGCAGAGATAAGGCTTGGGCTGGGAAAACTGAAACTGAACTGTGTGACGAGGTGAAGGCTCTGGCCTCCGCACAGGAGACTCCACCTACCACCTGAGCAGGGACCAGGTGGCCCAGGTGGCATCTTTATTGCGTTTCAGGGTGTTGATCTGCACAGGTGTTGCAAGGAAGTTCTTAGGAAAAGGTGTTGTGGGTGTGCATGGGGACATGGCAAACAGCAGGAGCTGTGGTTTAAAAGATGCAAGGGAAGAACATGGTGCTGGCATGTGTCACAGCCTTGCCACTGCACAGGGAGGTGACATGTGGCTGCAGCAGCAGTGTGTGCCTCTGCTGATTACCAGGCAGGAGCTCTGTGCCAGGGGGGACTGCCACACTCAGCTCAGGGACCCAGTCCTGGCAGAGCTGGGGATGCCTGGAAGCTCCTTCCAAGGACAATAAAGGAGTGAAAATCCAATTGCACATCGATGTGTGCCCAGCAAACGTGTTCATGGAAATACACATTGCTCTGATCCCTGTCAGCCTCCTCCGTGTCTCCCTGTGCTGTCACTGCATCATTCCATCCTCTCCGGAGTCTCCCACTGTGCTTCACAAGCCCTCCCTTTCCACAGGGGACCAGCTCCAACTCTCCCTGTCATCTCGTCTCCGCAGCCTGTGGCACAGCCAGTGTGACGACGGGGCAGCAACCTGGTGTCACTTTAGAAGAGCGTCCGGCCGGGAGTCCTGCCCCGCCTCTGGGCACAGCGTCACCGCCTCTTCCTCTGCGCTCATGAGTTTCTATTTCCCCGGCTTCTCGCCCCGATCTCCGGCACAGGCAGGATGGCATCGCCCATCTCGCAGAAGCTGGAGGAGAAGCTGGTGTGCTCCATCTGCCTGGAGCTGTTCAAGGTGCCCGTGACTTTGCCCTGCGGCCACAATTTCTGCAAGCGCTGCATCAGCGACCACTGGGACAAGCAAAAGCAGGCGCCCGCCGGCAGCGATGCGACCTGCACCTGCCCCGAGTGCCGCAGGGCCTTCGAGCGGTGCCCGGAGCTGGAGAAGAATGTCACCCTGTACAGCGTGGTGGAGATGGCACGGGACAGTGACCCGCGGGGCTCGGCCACGGCCCGGGGCTCGGTGGCCCCCGCCGAGCTGTGCCGGCAGCACGGCCGCCCGCTGGAGCTGTACTGCGAGGACGAGCGGCGCTGCATCTGCTGCATCTGCACCGTCCGGGACTGCCAGCGGCACCGGCGGGTGCTCTTCGAGGAGGAACGAGCCAAAAAGCAGGTGGGTGACAGGGCTGGGGCGATGGGAGAACAGCTTGTGACAGCTCAGGCACGCCCACATCCACCTCCACCGCCCCGTGTCCTGCTGCAGGGACGTGATGTCACTCTGTGTGCCAGACTGCCCAACCTTAGCTGGACACGGGGCTGGCCAGGGAGATGCCACCAGTGCCCAGCTGCTCCTTGAGAAACCAGGTGTTGCCAGGAGCAGCAGCGAGCTGGGTAAATCCAGCAGGTTGAGATGAATGGTGCCATGTGTGTTTGTTTCCCTCTGGTCTAGAGGAAACAGCTAAGAAAGGCGGCACAAAAAATCACTTCTTTGTTATCCTGAGACGGAGTCCCCTTCCCCAGCTGCCTCCTTCCCTGTTAGCCTTGTCCTGCAGCCCGGAGAGGGTCCTGAGGGCCGGGTGGGCAGCATTGGGCTGTTCCACAGGATGGGCAAATGGACACAACTGGGAGAAATTACTGGATATGAAACTCAGTGCTCTGGGCTCGTTGCTACGTGCAGTCATAGGTTGAACTCGATAATCTTGGAGGTCTTTTCCATGTTGGTGCCTCCCTTCACAGACCTTTTTGCAAGAATCCCTGGAAAAAGCCCAGGAGGAATCAGAGAGGATTGAGTTGGCAATGAAGGAGCTGGAGGTGCAAACACAGAGCATCAAGGTAACTCTGCAGCCTCCCTGTGCTGACCTGTGGGTGGGAGCACACTGGTTCTCATGGCTCTTCCTGCCTAGGACTGCTCTGAGGGGTTCAAAGCTCGCATTCAGAGCAAATTCACCCACCTGAGGAAAGCTCTGGAGGATTCCCAGTGTCAGACAGTGGCCAGGATTGAACAAGAGCAGGGGGCAGCACTGGAGCGTGTGGACAAGAACTGGAACCTGTGGAGGGACCGCCTGGATGTCCTTGGCCAGCACAGGGAGAGGGTTCAGAGCCTGCTGGCCTGCCCTGACCACAGGACCTTCCTCCAGGTACCACTCTGGCACTGTGTCCTTCCATTTGCTTGGGCCTGCATCCTTTTGATGACAGCAGAGTCATGTTCAACCCATTCCCACTGGGAATCCATCCTCAGTTTGGCTCAGGGATGTGATGGTGCTGTGGGGAAGAGCTGTTTTTTGAGGGTTCCTGAAAAGTTGTGTGGGCAATGCTGGAATGTCCCTGTTGCCCACTGGGGAGACATGGTGAGTGCAAATGGGTTTGCACAGTCCTCCCCAGACTGGTGCACAGTGTCTGTGTGTCTATCTGCAGGAATTCCCCCTGCTCCCACCTCTGGAGAGTCCAGAGGAGCTGATGCTGGTGGAGTTTGATGTGGCTGCTGTGATCAAACCCATCTCTGAGATCCTCACCAGCATCTCCAGGCTCTTGCTGGAGGACCTGCCTGGCTCTGTGGCCCCCAAAGCCCCAGACTCCACTGGCCAAGGTAAACCTCCTCCTCTCAGGGGTACTTTGAAGGGCTCTGGGTCATCCTGAAGATGAGCATGGCCTGTGACACTGCTGGGGACACAGCTGCTGAGCACAGGGGTTTGGGATGGGACACACATTTACTGTTCAGCAGATGAAGTGGGATGAGCCAGGTGGCCTCCCTGTGGCCCCTCCTTGCTGGGAATGCTGAACCATGGTGGCACCCAGGTTTGTCCACTGCTCCATGCCTGCTCCGAGGTTTGGATACAATGGAGTTCCTCCTCCTTCTCCTTTTCCTCTTCTTCCCATGAAGCCAGGGAGAAAGAAGTTTTTGGGTGGCATTACTCAAAATGCCTGTTCCCATCCTCCACAGGCCCGGTGCATCCCCAGGAGCTGGAGGTGAAGATGGTGGCCCCTGTCCCCAGTGTGGCCCCTCTCCCCAGGTGCCAGCTCCGAGCTGAGCTTCTGAAGGGTAAGGAGCACAGGGAGCCTGGAGGGACAGCATCTCACTGGAGTCCCCAGCAGGAAGAGATGTCACCAAGGAGGGTGGTTGTGGCCTCAGAGACAGAGGCTCCTGCCCTGGTTCTTCCAGTGTATCTCCCTAAATGCAGAGAAGGGTGGTAAAGGGACAGGGTGGATAGGCTGGGATGGGAAAGGACTCATTAGGGGGTTTAGCAGCACCAGAAAGTGCTTTCCCATGGGACTGAGTCTGTCTGCTATTGGATCAAGCACTGTCCAGCATGGCATAGCCCCAGTCCAGAGCCCTGCCTGCCATCATTGCTCTCTATCCAGGGAAATGGCTTTAGCATTCCTAGCTACAGTCCTTCATGTCCCCTTTCCTCCCCAGGCCCATCCCTGTCCCATTTTTAGGAAATTCTTCTGTGCTCCTCTTCCCATCTCTTCTCTGTTGGGAAGAGAGTTGGGTAATGTTCAGGCCATGTTGGTCATGTCACTCTTGCCAAGGAGGCAGTTGCTGCCTATGGGACCTGGAGGAATTCCTTCCATCAGGCCCCACAGAACATTCTTAGGGTTATTAACAGGAACCCTCTGTTATTTATGGGCAGCAGGCAGAAGCCCAGCCAGCTGCCAGGCCCAGGTGTTGGGGGAGGAAGGTGGGGTGCTGGTGGCCAGGGACTGCCCACAGCAGGAGCTATCACAGCCCATGCAGAGGAGAGTAACTCCCTGCAGTACCATATTTGCTCATTTAACACCTGGTTTTCTCCCCCTCTCCCACCCCACACTGGTATTTTTTGCTCTTAAAACCAAGCACATTCCTGCCAAAATGGCCACAGAGCCATTGTGGTCACAATGGCCACTCACTGGTTGTGAGCCGGGTTGTGCAAGGACTGAGCAGAGCATCATGTCTCAGTGCTTCAGCAGCTATTTCTGGGCTTTTCCATTCCCTCTGGGGCAGGTATTGCCTCCTCCCCACGCCCCTTCCCCTCCAAACAACCTGTTCCCTTCCATTTTGGGAAGCAGCCGTACAGAATTCAAACCCCACCAGTGCTGGGAGGGCGTAAAGGTCTGGTGAAGCATTTCAGCCCCATCCATGCCCTTGCTCTCCCCAGACTACTGCAACCTGACCTTCGACCCCGACACAGCCAACAAGTACCTGGAGCTGTCGAAAGGTGCCCGGAAAGCCAAGCATGGTACCGGTGCTGTCCACGGGCAGGAGCAGGGCCCTCGCTTCCAGCCCTGGCAGGTGCTGTGCACGCAGAGCTGCGGCCCTGGCCACCACTACTGGGAGGTGAAGATCTCCAGCCACTCCGTCATCCTGGGGGTCACCTACCGGGGGCTCCCCCGGGAGCAGCAGCAAGGCCACAGGTTCAACATCGGGCTGGATGGGGGCTCGTGGGGGCTGCAGGTGCGGGAGGATTGTTACCTGGCCTGGCACAAGGGCCGGGCCCAGAAAATCCAGGAGCAGCTCTATAAGAACCTGGGGGTCAGCCTGGATTATAACAAGGGGCTCCTCTCTTTCTACGGCCTCGGGGAGAGGACAAAGCTCATCCACTCCTTCCATGGTGTCTTCACTGAGCCCCTGTACCCCGTGTTTTGGCTGTGTGAGGGGCGGGTGGTGACACTGTGCCAGAGGGACTGAGCCAGAGCCACCACGCTGAGCCATAGGCAGGCTGGCAAGTCCCAGGCTGGTGCCATAGTGGAGCTGCAGCTGAGGCTGTCATGGTACAGTGGGACCTCAGTGCTGAGGCAGGTGTGGAGTGCAGTGTTTTAACAAGGACAGGCATGTAAATTAACCTGTTTGATTTGCATATGCAAATATCACACTAGCGACACATGGCAGGGCTGGAGCTCACTGTGGGAACCTGTCCCTGCAGACAGAGCAAGGCAAGGGGGAATAAGGAAGGTGAAAAAAAATGAGATTTTTCTCTTTCTTCTATCCCTGCCAAACTTCCCAAACTTGGGGGGAAGGTTTGGGATGAGGGGGAACCCAGCAGCACCAGAGGGAGGTGCTGCTATCACAGGGTGCTCTGAAACAATTCAGAGGGACCTGTGTGCTCACGTGCAGGCAGGTCCTGCTCCCGCCAGCCCCTTCTTGGTTTCCTCTTGCTGTTCTCAGACCTGACAGAGCAACTGGATTCTGTGCTGCAGGTCTTTGTACGATGCTGCTTTTCCCAATAAAGCTCTATTTTCTTACTGGTTTGACCTTGCTGCTGTTGGGAGATGTGGGACCCAGCACCACTGGGGGTGAGGGGGAGCTGGGTACCCCTGCTCTCACAACCATCCCTGCAGGGCCCCATCCTGCTCCTCCATGTCCCTGTGGGGCCTGTGACCAACCCTTGGAATGACAGCTGGCAGCAGAGCCAGAAGGTGCTTTATTTACTGTAACACTGTGATAAGGAAACCTGGTTTCCTACTGGTCTGCTCCAAGGTTGATTTGGCACAGACGGAAATCTAAAGTTTTCATTGATGTTTTTCCAAGGGTGAAACCGCAGGTCCAACGTCTCCTCCTCGTCCTGTGGGAGTGCTGGTGAGGATTAACAGGGTGAAACTGGGCACTGGGTTCAAAGGTGCTGGGGATGTGAATGCCTGGGGAATGAATCACATCATTTTTTCCTTTGGGGACAAAAAGCTTAAAAGGATCAATCCTCCTCTTCAAGAACAGATGTGATTTGTCTTGTGCTTCCTGCTTCATTCAACACCTCCCTGCTTCTCCCAGCCCTGTCCTTGGGTGAGGCCTTGGGCCAGCCTGCACCTGGGAACTTATCCAAGTCAAAAAATTGTCTGTGTATCCTGCACAGAAGGGGTCCAGAGATCTCATGAGGCAGATCTTCACTCTAAAAGCACTTCGGGGTCTCCCATCCCTCTCTGGTGCCTGCCAGCTCCTGCCAGACCCCAGAGGAAAAAGGGACAGGACCTGGGCACTGCAGCCCTTTTTGGCCCTGGAGAGAGCTGATGTCAATCTGTGGACACGAGGGCTGGCGGGGAAAAAACCTGCACCTATGCACTGGGTGGGCTCAGGACATTCCGTGTGGCCCCAGGGTGGGGTGCACCTGGGGAGCAGTGGAGTAGCAGCAGGTCCTAGAGGGGGAAGGAATGCTCAAGAGGAGCGTCAGATCCTTGTGAGGGGGATTGGAATGGGCTGGGAACAGCCTCCCCGGATGGGAGATGTGAGGAAGGTCAGCAGCTTCCCTTGGGAGCAGTAGAACACTGGGGAGGGTCCAGAGCCCAGTGGGGCAGATCCTTTAGGAGGCAGCAGACCCTGAGTGGAAGGTAGCACATCCTCAGCAGGGTGACATCCCCCCGCTGCTGATCTCCCTGAAGGCAGCAGAGGGGAGCAGATTCCATTTGGGGTGAGATGCTTCTCAGGAGGGCGAGTGGCTGGGACCGGGGTTGATGCTGTGGGTCAGTGTCCCGAGGACGCAGCAACCGCCCCAGGCACGGCGGGGAGCGGAGCCCCGGCTGCGGTGGCGGGGAGGCGGAGCGGGCGGGCGGGGCGCGGCTGCCGCCCGCCTCCGCCGGGGCTGGGACCGGGGCCGGGGCCGGTCGGGGCGTTTAGGGATGGATGCTGCGCCCGGGAGCGCCCCGCCGTCCTCCGCCGCGGCGTTGCGGCTGGCGCTGGCGGCTCCGGGGCTGCCCGAGGGTCCCCTCGGCTGCCCCATCTGCCTGGACGTGCTGCGGGACCCGGTGACGGTGCCGTGCGGACACAACTTCTGCCAGGGCTGCTTGCAGGAGCTCCGTCAGCGGCCAGGCCCCCCCGACGGCGGCGGGGCGGGCGGGGCCGCCCGCTGCCCGCTGTGCCAGGAGCCCGTCCCCGCGGCCCTGCGGCTCTGCAAGAACCGCGCCCTGTGCGAGCTCCTGCCGCTGCTGGCGGCCGCCACCGGCGCCTCGTCCCCCTCGTCCCCGTCGTCCCCGGCCGCCGCGTCCCCGATGGCCCCGGGAGCCGAGGAGGAGGATGCTGCGAGGGAGGAAGGAGCGGCGGTGCTGTGCGATGTGTGCCCGCCGGAGTCCCGCGTGGCGGCGGAGCGGTCGTGCCTGGTGTGCCTGGCGTCCTTCTGCGGGGCGCACCTGGAGCCGCACCGGCGCGCCCCGGCGTTCCGAGCACACCGGCTGGTGGCCCCGCTGCGCCGGCTGGAAGAGGGGCTGTGCCCCCGCCACCTGCAGCCCCTCGACGGCTTCTGCCGCACCGAGCAGAGCTGTGTCTGCGCCCGCTGCCGCGCCCACGAGCATCGCGCCCACGACGTGGTGCCCCTCGAGCAGGAGCGAGAGCACAAGCAGGTGCGTGGGGTGGGGAGGGGCGCGGGGGTGCCCACGGGGGTGCTGCGTGGGTGGGACCCTGGTGTGGGGGTGTCGTGGGTGGTATGAGGTGCGGCATCCCTCGGAGGGGTTCATCCTGCACCCACGACCCCACGGGGAGCCCATTTCCTACGTGGAGTGTGTGCAGGTGCAGCATGGCGGAACGCCACGTGGGGGGGAAGCTGTACTCTCACCCCTCGGGGGATCCCACCCCAACATATGGACAGGGCGCTGCGCGGTCAGGGAACCCCGGGGACTGGGACAGGATGGGCAGATGGGGACGGGTATCGAGGCAGAGCCGCTGCCAGGCATCGCCTGGGGAGTCTTCCCACTGTGGAGCCGAACTGGCAATCCCGTGGGTGTAGGGTTGGGTCGAGGCTGCCTGGGACACCCCACAGCGGCCACCCCCGCAGTCCTGGGGTACCCGCCGCCTCCGTCTCGTTCCCACAGCTCCGTCAAGGCGGTTTTTCTGGCCGCGCTGGCAGCCGGCCCGGCCGCCGCTCCCGCTCCCTCAGCCTTTTGTATCCTGCCGTTTTGGCAGCGGGGGTTTTTCCATCACTCCCATTCCCAGATGTGACTGAGTCACCTCCTAAACTCACACCCACGAGCCTTCCCAGGAGCTCCAGTCCCAACGTGGTGCTGCCTTCCTGGGCACTGCTGCCTTAAAAGTGTGGGACCTCTGTGGGGCTGCAGGCAGAGGAGAACCTGTGGGGCTCACAGTGTGGTGGCATCTCACATGGCCATGAGGCATTTGGAGACCTTGGGATAGTTTGCCTTTCCAAGGAGGAGCCCGGCCCCAAGCAACAGCCCCAAGCCGGCTCCCACTCCTGATGGACTGCTAGGATTGCAGGAAAACCCTTTTATCGGCATTATTAATCATGAGGTGCCTTAAAATAGAAAGTGTGTGTAATCCCAGCCCCGAGGAGCTCTCAGACCTCGGCAGGCGCTGCTTAATGTCGCCTGCAGGACCTCTGTGACTGCCCTCGGCACCGCCCTCGTGCTGCGGGCTGGGAGGGATGCACAGGGAAAGCGCCTGTACCTGCTCCCCGGGCACAGGCACTGCAGGAGCAGGCCCAGGGGGCTGAGCACCAGCAGGGAGCTGTCGTGGCTGGGGAGTGCCCTCCTGGCTCCCGAGGGACCCGTCCTCGTGATGGGCAATGGCTGAGCCAACAATAGCGTCTCAGGAAACGTGTTCAGAAGGTGCTTCCTTTGCAGCCCGTGCTCCGGAGCTGGTTTGCTTTGCTCCTAAACAGAAACCTCCAGGGGATTTAGTGCTGAATTTCTGAGTGCTCCAGGCCTGCCTTTCAGCTTCTGCACCAAACCCAGGTGGACTTTTCCTAGCCCTGGGTACTCAGAGCACTCACTTAACTGCAATTGTGTCTGACGGGTTTGCTTTCAAATTCCTGTTTTGTTTAGTTTCCACTGGGACCAGGGTGGGGAATGCAGAGCTGGACATGACCCTTTCGTTTTCCAGCTGAGTGAGAAGGGATGTTTTCAGGCTGGATATTGCAGGGAAGGAAAACAGGAAAACAACTCATGGTTCCCTGTGAATCCTTCAACCAAAGCCTGGTAGCGAGGTCACAGTCAGAGAGGGTCTGTGGGTTGAGCTTAGGGAGAGGCTGAATGCCCTATGGCTCCCACTGAGACTGGGGGTAAAGCTCAGTGTTTGTCCTTCGTGTCTGCAGGCCCAGCAAGGCAAATTCCTCAGCGATGTGGAGAATGAGCTGGAGGAGCTGGCAGTCACCATCGCCCAGGCCAAGAAGATGGTGGAGCTCATTAAGGTGACTCGGCAATGGCTTTGCTCTGTTAGTGCAGCTCTGCTGGGCTGGGGGTGGAGAAGGGGCTGTGACATTTCGGGGTGCATGGGGCGTAAAGATGGTGCTCACGGGTGTACCATGAAACAACAGTGATCCTGGCAGAGATCCCTGGGGATTCTTTCTCCTCATCTCTGCTAACACTCTTGGCATCTCTGGTTGCTTTAGTTTTTAACATGGAAGAAGTCACAGCACAAGGGCCATGCCAGGGCATCCTCTGGCTCTTGCACCTTCTCTCCCCAAGCTCATGGGGGGGTTGTCCCCCTTGGCCCTTGTGCAAACACGTCACTTTCCTGCTTGGGGACACCAAATGTGGTGCAGCAGTAAGTGGCAGTGCCCAGCCAGGTCCCTTGACAGCTGTGCTGTGAAATGATCTGAGTTCCTGGGTGAAGGAGGTGATGGAGTGTCGGGGAATTCCACAGAGCTGAGAAGTGCCTGCTGGGCAGGGCACAAGGGTTGTCCTCCTGCACCCTCACCTGTGGGACCTGACCCCTCTCTCCCTGCACTCAGGGTGCTGCCACAAAGGAGAGGGAGAGGGTGGAGAAGCTCTTTGCAGAGGCCTCCCAGGTGCTGGCGACCTTCCAGAAGGAGGTGATGGGATTCATCGAGGACGGGGAGCGCTCCATGCTGGGGGAGGCCGAGGCCGATCTCCGCTGGAAGGAGGAGAGACGAGCCAAGCTGGCACAGTGCAAGCAAAACCTGGAGAACGTCCCCAGCACCGACACCGTCTACTTCCTCCAGGTGGGATGGGGCAAGAGGGAGCTGACAATGTTGTGTTTTGGGGTTTTGTCCCGTTTCCCGTGGAGCTGGGGGCCAGGAACCCTGAGATGTGCAGGCTGCAGAGTCTCACTCCTGTTGGCATGGTCGTCTCCCCTCCCCTCTCACAAGGGGACCAGGCAGCCAGGATTTTCCCCTCATTGCCCTCACCTCAGTCCTGTCTGTGACTCAGGAGAGGCTGATGTGCTGCCCAGAGTGGGTACCTGGGTGTGGGGGAGAGTGAGGGTTTGGGGTGCCCCCCTGCCCCCTCCAGCATCCCCCCCTCTCCCTGACAGCCCAGCAAGAGGAGACATTTTAGGCAGGAGACGCTGCTCCATGCGAGGTGGGCATGGTCTGAGTCTGGGTTTGAAAGGGAGTGAAGAGAAGGTGCCAGGAACACGTGGCTGGGAAAGTGCTCTCCTCCCCATGCTGTCCTTGGGCCAAGTCCTGAGAGCTGCCAGATCCCAAATCCTCCAGGACCGGGTGGGGTTGTGGAACAAGAGACAGCTTTGGCTTGTTTGAAACCTCTTGAAACTCTGTCTTTTTTTGGCTCAGGAATTTCAGGCCTTGAAAGTAGCAATGGAAGAAAACCTCTCTCCACCTCTGAGCTTCCAGAAAGAGCTGAACTTCACCAAGTGCACCCAAGCCGTGGGCGCCATGAAGGATGTGCTGTCCACTGCCTGCAAAAACCAGCGGAACCACTTGCAGGGGAAAGGAATTGATGGATTGAACTGCCAGGAGATGGAGGAAGGTTTGTGTTCACCCGGCCCCTCTGCCTGGATGTTTCCCTGTTCCTTTCCCTCTTCCCTGCGTGGGTGGGAGGTGGCTGCAGGCTCCATGGCCCCTGTGAGTTCTGGCCCCTGTCATTCCAGCCCTGGAAGCTGCTCAGCACGGGTTCCCTGCACGTTGCACAATCCCTGTCTGGGCTTACGCCTCTTTGAGGTTTTGTGAATTTTTCCACAGAGACCGGAGACTGGAGAGGCAACAAACAGCCTGGGAGTTAGGCAGGGCCCTGTGGGAGGGGGAAAATGGCCAAAGTGGCCTCCTGTGAAAGGGGACTCTTCTTCCCAGGACAGACAATCCTCCTCACGGGGCTGGCTGTGGGTTCCCAAACATGCCAGGCTTAGAGAGCTGATGTGGCAGCTCTCTCCCATGCTGTCTCCTTTAACCTGAGCTCTCTCCTTTCTCATTTTCTTGGCTACCCATGGGATTTGCAGCTGGTTCCTTGCCCTGCTGCCCACCTCCTTGGGGTGACAAAAGTGGCATCTGTCCTTTCCTGTGTGGGAGCCACTGGGGATGTGCAAGGGGAGTGGGGATGCTGGCTGGGGCTGTGACAGCTTGGTGCCCCCCTTGTTGACGGTTTGGTTCCTTTACTGATGCAAACCCTTCTGTCCCTGTCTCCGCAGCATTGGCCGAATCCCGATTTCCAGACAAGTCAAACAGTCCTGCCTGCCTGGAGAGCCGCGATTATTTCCTGAAATGTAAGCGGGGGACTTTTGTTTTGGCGGCTGTTGCTAAGGCCCATCTTCCCTTTCCTCTCCCCTTCCCGCCTGCCCAGCAGCGCTGATCCAGCGGCTGCGGGAGCGCTGCCACCAACAGAGGAAATATTGTGTGGCTAACAGGGAAGCCTGCTGGCTTTCCTGACAACAGTCATAGCCTGGTTAGGTGATGGTTTTTTTCCCTTGTCTGGGGCTCTGCTGGCCCAGCAGCCCCAGGGAGGCTGCAGGCGTCCTGTGTAATTTCTGCTGCTTTCCAGCCCTTGGCAAATCGGATCCTCTTTAAATTAGATCAGAGTTGGTGCATCTGCCTTGTTTGCTGTAGGACCCTGGGCTGGTGAGGGTTGTCTGCAGCAGCAGAATGATAGGGATCATGCAGTGGTGGAGCAGAGTAGGGCAGGAGAGGCTGAGGGTGCAGGGCTGGGCTTGAGCTCCCACACCCCACTTGTGTTTCCCCAGTCTTACAGGGGATATGGGGTCACCTAATGACATGTCCATAGGGGACAAGATGGGTCTCAGTGGCACAGAGCAGCAAAACCTGGGCTCAAGGAGGGTGTGCTCTTCTGCTGTCAGGCTGGGACATGCCATGGTTCAGACTGCAATGCGGTTGATAGTGATCTATGTCCAGGGTTGTCCCCTGGAAGAACTTCCTTGGGCATCCCCTCTGTTTGGGATCTATCAGTGGTTCTCACACGGCCACACTTGCTGGGGGCTGCCTGTTTATAGCTGTGGCATACCTGGGTGCTCTCTCTTCTTTGGGTCTCTCTCAACTGCATTTATCTGTAGTTACCTGAAATATGCTTTTATGTGAGATTTTCTTACCACCAGTCTGTCAGGTGGATTCTCCAATGTCTGGTATCACTGTTGAGCTCATCAAGCAGCCCCACTGCTCTCTCCTCTGCAGTTACCTGTATTCATCCTGCTTAGGGGGGTATCAGCTCTTTCAGCCTTTCATCCTCATGGATGGGACTTAAAAGCAAGGGGGGCAGAGTGATGGGAAAGGTCAGAAAGAATCATGCTCATCACCAAAGGCTGGGGCAGGGAGGATTTCCTCACGTTTCCCTCTGCGTGCTCACTTCTCCCTCTTGCCCCACACAGTTGCCTTCATCATCGACCTGGACAGCGACACAGCCGACAAGTTCATCCAGCTGTTCGGCACCAAGGGGGCCAAACGGGTGCTGTGCCCCATCCCCTACCCGGAGAGCCCCACCCGCTTCATCAACTGCGAGCAGGTGCTGGGTTTGAACCTCATGAACAGGGGCAACTACTACTGGGAGGTGGAGCTGATCGACGGCTGGGTCAGCATCGGGGTCATCGCCGAGGACTTCGACCCGCGCGAGGCCTACAACCACGGGCGCCTGGGCAGGAACGACAGGTCCTGCTGCCTGCAGTGGAACGGCCAGAACTACGTGGCCTGGTTTGGTGGCTTCGAGTGCACCATCCAGCAGCCCTTTTTCCACACCATCGGCGTCTTCCTGGAGTATTCGGAAAGGGCTTTAACCTTCTACGGAGTCAAGGACTCCAAAATGACCTGCCTGCAGCAGCTCAAGGTCTCTCCTTCAGCCAAGGGGAAGCTTGACCCATTCCAGAACAAGATCAACCGCCAGTTTGCCTCTCTTTTCTCGTGCAAGCTGAAGCCAGCCTTTTTCCTGGAGAGTGTGGATGCCCACCTGCAGATCGGGCCGCTGAAGAAGGATTGTGTGTCGGTGCTGAAGCGCCGGTGACTGCCCAGGGAGAGGGGCATGGACAAAAATCTCTCCTGCAGGTTATTGCCACCTCTCTTTGGTGGCCCTGTCTGTCTGTGGCAGCCCTCCCTCCTTTCTGCACTGTTGGGGACTCAGGGCTGGATGAAGCCTCCTGATGGGCAGGGCTGGGGGCCAGGATGGGGCTGGATCTGAACGCCAGCCCCGCCACTGAGTGAGCTTGGGCGAGTCCCTGTGCTGCTCCCTGCCCCTCGGCTTCCCTTTCTGGACATCAGGGACTGTGACAGCCTTTCTTGGTAAAGTGTGCTGCTCAGAAGTGCCACATGGATTTGGAGCTGTGCCTTGGCCACTTGCCCAGTCCCTCTCTTTCACCTCTCCTTGCTCTGCCCCAGCAGCTTGTGCAGATGCTTTGTGCCTTATCTCAGACTCTGTTGCTGATGCCTTTTTAAGTGCTGCCTCATCGACACCTTCTGCACGCTCCTCACGAAGTGCCTTTGATGGAGCAAGCCCTGTGTGCACCAGGTGAACCCCCAAGGCAGACGTGGTCACTTCCCCAGTGCCACATCACCGCTGTGCCCTGGCATGGGAGAGATGGTACTCCGGGGAGAGGGATGTGGAGGAGCCTGGATGGGTGCTGGGGTGATGCTGGGGTGATGCAGCACCTTTCCTTGCAGGGCTGCCCACCCATTAGTGCTGCAAATGTGAAACAAGGATCTCTGCCCAGCTGGGAAAGGGAGAAACCTCCTGCCGAGGAGCAGCACCACTGAGCTAAAAATCTGCCCCTTAGCTTAGAGATTTTTAAGTGGCAGAGGTGCTGTGAATATGTCCCAGAGATAAATGGTCTGGTTTAGTGATCTAGGGACAGCTGTGAGTGCCTCGATAAAGGTGCGGCATCAGTCAGCTACTAAATGACCCTTTAGACTCTGGGAATAAGTAACAATTAACAAAAACTACTCTCAAGCGAGAGGGAACACTGTTTCCTTCAGGAAAGGTGGAAACTCGAGGCTGAGAGACAAAACTGCCAGTTCACATGTCCTAAGGGAGCTTTTTCAGAAGGAAAACACAGAAATACTGCCTGTGAGGGCGGCACAGAGCGGCCCCTGTCTCAGCACAGCGTGCCTTTCCACAAGTTTATTTTTTCTGGGGTTATTTTCTTACCTACCTCCCAAAGCTTGCTTTACAGAACCCTGGTGCTGTGTAATGTACCCCTGGAGAGAAAATATATAGAGGGCCAGGTTCTTCACTGGCATGAGTGAGTCAGGGATGATGCAACAACTGTCAGCAGGGATAATAAACAGCCCATTTAGCTAAATATATTTTATATATATATATATATATATATATATATATATATATATATATATGCATTTCTTTTCCCCCAAAGGATAAGCTGGAAATCATAATGCTATATTCAAATGGAGCCAAGGGAAAAAATGTGAACATGAGTAAAAGGCACGCACAAAGCTGGGAGGTTTGAAGTTAAACCATGGTTACATGTAAAGCCACGTTTACATGCTGAGGCTCAAAGAGCTCCTTTACTGTGACTCCTTTGCCAGTGCTGCCAATTTCTGCTGGTGCAGAAAGAGCTTCCAGTGCCCTGAAAATTAGGATATTTGAGTGGATGAAGGGTCTGAACGCAGCCACCCCTTCTCCGGGGCAAGGCTGGTGAGTAAGTTTGGGAAGGGACTTGCTGGGATCTGCCTGCAAATTCCTTCTCCTCCTCCTCCTCCTTCCCTGCATGAGGTGGCTCCTAAACTGCTGCGAGCGGTGGGAAAAGGAACAGTAGGGCTTCCAGAGTGAAATCTTCAGCTGAAATCTTGGCCTTTCCTGGCTGGTGGGAATGCTGCCCAGACTTCTGTCCGGATGGGAATTCATTCCCTGCATCCTGAGCTCCAAACCCTCTTTGTTTGGCCGGCGCCAGCGGCCCCTGCAGAGCTCAGCCCTTGCACGAGATGTCAGCAGTGACACAGAGCAGGCGTCGCTGCTGCCCTGTGCACGCGGGGAGAATGTGGTGTCAGGAATTCCTGATGGAAGGAGAAAGGTAGAGCTGTGCCACAGCCCGTGCGTGGGCACATCCTGGGAGGACGAGGAAGGGAAGGAACCTTCATCTCTGCAGGAAGAGATCTCCCGCGTGGGCCCACATCTGCGCCCTAAATCTCATTTATTCAGGCTAAACTCCCACAGTGTGCAGCGAGGAGTTTTGCCAGAGTAAACACAGCAGATCTGGGTCTTTGCCCTGTTTCATTTTGCCGTAGGGAGATTGATTGCTCCAAGGGGAAACCCAGGCTGGAGCCACGCATCCCGCCCTTCTCCACTTTCCCAATGCACAGACACAAACCTCTGACCTCCTTCAGGGCTTGGGAGGCTCAGAGGGATCCTCTCTTTCCATCCTGTCACCACGTGGGAGCAGCTCAAGAGGCCACCGGGGTGTCTGGGCATGGTGTGTGGTTGTGCCACTGCTTTGGGTGCATTCATGGATGCTGCTCCACTGAGCCTCTGGGGGCCTCCTGTGGATGCACCACAGTTGGGAAGTGCTGCCCAACCCTCTCTTTCCTGCTGCTTGCTTTTATCCTGGTTGGGAGTGCTAAAAACCCTCCTGGTTTAGGGATGATTTACAACAGGAGCAATTCCCTCAGGAGCTGGGCCAGAGTTTGATCTGTGCTGTCAAGAATTTGGGCTGTGAACTGGAACGGTCAGGGAATGTGCACTGTGCCAGCCCTGGATCCCAAGATTTGCTGTAAACAAGGGGTTAAATGTGGGGTGAGATGAGATGAATCGATAGCACTTGGCGATTTAAACAGCCTTTCCTTGTTCCCTTGGGTTATTTCTGCTGTCACAGAGTGTTCCTCTTTTTAATTAGGATTTTTTAAGTACAGTAACTGTAGGGTGTTTTACAGTGTGTGAAAAAACTGTAACAGAATAATATAATGGTGTTAGAGACTATGATTTGACCATTAAATATGATACAGTCATTGCCCTGGGTTGTCTTTCCTTTAAATACCAAACCATTTGAGTTGTCTCATTATCTCATGTTTACTTTTCTGTGTCCTGTACATCTGGCATAAAATAACACAGATTTTATTTTCCAAGTGTGTCCAAGGGAATTCTGCCACATACACATTTTTATTGTAAAAGGAACGGAAGAACCTTAAAATCCAATAATAATTGTCAGCCCTGGGCAATTCAAAACAATGAATTGTCTCAGTTGTCCCTTCTATGTCTGTCCTAATCCTTTAAATAAAAAAGATTATCAGATTAGGTATTTTTTCCTTAGTGTTTTCAAATTTTAGAGTATAAATTTCCAAGGTTTTCTCTGTGATGAGCAGGTCTAGAGCTTCACACACACACTGGCAATTGCAACAGCATCTTTTTAAAGTGAAGGCTGCTGTTCTTAATCCCAAATGTCAGCTGGAATTAGGATAAAAATGTTATTTGGTGAGCCTTAGTTCATGTGAGGTGCCAATGCTCCATCTGGGCGTTTGGGTAGAAGCTGAGTGGATTCTGCTCCTGACTTTAATAGGAGAAGAATCAGAACTGTTTGTTATGGCTGTTTCTTAAAAGGGAAACTTACTGCTTATTGAAACAGCGGATATGAAAAGCACAAACTTGTTCTTTTCTTGCCAAGAAACCGTACAGATTATGTCACTGCATTTATTTAAATCTAGTTTCCATTATGTCGTTTTTCTGCTTCCCCCCCCCCATCCGCATCTAGTTCTCTACACTCAGACAGGACTGAGCTGCAAATCCAGGGAATTGCTCAGATCCATCTAAAAAGATATAATAGAGGGTAATACATGCTCTCATTTATATATTATTGATATACAGCTGTCACTTATTGATCTGAGGGAGCCCTTCAAACAGCGATTAGTTTTGCAGGGTTCCTACTTTAATTGAAATTATGCAGTCTTTTTTTTTTTCTTCAATTCCTCCTACGTGCACACCTTGAGGCAATAGTTTAAACCCTTCCTGCAGATCTGCAGATGCCATAGCTATTTTCTTCGTCCCAGATTCCTGACAGACAGACACACGGACACCATCCTGGCTTGTTTACAGGGCAACCGGCTAGTCCTTCTAGTTTAACACACTTCAATATAAAGGGGTAATTTTTTTGCTTGATTCCATCACTGAAAGCGGCCAATAACAGGATCAAAAATCTGTTTGCAAGTGTGTGAAACAGGAAATGCACATCAAGTGGGAATTTAAAAAATCATTGGAAATAAAGCACTTTCGCTGTTTAAGAGGCTAAACCTCATTTCATGTGCAGAACCGCCAGATATCCGGGATTATTTTTATTTTAGTCCACGAAACAGCACAATTATAGACAGGGTGCCAGGCCCTGAGGCGGAGAAGGGGCAGGATCATGGCGGCCAGCCTACAACTCCAAGCATGCACCGCGTGGTCGACACGGACGGACTACAGCTCCCGGAATACACCGCGCGGGCGAATGGCACGGCGCAAAGGTGGGGAGATGTGGACTACAACTCCCGGCATGCCCCTCAGTCCCACTGACGGCTTCACCTTTTTCCCGCGCAGGCGCAGAGTGAGGTCGATGCTGTGAGGAGGAGGAGGCGGAGGAGGCGGCGATGGCGCTCAACAAGAACCACTCGGAGGGCGGCGGCGTCATCGTTAACAACAGCGAGAAGTGAGGTGCTATCCCCTTCTCCCCTCCTCCGGCCTTGGGAGCCGGGGGATAGCGGCGAGTTGCCTTCTCCCCCCGCCCTCCTCCTGCCTGCCTTCCCCCTCAGGGGGAGNGGGGGTGGGTGGTGGGGGGGGGGGGGGGGGTGCTGAGGGGGCGAGGCGGGTAAAGAGGGTGGTTGAACCCTCTCGGTGCCGGCGTTGCTCGTCCCCCCCTCATCTCCCTACGGCTTAGGGGTTGTACGTATCCCCCTGCCCCAGGGCCTGTGCGGGGGGGAGCTCTGCTGGGCTTCAGCTGCGGGCTTGCCCCCCCGCCCTACACCGCTTCTCTCAGCATCCAGCCTGTCCCCCACCCTGCTGCTGGCTCTTGCCGCTGTGCCCAGCCTCTCCCCAGAGGGCTCAGGAAGGGCTGGCAGAGCGCAGGTCCCGCCCAGGTGATCTGGCCTGGACCCAGGCCTCCCCGCTCGGGGATGCTGCACCTGCATCGTGCCCCAGCTCAAAGGCTGCCCACCGTGGTTTGCCGCGTTCCTGGAGCTCAGCCCCCTGTCTGCGTGTGCGGGAGGGAGCAACAGTGTTGGAAAAAGGTGCTGGGATATAACCATGGAAACGGCAAGCCTGCACAGAGCCGCCTCTGTCTGCATGGCAAAGGACTGTCCGCGCCCGCTGTCTGCCAGCGTGCTTCTGACGTGGCAGTCATCTGCTCCGGGGACAAAGGAGTGCTTCATCCTCCAGCGCTTCTTTCCATGGGGCCACTTAAACACTGGTGTAGGAATTCTGTGCCTGACTTCTACTTGGGATGTGGCCTTTCTTAGAAGGCTTTAAAAAGATCCTCTCAGGTACTTAAATTTGCATTCCCTGAGAGAACTGCAGCAGCTGAAGGTGTTGCTGTTCCCAGCTGTCAGCCTGCCTGGCCTCAGGGCCTGCCTGTCCCTGGGTTGATCCAGCTGAAATGCTGCAGCCTGAACAGGGTAAATCCCACTGCCCTTCCCGAGCTGTTCCTGGAAGGACAGGTATTTGCTGGGAAATGACTGAGGATGGAAACATGTCAGCTGCCAAAGATAGAGGTGGGGGAGATTTCTGCAGCTTTAGGGATTAGAGTCCCTAATGTGGGTGCTGTAATGTCAATACAAGTTACCTGCTGTGTCCACGCAAAGGTTTTAATCAGGTCGTTTGTAATTGAGAATTAAGAAATCAGTGCAGGCAACACCAGTTAATGAAGTCTTGTGGCAAGGAAGGGGAGTTCCTCTGGATCACATTTTTGTGCCAGAGGTGCTTGAGCTGTGGTGAGACCTTCAACAACCGTGTTGCATAAGCTGGCCTGAGCAGTTTCTTCTCCTGCAGTCCTTCCTCTGTCATGTCACTTGTGGACAGCTGAATTTGGGAAGTGATCCAGCAGAAATGCAAAACAATTTAAAAATAAAAAAAAGAAAGAAAGAAAAAATAGTCTTGGGATTTCGATCAGCTCAGTAGCCCGGGTTTGCTGCCTGGTGCAGACAGCAGCAGCTGTGTCAGCACACCAGCAAGGGAACAAGCAGCCAGTGCTACTTCAGTTGCTGCTGCCGCCAGCAGTACCAACAACAACAAAAGGCAAACCAGACCTGATTCTGACTGCCTGGCATCTCCATCAGTGCTCAGGTGGTTTTGGTAGGTCAGTGAACTTCTGTGCGTGCTGCACTTCTGCCTTGAGCTGTAACTGCTGTCTCTCCTGTCACCGTTTGCAGTGTCTTGATGACCTATGACCATGTAGAAATCACCTTCAGTGATCTGGAGCCAATGCCAGAGGCCTTCAAGGGCACCAAGAAGGGGAGTGTTTTCCTGACTCCCTACCGGGTAAGTGGTGGAAGGCTTTATCTCATCTAAGGAGATAACAGCCCTGGAGTGTGTGTTTAAATGTCCTCAATGCATGAAAGTCAGGATAATCTACTCCTGCTTGAAGTGTGGCTCATCCTCTCCCTCTGGGAAGCATTATGAATTCATGGCATAGCCCATCTATTTGTCAACAGATAATAAATCTGATTAGTTTTTATACAGGCAGCTGTTTAGTCCATCAGGCATCTTCAAACTGGAAATTAGCAGTGGTCTGGAAATGCTGAATGCAACAGCACAGCTACTAAATCAATGTTGTGTGGAGCAGCAGGTTCTCTGGGAGCTGGGAGGAGCATTATCTGAGCAAGGGACTTCCTGGAAGGCTTTAGTACCTTGAGGATTTGGATTACCCCTGTGGCTGTTGTGTGGAGCTTGTGGCTTGCAGAACTGGTGATGTGGGAGGGAGTTTCAGTCCATGGAGAAGTCTGTTCACATAATAAATCAGGGCTGTGTTTCCTGTTTGTTTTGAACTGCTCTTGTAATGTTATTTTCTTTTCAGGTTATCTTTGTGTCGAAGGGGAAGGATGCTATGCAGTCATTTGTGATGCCCTTTTATTTGTTGAAGGATTGTGAGATTAAGCAGCCAGTGTTTGGAGCAAATTACATCAAGGGCACAGTGAAAGCAGAGGCAGGAGGTAGGTGTCACATAATGTATGTTCTGTGCCTCAGTTCAGCTGCTCAATTCACAGCAACATCCTGCCTACCCAAACCTTGACACTGTCCAAATGGGTTTTCACCCTCCTGCAAAAACATGTTTCTTTCATTGGCAGCTAAAAATATTCCCCTTACCAGCTCCCTGTTCAGTTACCATGGGCAGATGTTCTCTGCAGCCCATCTCATTCCTGCTCTCTGCAAAAGATGAAGTTCAGTTAAACAAATAAACATCAGAGTGGAGTCAGCAAGAACGAGGATGTAATTTTGCTTTGGTCACTTGGGATCACCAGTCCCACCTGCATCCAGGTTCTCCTGTGCCAAAAACTCAGATCCTTTCTGGCTCTGGGCTCAGGTGCAGATCCCCAGAGCACTTTCTCCGTTGTGTTTCTTGTGCAGTTCAAGGACAGGTGTGCTATTGCTGTAGTGCATCCTGGCAGTGAAAATGGCACTTGGAAGGGAATGGACTGTCTTGAAATCAGGGAATTTAAGGAGCTGTTTCACATTAAACTCAATGAGAAGGCTATGGCAGGAATTTTCAAGAATAATTTTGGTTTTGACTGGTTTTTTTACCAAAGGCACAAGTGTTCAGCAAACTTTCCTTCCTCAGCTTGGTTCAGTGTAGTAGTTCAGTCCACTAGTTCAGTCTAGGGGCACGGAAATCACAGCACAGAGTACAATAGTCTTCAGCTGGAGCTCTGAAATCAGCATTGTGTCTTTGCATGGGACCATCCAGCATGAGAGGGAGCCTGAACATTAATGACAAACTAAACTGTGTGAAAGGCAAAAGGCTTTTGCCAAATCTTTGTGAATTTTCCCCAGAGGCCATCTCTATTAATGATGATGTTGTCTTAACAGCCATGAGAGTCTGGTTTAGCTTAAAAGGCTCTTTAATCTACTTGTTTCTATTTCAGCACAGCTTCTGCTTTGATGCTTTCTTGGGACTCTAGACTGTGCATGCTTTTCTTTTTTATACTGTAATGTGAGATGTCACTAATTTATTTGTTTTTAAATTATTATTTATCCTGACTTGAAATATCTTCCATGGGCTCTAATGGATTTGTGTGGATCGTGTTTTTCATTAAGCTCTTTGCTTTGTTGGGCACTCTGACTCCCAAACTAATTTGGAGCTGACAGTTAGGTGTAGTGCAAAGGCTTTTGAGCAAACGGGATTAACAAAATCCCTGTCTTCTGCACTAATCTTATCCAAAGCAAGGGCAAATCCAGCACTCCTGATAGCTTGGCCTGTGACAGCTACTGTGGCAACAGCCACAGCTCCAGAAAGCTTTTGAAGCTCTCCCTCATGGATGTTTCTGCTTCAGGTGTCTCTTGACCTGACAATACCCCAATGTGATTTTTTTTCTGATGATACCATAATTCTGTCACTTCCTCTTTTTTTTTTCTTTTTTTTAATTTGGATTTTTGGGATAAGCTCTTTAAAGAATTATATACAGAGCATCTGTAGATGCAGCAAGTAACCTAAATAGCATGGAAATGGCTTCTCCTTGCTCCTTAATGCTGTCTTTCCTCCCTCAGGTGGCTGGGAAGGATCTGCCACATTCAAGATGACCTTTTCAGCTGGGGGTGCAATTGAATTTGGGCAGCGGATGCTGCAGGTGGCATCACAAGGTATGGAAGTTTGGGGGTGTCTGCCCAAGTTCTGTGGTTTCAGCAGCCCTTGCCTGAAGCTTTCTTTAAAAAATACCTTTTTTCACATCCAATGAACAGAAGATTTATTGAGATGACACTTACTTGTTTTTCTGATAAGGACTCTGAAGTTTGTTGGAGTTCTTGGCCTGCATTTGAGGCAGGCCTGATGTTCTGATGAGGTCTTGTCTTTGTTTTTCCAGTCTCCAGAGGTGAAATACCCAGTGGAGCTTATGGCTATTCCTACATGCCAAATGGATCCTATGCTTTTGCACCACCTGCAGCCAACGGGGGCTATCCATACCCACCTCCTCCTCCAGGTAAGCCTGGAAGCTAAGGCTGGGGATTATTGCAGTGAGTAAGAGACAAAATAGGTAAAAAGGGCAAGAAACACAGATTTTACACAGTGTTTTAGTGATGACTTGCGTAGCTTTTGTTCCTGAGTTTAATTATGTTTGCCTTGGCTTCTTTTGGTTGATAACTCCACCCGGAGGAGTTAAGTCTCTTGCTGTGTGATCTCCTTTCCTGGCAGACTTTTATCCTGGTCCTCCTGCAGCCGATGGAAACGTGGGCTACATGCAGCTTCCACCCCCACCGTACCCTGGGCCCATGGAGCCCCATGTCAGCGGCCCAGACCTGCCCTCCACTCCTGCAGGTGAGGAGCCTGTCCACGTGAATGAACTCACAACAGTTTGGTTAGGGATGAAACAGACTTTGTTTCTTGTCTTTTGGGGAACTTTGAAGCTCCACTTAAAAGTTGAAATTTCTTTAGAAAAGGGGTTAGGGAGCTCCCCTAATCTCCAGCTTTCTATATCCAGCTCAGTCTGGAGTCCAGCATGATTCTCTCCAGGGTAGAAACCATTAGTGGGCATTTTACAGACAGATTTATTCTTCTTTTGACAGAAAAAATACAGTTTGTGATTCTCCTGTGGTGGTGGTAATCTTGCCCTAATGGATGAATACAGGGAAACCAATGGTGAAATGTGTTTGTGGTCCATTTTAGTTCACAACTGTGGCTTTGCTGGTGTTTGCTTCCCCTTCCCCTGTTTCACTCTTAATGTGATTATTTTTGCTGAAACAATATGGAACAGGGTAAGAGATGGTGGAAAGGAGCTGGGGAAATACCAGCCTCATTTTTCACTCGTTTGGGATTTATTAAAATGAAAAAAGAGCTGTTGTGGTTGGGTATAGCCATAGATCTCTTGCAGGTAAGAGTATTTGTTTGGATAAGGATTTAATTTTTCGGTTTGAATAAACCATTCATCTTTGAACTATTATTTGGAAAGTGAGACTGCTCCAGAGGGTTGTACAAGATCTTTGTGTTCTGCAGAAATGGAGGATCTGGATTATCCTCAAAAATTACCGTTGTTAATACACGAATCCCCTGAGCTGCTATAAACTTGTGCTGATTTTTGTTTTGCCTGTTGATTTCACTCCCAGGAAAGATGGTTTGTTCAGTGCCTGTTTATAAAGGGTATCGTCTGTATTTAGGCAAGGCAGCAGCTAGCATTTATTTATGGCTGACATGCAAGTCCCAGGTGACATTTCCAAACTCAATCTTTCTCTGTTTCACTGGGAATTGACAATTCTGTGGTAACTGGAAGAGATAATGCTCAATTGTTGGTTGCAGCTGTTTTGCAACTTGAGCACTGGTCATAGGGTGCTCTGTTAGTAACTCTTGATGGCCAGGAGTTCTTGTTTCATTGTAAGAGTTCTCTGTGTGTCCCTAACCTGTCACTTCTCTCCCTGTGACAGCTGAAGCCAAGGCTGCTGAAGCTGCTGCCAGTGCTTACTACAGCCCAGGCAACCCCCACAATGTCTACATGCCCACGGTGAGTCCCTCTGCCCCTGGGCTTGCAGGGGAGCCCAAGTGTGTGTCTGGTAGATCTTCTCTCAGTGGCACAGCAAAGTTGCTCTGGACTGATGTTGGTGTCTTGGGTTTTTTGGGGGCTTTGAGTTTAATATTTTATTCTTGGCCATGCACTGATGTCTTTTTGTCATGTTTATTGCAGGACCAGCCACCCCCTCCTCCATACTTCCCACCAGAGGACAAGAAAAACCAATAAGCTGACACAGAACTTCTCCACGACTCATTGCTTCCTTTTTTTTCCATTTTGGCAGAATTGTGGGGCACAGTCCATAGCACTGAGAAGTAGAGCCTTCCCCCGAGGCACACTGCTTTCTGGGGCTCTAGGAGTAGGTCTGTGCAGGGCAAGGGGAGGGATTTTGGCAGCCTGGGCCACCTGTGGAGCTCTGAGGGTTTGCTGTCCTGCAGCATTCCCTCCTCCCTGTGCGTGGCATCGCTACACCTGGGGGTTCTCTTCATCTCTGACTGCTTCCCTTAGCTCTGCTTCTTTTGATACTTAAATTACATCTCTTTGGAGTCAGCACCTGCTCTAAACTGCTAATTAACATGATCATGATATGGAAACAAGGCTCTTGGGGTGGGGGGTGCCTTGAATTTACCTTAGTGTGCATCCAAGAGCCCCTCTGGACACAGGGATGCCTGTGGTTATTCTTTTTAATCCAGGGTGTCCCATCCAACTCTTTGCTCCTGAGAAAGGACTTCAAAGGCAACCTTTGGGATCTCAAAGGAAATACACACCTATGACATTTTCCAGATATATATTCAGCTTTCTTGGGTTCCTTTTATTTTAATCTAAGTCATTCCTGACAATCATAGCAAATAATGTGGTAGCCCTTCAAATTTCCCTGCTGCTCACCATGTATGACAGTGCTGACCACCTTCCCTTCCTCAGACATGCTGCTCTTCACAGGGTTCTCCAGTAGCATCTGAGCAGTTTAGATCCCATGGGAACACTAATATTTCTGCAGTCTCTATTTTCCAGTTAGATGTGTGAGTTCACTAAGTCCTGAACATTCTCCTCATAGTCTGTAATGCACTTATGTTTTTCCTTTGTTGTAACACAAGTTACACTTTTTGGCCAGTGAAGCATCTTCCTGCTGTGATTTACCTGGTGAATTAACAACTGATGGGCAGAAAGCAGTTGCTTTACTTCTGCCCTAGAAGCACTTGAGAGAATATGCAAAACATTGGAATAAGCTGTAAGGTACAAAGTGTTGTTTATTGTTTGTGTTCCTGGTCCCACTGTGAATTCCCAGTCACCCAAACACGGATCCCTCATGGCATTGATTCCTTGGGCTCGTTAGCAACAGCTCCAGTGCAGAACCTCTGCAGGACTGATCAGAATCTGGGCTGTGCAACTTCTGCATTGTACAAAGCTTTGCACAAGTCACACTTCACTGACTTCTGACAGCTGAGAGAGAAAATCCTTCCCAGCAAAGTGTGACACAGGATCCTGTGCCAGGGAACTGCTGAGACTTGCTGCATGCAGCCTGCTCAGAGAGAATAAAGGTCCACCTCTTGTTTTCTTTTTCTTTGAGTTTAGCTGATTAATGAAATTGCTGCTGTTTGTGCACTGACTTTTCTAAAATTGCTACTGCGGTGATGTAAAGAAATTGTTATTTAAAAAAATATATTTATTTTGAAAGCATTTGATTAATATATTAATGTGAAATGACTTTTGAATGCAGATTTGTTTTGCCAAGACTGTGAAGTAAAGAGAAATCAGCTCAAAACTTTGGGTGTTTGTGTGTGTGAATGGATAAACTTCTGGTGAGTTGGTGGCTTTGGATACGGAGGGGAGGAAGTAGAAGCAAAATCACTTGGATTTTATATTTTCTTATTAGAAACAAAATCATTTGGCTCTTCACTGGTGGCATCTGTAGCTTGATTTCTCTTAGGTGACTTTGTGAATGAAAATAAATGTTAAAACGTTTCAGCAAACTCCCATTTCACAGTTCCTGTTGGAAGCTGGTGCAGCAGCTGCTTTACCCAGATGTGTCACCCAGGTTGTTTTTCCAGACCAGTTGTCCTCGTAAAAGTTACAACCTGTTCACTATTTTACTTTGCAAGAACTAGCTCAGCAATGCAGCATAATTAATGCTTCTAAAATATGTCTCTAATTAGAAGCAAGCCACAGTTTTATCCTTTTTTCCCCTGTAAGTGTGCCGAGGTGCCTGGGTGGTTGTGTGCAGTGAGGTCGGAGCTGTCTCAGGTGTGCTCCCCCTGTGCCCCTGTCCCTGGAAAAGCTGGGAGCTGTGCTCCAGCAGCAGTGCCAGAGCTGTTCCTCCCTCTGTGCTGAGCCAGGTGTGTCTGTCTCACTTGGCAGGACAGGAGAGTTCCATGTGGGATCAGGTCCTGGTCAGTGTCCCTGGCTCACACTGACACCTGTCACACAGGAGGTTCCCAGAAGCTGCTCCAGGTGTCATCCCAACCTCACTTGGTTTCATTCTTCTTCACAGCAGCTGCTGTGGCTGCCTTCATTCCCTTGAATTTCCTGACCAGCCAGCAGGGACATCTTCCAGCTTCTGTTCATTCTCACATCCCTTTTGCCTCTCACATCCTCCCACATGGCTGTTTGACTGCACTTTAAGCCTGGCTGAGGCACTTGGGTTTGTTTTCTATAGAAGAGGCGGCTGAAGGAGGAAAGTATTGAGGTTTACAGTCCAGTAGGAGCTAAATAAAACCTGATTTGTGAATTAAATTATTTCAAATCAAGGTTTCCTAAGTCACATCTGTCCAGCTCTAAGATGGTGCTGAAACCTTTCTGTTCTGGCTCATCCCCAGTTGCCCTCTACTCCGAGACAGAATCCTAGAAAACACAGATTGCATGAACTTTCCAGAGCTCTCACCCAGCCCCACTCCCTGTGCAGCTCCTTAGGCCAACAATCAGAACAAATGCATGAGGTTCCTTTAAAACCTTTCATCAGCTAAGTGTGCTCGAGAGAGAAATATTTAGATATCTGCTCCCATGGGAACTTGGCTCCATGGTTCGAGCTGAGTCACTTCCCTTAGAGTGGAAAAGTGGCAAGACCTCCAGAGACACCATGAGGTTTTTGTCTGGCAAAAGGGAAATACACTCAAAGGATGAGTCAGGCTGGAATAAATGAAATATTCCTTAGCACGGGTGTCTGGGCTAAATCTGGAGCTGAAGCTGTGGGTTTTCCACAGTGGTTTGAGGTTGAATGTTCCCATTTCCCCAGGCTGGAGCTGGGGACAGTCTGTGGGTAAGGGAGGAAGAGCGAGCCAAAAAAATGAGATTGGGTGTGGTCTCGGTGAGTGCTGATAAGTGAAGCACATTTTGGGAATGCTGAAACTGTGGGGCCAAAAGGCTGGCCAGGTCACACAGTCACCAAGGGTCAGGAAGGTATTGGGCTGAGTGCAGCAGCACGATTTGGGAATCCAGATTTTTGGGTGCTGGTGACAATCTCTGCCAAAACTCCCAAATTTGGCTTTGGTACTCAGCACTCCCTGCCATCCCCCTGATGGAAACTGGGAGCTGTTCTCTGCTTGGGAAAGGGCTCAGGGAGGGTGGGAGGGTCACCAGTCCCGCTGCCCACACAGAAAGTTTTAAATATTAAAGCAGGGAAGTGCAATTTGAAGTCTGCTGCTGCTCTGGAAACAGGGTAGGAGTAGGGCAGGAAGAAATTTTGTGCATTGACACGTCTCCAGGTCTGGTCCCTGCCTCAATGATTAACTGGCTGTGCAGCAGGAGGCTGCCATGTGACAGCCAGATTAGTACCATTAAACCCCAATATTTGGATGGTATATTATACTACTGAAGAAAAGAGGAGGCATAGGAAACAATTAGTGTCGGATCTTTTGGAAGTGGCAGATTTTTCCACCACCACCTACAGTTCTGTTTCTTTGATGTGATTTGGGCTCTTCACTTGAGAAGTCTTTCCCTGCCCCTGATGCTGGGAAATGCAGCTGCTTCCCTCCTCTGGGGAGTGTGGAGTAACTGGGTATTTCCAAAGTGCTTTGAGATCTTGTGCAAAGAAGTATTGCTGCAGGAACCGCAGGTGCTGCTGACAGATTTCCTACTGTCAGCTCTGAAATCCTGGTGCTGCTCCTGGGGGCTGGGGAAGGTCTTGACCTTGGAAGGATTACCCCATCCTTAGGGATTAAGGATCCTTACCCTGGAAGGATTGCCCCATCCTGTGTGTGCTTGCCTGGGGTTGCCTCCAGACAAAGGAAGAAAGAGTCCTCCTCTTCCTCCACACATTCTGCCCAGGTTTTACCTCAAGTGCTCCAGCTTCATGCATTCATTTCTTCCTGGCTGGGGGGATGCACTAAGCAGTTGTAGAGAGTGGGGTTAAGCCCACCTGGCCAGCACCTCCCTGTCCTGTGTGTGCCTTCTTCTGGAGATCATGAGGACTTCCAAATGATGCCTTAGGTTTTAGCTTTCATATTTTCCAGATTCTGTGCTGCACCACTATATAACTCTGAACTTCATATAAAGTATTAGCAAGTTCTCCTCAGAGTTTAGTTAGATAAAACAACCCTTTTCCAGCCCGAGAACCAAGGCCACCATTGCAGCTTCAGGCCCAAAAAGTGTAAACAGTGAATTGAGGAGAGCATGGGACTTCAATGGGACTTCATCCTCTCCTCAGCTGAGGAGAGGATGGGACTCCATAACCTGAAGCTGTAATTGGACAATTAACCCCAATATGTAAATGGACTAAAACTTATAAAAGTGTGAAAACTCATGACCCATTGTCCATCTTGTGTGGAGCCATGGCCGGGCTCTTGTCCTGCCCAAGGTGAATCCTTTGAAGGCCTTTTAATAAATACCCACTTTACTCCTTTAACACCGTCTAGCCTCTGTTCCAGGTAGCCTCCCAAGGCACCACCACCACTCTCAGAGCTGTAGATGGTCAAACTGCCTCTGCCACATGATGGACACTGTGATTTACCAGCTCTGGCTCACAGCACTGTCTCCCTTCACAAGCACTGCTGGAGCTGGCCGGAGGTGTGGGGTCAAGTTTGGATCCAGCTGCTCCCAGAGCATCCAGGAGCAGAGCCAGCCCTTGCCAGTGAGCAGCTCCTGTCACATCACAGGCACCACCAGGTTCTGTAAAGAACTGCCAGGGGTGTGTTGGAGGTGAGTTTTGCCAAGGCAGGCTGTGATCTGCAGGAGTTTCAGGTTAAAGCTGCACAGAAAAGCCCAAGTGACAAATGTGACGTTTGTGGGTGAGGACGGAATGCTGAGATGTGCAGGGTGGGGCTCTTTATTTCAGTCAAGGCTCTCTGCAGCCACAGGAGGTGTTACTCACCTGCTCTCTGGAACCCGTATTTCAGTCCCCTCCTTGCTCAAGGGCTGGCCCTGCGCCACCGAGAGAGGCTCCAGCGGGACATGAAGTGCCCCACGTCACAGGGAGCAGGAGCAGGGACTGCCGGTGGCGGCTGCTGGATCTCACACCTCAGGCACAAACGGACCAGGATCCCTCCCTGCTGGCTCCTCCCAGCCCACCGGCCATTCCCTACACAATTCCTATGGTTTCCAGACGCTGGAGCTAAAGGTATCAGCTCGGCTCTATTTATGAGCTCAGCTCAGCAAATCCTGTCTTTCTAAACTTTTCCTTTTCCCTGCTCAAGCTGTGTCTCCTCCTTTTCCATTACTTTTCTCTGTGAGGGCTGGGCTCTGGCTGGGGCACACTGGCTCTTCCCGTGGCACAGACTGACTGCAATAATATTCCATGTTTTGGCGTGTCCCTCTGGAATGTGGAGGTGGTGGGAGGGGTTTTCCTGCAGCCTCCTCCCATCACCCAAGCATGTGGCTCCTTGGAGCTTGGTGGGCTCTTTAGGGGCTTTGGCAAGTTTGTGGGGATAATTGTTGGTGAAAAAGCCATGGGGACAATGCTCTGTGCTGGAGCTGGTCAGTAATTTGGCATCTGTGCTCCAGAATAACCTGGTTAATGGGGAATGGGAGGTACCTGGGTGTCAGCCCCGAGTTATTCCACCTTCACAAGCATGCCCCTGGTCCCTCCTCAGCTCAGGCATGTGCTGTAGGTCCTGCTGCTCTCAACTCAGCCCCTAAACCAGCAAATAAATTGGCTTTGAAATCTGTGTCCCCCATCCTCTGTCCCTGCAGTGAGGGGATGATAAATCCAGTGTCTGAAATGGAATTATCTCGCTGGGAGGGGGAAGTGGAAGGCAGCACATGACAGTGATGGTGAAAACATTTTAAAGTGGTCACAAGGTGCTGTGAGGCAAGTGAGGGACATCCAGGTCTACACATGAAGTCTGTGACTTCCTCAGAGTCATCCTTGCACGTCCCTGCCATGGAGCTGGCAGCTCTTGTGCCAAACCTCTGCTCCTCCATAGGACTCCCAAGGGGAGCAGAGCTTTCACAACTGCCCTGTCCTGTGTGCATGGCTGGAAGTCCCCTTTGCTCTTCCCCTTTGCTCTTGACATCCTTCTAAGATGTCCTAAATGAGGTGGGAGACACTGCGTGTTCCCCACTTCCTTCCCAGGTGCCACCATCTTTTGTGAGGTGCCCCCAAAGTGCTCAGGAGAGCTCGTGGCAGGAGAGATGTCGGGTCAGGGCAGGAGTAACAGGAGGGTCCCACAGGAAACAGGGAAGAGGGATGACTGACATCCCTCCTGGGTATGGAATTGTTGGCCCCACAGCACCCAGTGGGTCTCAGGGGGGTACCTCACCCAGGCAGCCCCAAAGTGGGGAAACAGGGATGTCTCTCATTTTGAAACCACCTTCCTCTCCCCTGCCTGGTGCCTGCACTGTCCCCTTTGCCAATGCCTGGCAGGCGCCACTGGGTTTTGCAGAGTCATCGGACCCCGTGTTTAAAAGGAGAAGTGAGGGAGGGACATGTTGAAATCAGATTTTTGACTATTTGCCCATTTCCATCCGAGAGATAAGAGTGAGGCCAGGCTGCGGCTTCAGGATCAAGACAAGAGGTAGGAGATAAACCACTATTAATGCTGCTGGAGGGTTCTTTTCTAGCAGGTTTTCCTTTTAGGGGAAGATGGTTCCCTATAAAGAAGGTGGTGATGCTTGTTCTTTGGAGATCTGTTTTCTCAGCAGCACCTGTAACCTCATTCACAAGTGAACTGTGGACTTTATTTATATTTGGGACAGGAATAAAGGGTTTTCCTTTAGGATGACTTGTTTTTAAAAGGAATGTAAAGCTTCACTCCATATTGTCATATATATGTTGGTTATTTTGGGAGGCTGACTGACAGCATGGGAATTTTGTTTTGGGGAATGCCACCCCCTCCCTTTGGAAAGTCCTGCCTTGGATGTCTGGGACGCTTTGCTAGTTGTCTGCCATTGTGGGGAATGGAGTTTATCAGGATTGTCTCTACTAACCAGAAATCTTTGCTCCTTCTGGAGCTGCTTTTAGGGCTTCTCTTATTGTTTCCTGGACAAGGAGTAATTTGAGGTGCAAATACCGGAGCTCAGTGATTTTTGTCACCAGTATTTTGTGGAACAGGTGGCTGCTGGTAAAACCCAGGTGGAAAAAGGATATTTTCTGCTTTTGAGACCTGATCACCAAACAGGTCTCCCATGGCACACACAGAGGCTCGAATCCATGTGATCCCTGCACAGAGTCCTTCCCAAGGACCGTGCTGGCCTCTGATGGGAGCTGTGTGATCTCACCCTGCTGTGCCTCAGCATTTCCAGTGGGCATTGCAAAACAGTGCAGTGGCCAGCTGGGGAACTGCTGGGGAAAGTGCTTTTCAACAGACACTTCCACACTGCAGCTGAACTTTTGCTTTCTAAATCTGCCAGCCCCAGCACAGCCACCCGCTCCTGGCTGGAGGGTCACTGCCTGATGTTTAGCAGGAGTTATGACTGGATTTTATTTCTCCAGTGTTACAAGGAGGAAAGAAGTGGATTTGAGGATTGACTAAACTCTTTCAGCTGTTCTCTCTGTGCTGGTTGAGGCAAGAGACATCCTGACTGCTGTTATTTTTTGTTGGCGAGGAGAAGTGAAAGGTGCAAGCAGCTCAAGGATACTGAGTCCATGTCCTGCCTTTGCCTCTGGGCTTGCTCTTTGCTGGGCCAGATTTTGCTTTTGCAATCAAAGCTAAAAACAAAGATGACAGCAATAGTTTCCAAAAGCCATCGTGCACTTTTCTCTAGTTCCCACTAACAACATTTTGCAAGAGAGCACAGAGCTGATGCCCCAGATCAATAAACTGCATTTGTGTGTGTCACGGGACAGGAATTGGCTTCTCCACCACATCCCACTCCATCAGTGAGGGAGGAGATGCTTTTAAGCTGTTTGCTCAAGGTGAGCCAATGGAAAAAGGCTGGGTAAAGCCAAGGCTGAGGCTGACAGGGCTGGGTAAGCACCTCTGAGCATCTCTGACAGCAAAGGGAACGGGCATCCCCAGCAGGTGGGGGGTGAGGAGGTGGCTCCAGTGCCAAAGTGGGTAGTACACAAGAAGGGGTTCTGAAGCCCAGGTCCTTGGGGCACCCAATTCCTGGGAACAGTTACCAGAGCCCTTCTGACAGGGGAGAGAACAGAAGTGTAACAAGCAGCTGTTGTCAGACCTAAGGGGATAAGGCTGAAAAAATCTCAGGAGTGCATTTCAGCTTTTTTGTGTCTCACTGTATCTATAGATTTTTATCCTGTAGATTATCCTGGCATCCCCCTACTGCTGGAAATTCAGTGTTTTTATGCTGTGCAGGCCCTCCTGGCCCTAGTCCTGTGCTGGCTGACCTGGATAAAGAAAATCTGCCTCCCACATCCACCCCCCTGCCTCTGCTCTCAGCCCTTTTTCCATCTTCTGGTCCCACAACTTCAGGGAACGTCTTTTGCCATTATAACCTGCTCTTACAGGGCTCCAGGGCACAGGGAGGTTGTGTCTCTCTTAAAGCAATTAAACGATGCAGCCTGCCTCCATGAAAGGACTGGATGAGTGCAAGGCTGGAGGGGGCAGGGTGCCTGCCCTCATGCTCTCACAGGGATGCTGCTGCCAGCGTCCTCCTGCAGCCCTGCTTGGAGCCAGCATGCTGTGGGGCTCTGTGCTGATGGACTCTGATTCCTTCACTGGTATTAAGGAGACAAACTTTCCAGCGCAGTTTCCATGGTCATGGTTTCCTGTTTGGATTCAGCACAAATCCCAGAGCGCCTGCACAGTACCACTGATCCCAGTGTGGAGCTGCTGCTGCCTGGGTTGCATCTGAAACATCTTTTTTTTTTGGCTTTTGGACCATGCAGGGGCCAGAAAGGTGCAGGGAAGACAAAACCTCCCATTGGGGAGTCACTACCCTGCTGCACAGGGCCTGTGGCTCCTCAGCAGCCCCAGCAGGGACACCAAACCCCAGCAGTGACACTGAGCACGGGCTGATGTCCTTGTCCTTCCCTGGGCTGTGGGTCTGGCTGCTGAGCAGCAAATGCTTGTGCAGCTCAACAGCTCCTCCAGAGCCCAGGCTGCTCTCAGCTGTGCCTGTAACACAACAGACACACAGGAGCAAACTGGGTCTTCCCCTGGCCACCTCCTTATGCCCAGCCAAGCCTTTCCCCACCCAATTTGTTATCAGTGAGAGCATCCTGATAAGGATCTCCGAGGGGAGGGCTCCACTGCGGTCTGTGACAGGCAACTGCCTGGCAAGTTGCAATCAGATTAAGTGTTTATAAGAATGAGAGCTGACGGTAAAGAACAAGTTTTCAGCGTAATTTCTTCCTGCTTTTTTTCTCAGTAACCGGCTCTTTCTGGACAGCCCGTTTGGAAAAAGGTCACAGGCGCATTCTCAGTGCCGTTCTAGGCTCTTTACTGTGTCTGTTCTCAGCCCAACCTTGTGTAACTCTCCTGGGTGTTGCAAGGACTTCTCATCTTGCAGCTTTTGCACAGGGTTTCAAATCCCCTCCATCCCCCTGGCTGAAGACACCCCCTGCTTTCTGCAAGGCCCCTGCCTCTGCTCTCGAGGCACGATGGATCCCAAACACACATCAGAGCCCAGATCGTCAGTGTTGCCTCCACTGATCCTCCCCATCGCGCCCTTCCCCTGCTGGCCTTTGCCTTCTCAGGACTATTTCTCTCCACTTGCTCCCAATTCCTTGCTCGTAAGCGATAGCCGGGGCTGGATGTAACACCTTCCTTTTGCCCCCATCCCAGATGTGCCCATGGCCGAGGGGGTGCTGGGGGCAGGGCCGGGGCGCCTGCGTCCCTGGGGTGCTCTGGAAGGAGCCCTGAGCACGTTTCCGCTTTGCTAAAATGGCCACGCTCTGATAAGGGCTGTGGTTTCCTCCTCCGAGCGAGCGAGGGAGCGGGGGAGGCCGCAGTTCCAGGCAGAGCTGCAGCCCTGCCCCACACTCAGCCTGCCCCGAGATGGAGCCTGCAGGCCTGAGCCCCCCGGGGACCCTCCCCGGGGAGGAGAGCCCCGAGGTAGGTGGCCTGGAGCTCAGGGGGGCTCAGGGGGAGAGTGTTTGGGGTGCTGTGGCAGCAGGCAGGGTGAGGGTGGCTGTGCCCAGGGGGCCCTGTGGGCAGCGCTGGGTGCTGAGGCTGCAAAAGGGGAGTGAGAGAAAAGGGGCCGAGGCCTGGCTGTGACCAAGAGATGGGGGTACCGTACCCATGTAAATGGGCACCCCAGGGTGAGTACGGGGTCAGCTGCAGCTCTGAATGGGGTCAGCCCCCACTGAGGGTCCCCTCTGAGCTTGGCTACGGCCTCCCAGCGCCTCGCAGCCCCTCTGGGCTCTCTGCTGCTGGCAGCTCCCCCAAAGCCCTGCTCTAGGCCATCCCAACCCTGCCGACTTCCCCTGGCTCTCCATGTCTGTCCCCATGAGAGAGGACCCACAGCTCTGCCCAGTGCTGTTGGGAGCACAAGGGCACGATGCCCTGTGCTGGACTCCTGGGATGGTCTGTCCTGCTGGTGTCCCCCACCCAGGGACTTGTCCTGCTGGTGTCCCCCACTCGGGGACGTGTCCTCCCTCCCAAGCGCCCCTGTCCCTGCTGCCTCCCCCACTGCTGCAGCTGCTGGGGTGGGCTGATGCTGGTGGCTGTATCCTGGATTTAAGCAACACTCATGGATTTGAGCTGGGCTCTTGGCATGAGGATTAGCAGCGGTAAACATGTCCTGGTGGCTCAGCTCAGCTTTAGCTTAACCAGTCCCGTGTGCACGTGGGAGCAGATCCTGCGGCCGCCGTGTCTGGGGCAGAATGGAACAGCAGGAAGCTGCCCCCAAAACCAGCAGGGATTCCTCCCCCACCCTCCTGTGCTACCCCGCTGCTGGGCAAGGAACAGATGCTGGTGTCCTGCTGATAAATAACAGTAGCAGAGAAATAAAGTCCTTTTTCTGTCCCCTCTGCACTTGCAACCTTGCAATGGGTCTGTGGGGATGCTGAAAGGTTTGGGATGGGGTCATGCCTTCCGTGCCTCAGCAAGGGCAAGACAGTGCCAGCAGCAGCAGGAGGTGCATGGAACCTGGGCAGGGGCAGGCTGGGACCCTCCTGAGTGCAACAGGTCCCCCTTTCAGAGAGGACTACTGAGCCACCAGTGGGTACCAGAAGAGATGTGGAGGCAGGTGGGAGAGAAGCAGCTCAAGGGTTAAAGTCGCTGGGGCTGGAAGGGTTGAATTCAGTCCAGATGGCTGGGAGATTATGCCAGCCCTAGATTTGCCATAAGCAAATGTTAATGTTCAAGCTCAGGATTGGTTT